>JAVJGI010000060.1:55094885-55129155 GCA_035590275.1 Ibycter americanus | reverse complement strand
TGGGCTGGAGTTAATTTTCTTCTTAGTAACTATCCCAGCCCAGCCAAAACCAGGACACTGGCCAACTATTTAGTCCTTTTCTAGGACAGGACTGTGCCCAGATAGGTATTTAGAACTAGACCGTCTCTTTTCACAGATTTTCGTTACTTTGCTAATGAAACCCAGAGTGATTATTCTCTCTTTAGTGTTAAGCAAGTGTTTACTTACCTTCTGCTAGAACAATGCCCTGGATAAGTCACCATGCAAAGCAGGTACCAACATAGAAGGAAAATTTGATTTGGCCTTTATATGTATATTCCAAAGCTGCTGAAATCATTTGGCATCATACTGACTCCAAGAAACTATAGGACTCTGTATCTTGGTGAGTATCTGCGTGATGGGAGAAGTTGTGTTTCTTTTATTGACTTCCAGCATTATTTCATTTCATGAATCATTTCAGTATGCAAAGCTGTCATGAAAATTTACAAGCCTAGACACACAGTCCTACTTGTCCTATGTTTACTGAGGTGAAAAAAACTAATAATACCTTACGCGCATATCAAAAAAACTGTTTGCCTCAGGCAAACAGAATTTCAACCAGCTTGTCTTCCATTAGCTTTTCAAAAAAGCCAGAAAGAGTGGAAAAAACATGTGTCACTTCTCTCTTTAGCAGTTTGTATGTTAACTTGAGAAGAGTCAACCCAGAAACTCTCTGAAAGAGTGGCTACAACTTCCCTTGGGCTGGGAGGAAAGGGCAGGTACTCTGACTTGGTATTCCTTTCTAGAAAGGAATACAAGAAGTCTATATCTAATGTTTAGAAAGCATTTTATCTGAGATGGTTCTTTTACTGCCAGAAATATCATTAACTTTTTTTTAGCATGGCAACTGAAATTTTAATGTGAGTGTGGAATAACTATTCTGAAAACAAACATTTCAAAGTTCATGTATTGCAAAGCTCAAACCGTGGATGTTTGTTGCCATTGACTTTGCCAAGGGAGTATGAAGCTAATGCCTTTTCACAGAAGGCAGGCTCAAAGGTGAAGAGAAAATTACATTCTGGTGAGAACAGTTCTCTACTTGTCAATATTCTGTGTTCTCTTTGCTGGGAAAAACATATCTTCCACCTTCAGCTATGCTGTCAGTAGCTTATTCACTAGGATATTAAACCAGACATAAGATGGTAATCACAACATCTCAGCTGAACCTCACTGTCAGAATAGAACATGGGGACTGCAGTGCCCGTGTGAGGTGGCTTTGCTGGATCAGGGCTCTTGTACCGTTTAGCTTCATTTCAGTTACCTGAGACCTCATCTCATTCTCAGTTACTGTGTCCTGCCACAATGCTACAGTTTTCATGTTGCTCTTCAGGATTGTTCAAACGTTTTCAAAGTCCAACTGTTATATGCCAGCCAAAAAGTATCTTTTATCTTATATCAGACTAAGAAGTAAGCCTTTTTAATTCTTCTTTTTCATGATGGATTGCTGGTGGGTGAGATGAGACCAAATGAGAAGTGGGACACAGGCTCCTCTCTTCCCAGCACCACGCTTCCTCCCTGGAGGTAAAGCTGTGTAGCTTCTGGGGTGACCAGGAGGAGAAGGCAGGAGGTAGCTTTCATAGCTCTGATCCATCTCCCTTCTTTCCCCCTGACACAACCCCGTTGAGGACCAGAGCCCATGACTGGGATTTCCACCCCTCTTGGCACTGGCACTCTGCCCCATAGACAGAGTTCAGTCCCCACTTTGCTGCACCTCTAGGGCTTTTACAACTCTCCCATTCCCCTTAAACCTTCCTGTCACACTGTACTCCCAACAAACTACCTCATCACCAAGCCAGAGTCGATCTCTCTGTCCCTCTGGATCCCTGCCTGTAGCCTGACCTGTCGCTCAGACATGCCATATCCGCAGACCCCTGCTCCCCCACATGCTGGGAGCCTGGGGGCAGCGGTGGTGGTGGCCCTGTGACCATCAGCCACAGACCGGGCTCCTGTGTGTTTGGTAGCTGGAAAAACAAAGGGCTGGATGCCAAATAGCTGGATTCCAGCTGAGGACATCAGGACACTCCATTGCCTAGGTAGCCACCTCATGGGTAAGGATGGAGGTGATGGTGGTGGGAGTAGGCACGCCATGGAGGCCCAGGTCAAAATACGCTCTGTCTGCAATTTTGCAGTGCATGAAAAGTGGCTTATATGACGAAAACTGGAAGTCCTTTATTACTGAAAGTAATAAGAAAAAGTTAAAAATACCAGAACCTATGATTTTGTTCCATTTTTTAGTCCTCGAAAAGAGGAAACTAGAGGTGACTTTGGGAAGAAAGCAAGGAATAGGTAGATGGTCGTACTGCTCGGGCACTTGGACTGAACCCAGGCAGGTGAGGCATCAAATGGGAGGTAAAGTCACATTTAAAAAAAATCTATTTTGCATAATATATGAATAGAAAAAGAAATGTGATCCAGCATGGTTACTAACTTTAATGGAGAAGACAACACATGCTTTAAAGAAGGAATTCCTCAAGGTGTAAAGAAGAGACAGCTTTACCCATAGTCCTATGGCAAAGCTGCTTGTTAAGGATTGTTGCATGTCATATCTAGTCCACCGTACCCTGTAATTTTCTCAATATGAAGAGTTACTTAAAGCCGTCTGATGATAAAAAGATGAAGTAGAAGAGGAATAAGACCTTGCAGTACAATTTCGAGAAAGACACAGCCATGACTTTCTGAGTGGTTGATATTCTGGGGTTTACGTACAGCAACACAGCGAAGTCTCCAATGTGCTTTTGCATAAACCCACTGAAAGTCTTCATGCACAAGTGTTAACTGAACTTTTTGAAATGAATATTTATTATTTTCCCTGCTTCCCCATGATCCTTGGGGAACTTGTAATGAAGGAGCACATAGGAGAGAAAGGTAACTTTGTTCTTTGCTACTGCAAGACCCTCATAAACAGCTTCAAAGCAAGATGAAAATGCTTTGTGCTCAGCCACCGATAAGTTTAGTGCCACTGTGTTCAAAAGGATGCTACTGCAAGTTAAGCTTTAGCTCACAGAGGGGGAAAAAGTCTCATTTTATGTGGGTGTCATTAATTATGGCAAGCACACGCAATAAGCTCCTTTTTTGTAGATGACTCATACCGTGAGGACAAATAAGAGAATTTTTCTCACAGTACCAGGTAAGAAGAAGAGACTGCTGTGCCTTAGCTAAAAGTTCATTAGGATATTGATGTAGAATTTTTTAACTGAGTACACAGTGATGTTAGGTGCTTTATCCCAGCATCTTTTCATATTTTAATAACTTCCTTCTGTAGTGGGAGGAATTAAAGAAAAAAACCCTTTCAGTAGAGGCTCCAGAGTTAGACGAAGAACAGTTCCTCTTTTTCCCCAGAAGAGCAGGCTTCACTTTTTTTCTTGTGCTGCCCTCCCCACTCTGTATTTTCCCTTTTGATGGGTATTTGCACCTCCACAGGCACACACCTGCCGTTTGTACTCTCCAGGTACCTGATCAGCCCAAGTCATCAGGTCTGGAAAGTCAGTGCAGTCCCTCTTCTGACCCTTTCTGGCCCGTATCTGTCCCACTACACACTTACTCTGTCCTCTTCTCTCACCGGGTGTTAAAAAAGATCATCCTCCCCTGAGAGGGGAGGAAGTGTGTTTCACTTTCTAGGGGCCAGGGAGGTCTCCTGCTACTTGCACCAAGTTGCATCCATCACTAGCAGCCACCATTCCTGCTCCAGTGGTGCAGGGACAACGGGTAGGTGAGAAGCTGGGTAGCATGGGTAGTCTGTGTCACTTTACCGACCTGGCTAGTCTCGTGGGCAGA
The DNA here is from genome assembly GCA_035590275.1 of Ibycter americanus. Classification (NCBI taxonomy): domain Eukaryota; kingdom Metazoa; phylum Chordata; class Aves; order Falconiformes; family Falconidae; genus Ibycter; species Ibycter americanus. Next base: position 55,125,363 of record JAVJGI010000060.1, on the reverse strand, counting down.
GGCTAAGCCAGCTCTGCCAGGTACAAACCTGCAGAACCAGGTGCATCCATCCTGCCAGAGGGCTTGAATACACCTATGGACCAGTTCCACTTTCTGCTGGGCTACCCAAGTGCCATGGAGTGTAGCAGCAGTTGGCTCTCCCCGGAGTAGGGCACAAAGCAAGGCAAAGCATGGCAGGGAGCAGGGAGCTTTGACTGACTGCAAACTGATGCTCTGAGCTAAGATGACAATGCAGGTGCACCCAAGGCATCCTCCAAGTGACTGGCTACAAATTACAAGCCTTGGAGCACAGTGGCACAGGCTTTGCTCATCAGAGCGCAGGGCAGGGAGCACACGGCTGGCTGTATTTACCAAGAAATGATGGCACTAACCAGCTGACTAAAGCAAACTCCAGGTTTGAGGAATAGTTCAGAGGAAGCAACAAACCTTTGAACATACGGAGGGACACAGGCACTTAGTATCTGCAGGAGTTGCACGGTCCCTACCATGCACCTCCTGAGCATCTGAAGCTCTTTCTGTGTAGCGGTCCTCGCCGAGGCCTGCTGACAAGAGGCAAGTTCTGCAACGCCTCATTTAGGAACAGCGATCAGACACACAGAAGTCATGTCTTCAGTTTTAGTGCTTTGGCCCCAAGAGGACACCGAGCCATCACTGTGTGCTCTCTGTCTGGACTGAGGAGCTGTCAGCCTGGCTGCAGTGTCTTTGCCGTACTTAAAGCTGAGTGTGGGTCAAATGATTTACTGGCCTGTAGTGTACCTGGCACAAGCTGGGGCTGGCTGTGTTCACACTGCATGAGGGCACCTTGGGCCTGTGCTAGTGTTTGGCTTTCCCTGCATGAAGAGCTTGGAGACAGGCTGTATCAGAGTCATGTTGTACACTCGCATGTGAATAACAGCTTTGTCTCTGCGGATGCAGACTAAGCTGCACTTTGGTTTCAAAATATGCCATAATATGTCTTGTGTCTGCATGTAGCCATTTCTAGCTTGCTTTAAGGAACCTGAGCTCTTGGCAAGAAAGTTAAGGTCTTGCTCATGATGAGCAGCCTGCACTGGGCTGTGCAGGCATGAATGCAGGCGCTGAGCAGGAGCATCTTCTAACCATGCGGTGGTCATAACTAAAAGTCAGGGTTAGAAGCCAGGATTTGGTAAAGAAGCCATTCCACCAGTTCTCTTTTCCCAACTTCTAAATGACACAGACTCCCAACATTGTTTTCAGTGGTTTTCCAGAACGTTGCTGATTCAGCCAACATCTATTGCTACCTACTGTCTTCTGGTTTCCATTACCCAAAAGGGATCATAAAATTGCAAAGGTTATATTCTTTTAAGATCTTCTTTCCATGGATGGATGGACTTGTACATTCTCTGATGGTTCTTGACAGCTCAGCAGTCATTTTCATTGCACAAGAAAGAAAGAAAATTCATTGAGGGAGACAGGAAGAACAGAGAGGCTTCCTCCCCTTTTACATCAGCCAGAGCAGCTTGCTCTCCAGTGGTCTCACCTTGTCTGTGATCTTGCAGAAGGCAATATAATCATAAACTAACAGATGTAAGAGGAACGGGAAGGAAGGATACATTTTATGTCAGTTCAGAACTAATTGTCTGAAACAGTTGGGAAAGCTGGCCCAGTGTTCAAGCTGTGGATGCTTTTTTCTTTTCTTCTTGGCAGGGCTTGTTTTGATCACCTAGCCTGAGCAAAGAACTGCATACGTTAATTAGGAACAAAATGTCATCTCACTAGAACAAAATGTCATCTCACTTGAAAACCACCTGCCATGTGGAAAGTTGTGCTGTGAAACAACATCTATAGCATGAATGCAAATTTAACTGTCTTGAAAATAGAAGCTGAGAGAGAGCTGGCACAGTTGAGCAGTTACAGCAAGCCAGCCCAGGCTTGGGTTAGCAGTGTAGCCATACTTGCTAAGTCTAAGTTACGGAAAGCCTGTGGCAGAACAGCAAACTGTCATCAGAGCTCCCGGTTCCTAGGCTGGGACTCTCTCCACCATCTCCATCTTCCTCACACTAATAGCTACCAGACTGTTCTCTGTGTTTAATTTGACCCTGTGCTTGTGAAACAAGAACGTCTCCATAGCTAAAAGGCTTAAACTTCTTCTGCAAACACTGATGAAGGTTGGAGCTTTGCCCTCCGCTTCGGTGGGGGCCAGTTTTGGCCCTTGAGCTCTGAGCTGTGAGGGAGGGAACAGGATGATCTAAGAGCAATGTGCTCGGTCCTTGATATGCCCAAGGCAGGAGGCCAAAGGCTTTTAAGCGCCAAGGTGTGTCACTGTGAGATTACACACATCCTGTCATAATTTACAGCAGGCTTAGAGCATTAATCTCTAAAGAATATGCAACATGAGGAATATTTCTAAGATGAGGAAATCTACTGGATTTTTCGGTTTATATCAGATAAATATAATATTTTAAAACATAGCCCCACAGAGCTAAAAAATAGTAATGATAAGCTGACTGACTTCTCAGCCAGCCTTTTTCTCTATAGAGATATAACAGCAAGGTACTGCGGTGGTTCCTCATCAGCCAAGAGTGACATGCTTCCTCTCCTGTAAGCGCCACTGGTGGGCCAGGGATGCCAAGGGAAGCATCCCTTTCCTCCAGCTGCCTGTGCACCGTCTGCTGTCACTCATCAAGCCCACCCTCAGGAGGGCTTGCTTTTCATCTCTGCAAGTGAAATAGTAAACTTTTCTTGGGGGAATAGGGTGAATTTTGCTGGTGGAAAGAAAATGTTTGCTTTGAACACTAAGCAGCAGTTTTGGTGCATGCAGGTAGGACTAGGCTGATTAGCTGAATGAGAACAGAAACTGTAAGTAGCACAAAGGCCTATAGTAACCAGTCAGAAAAATGGTTTTTAATCAGCTGGATTGAAAAAAAAATTAAAAAAATTCAGTGCATTGTTAAATATACTATCACTAAGATATAGTAAAAGCTTCTGAACAGGGTTTCTACCAGAAAGGACATAATCCTTTTTCTTTCACTGCAGGATGAAGTGACTTTTTCTCCCACGAATGTCATTTAAGAGACTCTGCTGAGCAAGAATTGAGCCTGAATGCATTTCAGTGCTAGCTTAAAGCTCACTTTCTTTATACCATTATCGACATACTCCTGGGTATTTCAAACTGTCTCAGGCTGGGTGTTTTCTATAAAACTTCGCTTTAATTTTTTCCTGTGACTGGATTAAGATAAAAATGCCTCAGGAAGTACAGCTGATGAGAAATACAGAATATGGTGTTTTTACAAGAGTCAAGGCAGCATTTCTTATGGCACTAGGCTGACTAGTGTAATATTAACTTCTCAAAGAGTGGTTCAAAAGTTACAGACAAATAAAAGACCATTTGGAGTTTTGACTAGCTGATGTGGTTGACTGATAGACACAGGATCCTGTTTTGCCAGCAGAATAAAAATACCAACTCTACTAACCTTTCAGGCTCCTTTTGATACTCATCTGTGAGAGTAAAGCTCACATGTTGTTGATTTAGTGATATTCTATAAAATCTAGGCGTCTCAGTGACAAACCAGGATGATAATTAGTTCATCCTCAGAATGCTGAACCTACAATGTCAGACTATAGTAATCTTTTTTTCTAGCAAAAAAATATGTAATTTCTAATATCTTATTTTGGCACAATTAATGTTATTATTGTCATAATCATAATTATTATCAATTATATATTATTATTCAGCTATGCTAACAGAGCACATATTTTCTAAATATTTGGTTACAGCTCTGAGAACCTGACATTCTGCCTTTGACCAGGAATAAAAAAATAAAGCTGTTGAAAGAAAACAATCAAAAGCAAGCAGCAGATGAGTGTAGGTTCTAGGATGGCTTGACACCGTGCCAGTTCCTCCTTTATTTTTGTAAACATGCTGGCTCCTGGTCCCTGAGGGATACTTGTTGATGGAGTATTGACTCTCTGGATGATAATTCCCTTTTTCAGTGTGACTTATATGAAAACAATACTCATTATATTTACAATGATATTCCACATCATTTGGATGTTAGAAAAGATTGCCGATCTCTGAGTAACGTATAGCATACCCAGCAAAAGGTAAACTGGTAAACTGAGTGCCTCCTACTAAAGGCAGAAGTGTATAAAGAAACTCAAACATTACAATTCATTCATTTCTAAAGTTTAGCTTACAGTGTTTACCCTGAGAATACCAAGTGCTTGGGCATATGGCATCACCAGTAAATTATGACACTAGCCTACACTAATGCTCATAGTTATTAAGGCTGAGTTATTAAGAAAAAGCTACTGTGATCTCCCAGTCTGATCTGCTGCATTATACAAAGCATGAGATTTCAGGAATTAATGGCTGCTTAAGGTCCAGTAGTTCAGACTGAAACAGAACATGTTTTTCAGAAAAAGGTCCAATCTTGGTTAAGTACTTTCAGTGCTGGAACTCCCCCCAAACCCAGACCCACAGCAAACAGGCTGATTATGGCCAAAACACTGTCAGTGTAACCTAAAAAACTATTGCTTTTTTGTTGTACAGTCCTTTCTCCTCTCCTTTGCAAGATGAAGTTTTTGCACAGCTAGAACCCCTTGATATGGGATGCAGTATTTCACTAGTTAGCAAATCATAATTTCTAATACTGAAGGGTTTCAAGGCTATTTCATTCTGGCTTTATGAGTTTTCTGTTTATATCACTCATACTGAAATCCCTCAAAGTAATGCTGTTTTTTCTCCCTGCATGTTACAGACAGCTGTTCACGTGCTGGTGGTTGTGTCTACCAAAGTGATATGATGATCTGTGGCAAACACCAACTTGCAAGGCTCTTTCTGCCTTCACGGAGCACTGGTCCAGATGTAACCATGGCAATTTTCAAGCTGTTAGTGACTCAGAGAGAAATGGTGACGTTTGACACAGGGACCTGCTCCATTTTCCTATTTGCCCTCTCTGTATTTCTTCAGCAGGCCATAAGCCATCCTTTTAATAGCCTAATCATCTGAGTCATCCTACAGGTTTGAAAAACACCAAGTAGGCATAATTTATGTTCTTAAAGGAACAGCTTTAATTCCTCTTGCAATTAATTTCTTTCTTTCTTTTATATTCCTTGGCATCTAGATCAGTTCTTGTTCTTGACATCCTGAGCTCAAGTGGAACAAGTGCTCATTTTTTCTTTCTTTTTGCCAGGGTGCAACGGGGACTGGGGGCAAGGAGAGCCAGAAGCCAGGACTGATGCTGGCACTGGCTGTGTCTGCACCAACAATTCCCATCCCATGGGGACTGACTGTGGAAGAATTTATTCTTCCTCTGTTTACAGAGGCACAGAGGAAGCTTCAGAGTGGTCTCAGTATTGCTCTGCTTTCCACGCTCTTCCGAGGGTGCAGGCTGTGCACAGGGGCCATGGTACATGGCCACCAGTGCAGCCTTGCTTACTCAGGTTGAAATGCATTCAGCCCTGCCTTGGCTGGCCCCAGGAACCCCTCAGCACCCTACTGCTACCTGTTCATCCCATACAAGATGATTTTCTTTGCTCTTTCTAGCAAAACATGCACCCCAGGAGAGCTCTCCTGCTTGGCCAGCAGCTGCCCTTGGTCATGCTCCATGCAGGGTGTCCAGCTCCAAAGTTACTGCCTGTGTGTCCCATCTCATGAGCTTACCTGGTCAACACTACAGCCAGCGGTCAGACTCGCTGCTGTTTGGTTTAATCTAACTGCTTAATTTTCAGATGTGAAGGTTAATCTCAGGCCTTCTCTGGATACCCATCAGATCTGCTTCATTTGGTCTACTCAGGTCTTTTTATTCCACTGTATGGATCAGTCATTATTTGCGAGAGCTTTCTGAAATAAACAGTTTGAATTTGTTATGTAAATATTTTTTAGATAAATGAGGTTTACACCAAAATATGCATTGAAAGAAGATTTCCAGAAAAAGACACATACATTTTCCTTTGAAAAGCACCATGTCATAAAGTGCTATTTTCCTCTGGTGGAAAGGTGTCACATGAAAACTGGCCTGGCTACACACTGTTTTTCTAAATAGTTAACATGGAAATGCTCTACTTGCAAATTTTGGGGTAAAAAGAAACACAGAGCAACTCCACTTCACTATTCCTAATTGAGACCAGCCTGTAACCACTGAAAAATGTCTTTTTTTCTGAAAAAAACTGTAGTCCAATATCATAGCAGTTTTGGGAATTCCCAAAAAGAAAAGGTAGTACAAAAAATCCTCTCCTGCTTTGTTTTTCATGATTTTTATAAATCCTAATCATAAAACAGTTCTGGAAATGCTCTTATGTGCTAGAGTGGTTCCAGGCACAAGTCCCTTAGCTGAGCTGAGCACTAGCAAGGTCAGCTTGTGTTTCTGCTCCTTAGAAACACAAAGGCAGAGAACATCTCTCCCAACGTTTTGCAGACTGTTCTTGATACCATGGGCATATGTCTCAGCTTCCCAGGAGTTAAACATTAGTAAATGCGATCATCAGAGGAAAATTACTGGAACAAATGTGACTAAATGGTTCCAGCCACCTGCTGCTTTGAGGAAGGCATCGAGCTTATCAAAAAGTAAGACGCAAATTCCATCCTCTTTTAGGACAAAACAACCTTTAAGTAAACAAGGTGTTGCTACAGTTGTCACGTGTCTGTGTATGATCTTAACAGAGCATAATACTGCTCTTGCTAGTCATAGCTGCTCAGAGCATCGTAGGGGAAAATCTCCAGACAAAGCAGGATGCAAGTGCTTTTGTGCATGTCCCTTCCCATTCCCATTCATGGACAAGTTGCTGTTGATGAAATATCATGGATCTGAGGTAGAGAGTGTGTTCCCAGCGCGCAGGCAGAGGACACCTTGCTGTGTAGAAGCAGCTTTTACATGCACGACCTGGGGCATTAGGAGCTGAAGAGAGCTGAGCAAAGGAGGGTTTGAGAAATAATTCTGTAACTACACAGATGTAGTGTAACTACACTAGAATTCTAGTAGCCTAGAATTGCCAAGTGCTTTTTGCAATGCTTTGCTACAGTGCTGCAATTTATTGTCTGGCATAGCTAAAATGCTGGGATGAGGTGACAAGTGAGAATAAATGCTGCCTAGAAGATGATGCCAGCTTCATGTCTTCTGAGGGTACTTCTGTGTAAATAACCACATGCACATTTGCTCAGGGGCACAAAGAGGGCATTGGGAAGGTAACTGAATGCACTTCCCAAAATGGAGAACTCTGCTGTTTTCAGCAGATGATGCTGGTTCTGTTGTGAGGTAAACTAGATGTATTTCTCTGATTGTTCCTTTCTTGCCGAATGTAACTCTTCTTGGAATAAAAAAGGTTCTACCAGATCATTAAACCATATAATTGTCTCAAACTTGCTTTAATTAAGGATCGCAGTATTGCTTTTTTATTGCTAAAATAAAAACTAGCTAAAGCTCTGTTCTCTGCTGTTTGTGTTTATTCAGTTTCTCCAGCAAACCAGTACTTTCTGTGAAAAGTCTGCGGCGGAAAAAAAAGCGTGAACAAGAGCTCACCTACTTCCAGTGAAAGGAATTAAACGTTAAAGAAGTAATCTCTGAGGACTTCTTCCTCATTCCTGATTCAGCTTTCATTAGAAGCATGAAGCGGACTTACCAGCCAGAAGTACAACTGGAACAACAAGGTTGGGTGATAAACAGGGAGTGGATGCAGGAGCACTGCTGGCATCTTCTTTGAGTCCATATTGCTCCCTCAGATACTTGCAGTGAAAGACATACAAGCATGTGCTGTCTACAGTGCTGCCCATGTGACAAGCTGCCCATCTGTTCCGTGTACCTACTGGTAATCTGGACTGATTAGTCTAAACCAGAGTCCACAAAGATCTCATGCTGTGTAATGTCTGTTATAACCCTTCCTTTGTTGTTCCAAGTGTTGTTTGTCCTTCCTGTGGCTGCCAGGGATGTTTAAACTGTCCTAGACTTACTACTGGACCTGTGGTGCAGAAACACTTCTTCAGGAGTTGGGTCAAAAACACTTGTACGTGGGGTATTATGGTAAGCTAGTAATGCCGTGTCTGGATCACTGGCCTTCGCTAAACGCCATTATGTTCACTGCAGCCTCAGTGGACTCAGTTCCCAGTGAACAGGAAGGGATGGCTTGGTAAGACTAGTCTTTTTCTATTGCTATGAAGAGAGACACTTTTGGAAGGATTCCAGTGTAGCTTCTCACCAGTGTCTCTTGGAAATCACACCTGGCAGTGGTGAAATTCATATGATAACTGCATTGAAGTGAAAGCTCCGCGATTTTCTCTACCTGAAATAATACGAATAGCAGCCAGCCATGAAAAACCACCACTGACCGTTCAAGGGGAGTAGGATGCTCAGGGAAGGTAGACAGCAGAAACTGTCCACTGGCTCTGGCCAGGATAGAGTTAACCTTCTGCATAGCGTCCCCTGTGGTGCTGTGGTTTGGATTTGTGACTAAAACTGTGTTGATACCCCCAACATTTTGGCTACTGCTGAGCCGTGCTTGCACGGTGTTGATGCTTTCTATTTTTCCCACTCTGACCCTTCCCCTGCAGTGAGTAGGGTGGGGGTGGGTAAGAAACTGGGAGGGGACACAGCGGGTACACCTGACCCAAATTGCCTATAGGAATATTCCTTGTGATATGTCATGCTCACCACTAAAAAAGTGGGATTTTGCCTTCCAAAGCAGCTGTTGCTCGGACGCTGGCTGGGCATTGGTCTGCTTGTAGGAGACTGAATAATTGCTGTTGCATTACTTGTTTTTTCCTCTTTCCTTTACTTATTAAACTATTCTTGTCTCAACCGATGACTGTTCTCACCTTTACTCCTCCTGTTCTCTCCCCTGTCCTGCTGAGAGGCTGTGTGGGTGCTTAGCTGCTGGCTGTGGTCAACCCACAAGTGTCTGCGTCTGTGGTTGTCTTTATGCGGATGTATCAGACAGTGCTGATGAGTACTTACCTGAGACATGACTTGGCCTTTAGATGGTTTGCAGAGCTCATAATTTTGTGATACCTTGATGCTGTGCATCATGTAGCCTCTGAAGAATTATAGTTAGCAAGATTGCAGGGATGACCAAAAGCACCCTGTTCATCAGTGGTCCATCTCGTACCATAGTTTACTGTCTGTGTCCCCATTACAATCTGTAATCAGAAATCATTTTATATTTCATAGGCCAAATAACTTGCCACCTGGCCAGTTGGTGGTATGTTTTATTGATTTGCTGAGCTGATTAGATTTCAGCCACAGTTCACATCCAGATGGATTTCAGATAACTTCTGATTTGTGGCTGGTAAAGCAGTAAAGATTATCTGCCAAAATTCCTTAATTTTCCTCTTGGTTACCACTCCCAAGGTTCTTCATAGTGCACCTACTGCAAATATGTATAGAGGATCATAAATGAGTATGGAGTTATTTAGGAGGATTGATCACAAAATCAATAATTGGTCATAATATATTTATGAATTGTTATTAATTGTGATCCAAGGCATTTCCAAAAGAGGGTGGTTTGCTGTTATTTTTGCTGGTTACACCAGTCTACAACAGAGTCACAAAAGGATCCAAATGCTGAAGCAGTTGCCAGATTCTTTCTTTTCCCCTTTTCTAGGATTTTATTTTCCCTGTATGAGAAGTTCTACGTAAAGTAGAGAGCTCACCTTATCATTTTGCTGTATCTGATGTTGGACAACTCATCAGGCAAAGCAATGTTTTCGTTTCTGTCCTTCTGCTGCTCCTTCAGTCTCATCCCCTCGTCCCATCCATGTGAAATGCAAGCTACAAAACGCTACCAATAAGGTTACCGAAACTCAGACTGCTATGTGATTGTGGGTGACAAGTGAGAAAACGTGAGGCTGAAAACTTTTTTTGGTGCCGTTGTACTTGTCTCTTAGCAACTTGAATATTTCTTTGTCAAGTGTTGCTGGAAGTCCATCAAATATATAGTAAGTATAATTGTCTCTCTCTCTTTTCCGCCTACTGAACTGCTGCAAGTCGGCCATCTGCGTTTTGCCATCTAACACACCCTTCCCATGAATGCTACATTATGGTTGCCACATTAAGCACCTGAAAATTTGTTAACAAAGTTTTTGAAAGATTGATACTTCTCGTACTGAGATTAGGTATATTAAAGTGATATATGGTCATTCCAAGATCATAACAAACCAATGGCTCCCTTCAGTATCATCTGTTACTTCTGTTTGTAGCAAAGGGTAACAGAAGGATAGCCATGATCATGAGTAGGCGTTGGGGGGTGACTACCCCATATGACTTTGCAGGCTGAGGAACCAAAATTAGCCAAAGCCTGGAGAGCTGCCTCTAATGAAAGCTCAGAGCGATCAAGGCACTGGAGAATAGGGTGTTACTGGTAGGTTGTGAATTCAACAGGGAAAAGCTATGATCCTTTGATAAAACAATTTAATGTTGCATGAAGGATGTTCGATCAATAAGGGAAACACTCTAATTAAAGTCAACAGAGAAAAAGGGAGAGATTGGTAGTTGCTGCATGCAGCAGAAATGTCTTGCTGATTATAGGCCCAGAAGCAGGTTAAGTGCCTGATGTAAGTATTAAACAGAAAAGCACTATGTCCAGTTGTCAGCTCTGTTTAAGAAGAACTATTTTTAATGCATTTGTAAACCATATATAAAATCACAATCAGAAAATATAAACCAAGAGTAGCAGTTGCTGGGATACTAATAGCAAGGCACACTCAAACTCCCAGAGTTTAAAAATGTATAGTTGTCCAACACAGGGATTGAATATACAGATTTGTACAACAATCTGAATCATCAGCCTACTGACCAAACACCAGCAGATCAGTACAGTACAGCTTCACAACACCTGCATCCATGGGAAGTGGCAGAGAGAGTGCTATTCCAGAAAAACAGGGAAACTGGCAGAGAAGGGCTTGTGGAGCCAGAGCTCAACTCAGGAATTTCTAAGTTGCTTTTTAGGTACAGTACTACTGCGGCTCTGTTTCTTTCTAAAATTTATATTGCCATTGCGGGTGCGTAGCAAGAACAGGAGCCAGTGGCAACCATGCCAGCTGGGGGACTGCTGTGCACATTGTGCTGCTGCTCCTCGTGAGCCCCTCTGAGAGGCTCATGGACATACCACCACGTTTGGACACATGAAGGATGCAGCGTTACAGCTTTCAGATCTAAGCTTATAGCCCTGTACTGGTTTATGCTACATAGGTGTAGCACCTCTCACTCATACTGGACCAGAGGCACAGAGGTGTGCTGGGCTGGGTTTGGCCAGGACGTTGAAGTGCTGTTATGGTCAGTGTTGCAGTGTTCAACTTAGGTGTGTGATCTCTGCAGTGGAGTCCCTCGTACTGACTTATGCATCTAAGTCCCTACAAAAGTGAGTTGCCTTACAGGGAAGGGGGGTTGCAACAGGTGATGGGGAACTGTTGTTTATCTAATGGTTTCCCATGGTATAACCATGGTATACCACGTGAAACACATGGACATCTGGAACTGAGACAGGAACTCAGGATGCCTGTCCTCTAGGTGGATGCCGTAACCAATACATGCATATTCACTACCCCAGTGAATACTAGGTTTTGTGAAGAGTGGGATGACTTTAAATGGAGAAAGGCCAACTCCAGCCTATGCTGACACTTAGTGCATTTTTCATTCTGGAAGCTGAAACATATGGGTTCAAGTTTTCACAGGTGGGGAAGGGAACAGAGCCCAGTTCTCACACGTCTTGGAGAAGTGCTCTCATGCCTGAACAGCGACATGAAAGAACAGGCATAATCCCCTCCTTCTGAGGTGCTGCTTTCTGAACAAACCCAGTTGCCTTTCCTTTGTGAAGAATCCAACCCCAGAGGTGAGCAGTAGGCATACTGGGGGCATGTGTAATGGGCCCCAAGGGAAGTGAACACGAGAATACGTAGTCTGAGGAGCAACATTTGGCTGGTGATAGTCATGGAGTCATTCAGCCCTGACCAGACCAGGAAACTCAGGGGCACGCAGAAATAGAGGGGTTTCCACTGGTGAGAGTGTGGGAGCTCTGGAGTAACTACTAGGTTTTAAACCAAGGGAGCACAAAACAGCTGGGGGGCTGGGGGAGAGCCTAGCCTCCATCTTACATCACACTGCTCTTTGATGATGGAGGAAAAAATAGTAAAATACTTAGCACATAGATAATTTTTTTTTTAAAAAGTTGTATTTCTTGTTTGTAAAGGCTTTACTGAAAATCAGTAGCAAATGAAGTGATCTTGTTTCGCCACAAACACTGGCGGGCTGGGGGAACGGGACTTCTTGATTTGTCTGTGTGTGGGGAACGTGCATTTGTAATTGAGAAACAAAAAAAGCAACAGTTTTAAGGACCACTTTGTGGTATTTCACAGCTCCCCAGCAAGCCAAGCACCACAGGCTGTCTAGTAGTAGTTCAAAGAATTGGTCCTTGGGACAGTTAATCTAAGCAGAACTGACCTGTCCTAGGTTTTACACTGAATGTGAATATCCTCCAGTGGATTTGACCCTTGGTAATTTATGTTGTGGGGAACCAAATTCAGATCTCAAAAGTCATGAACCAATATCTAAGACTTTGGTGCCAAACACCATAAGCCGTCTTCAGATGAACAGCATTCCTTGCTGTAAAATGGAAAGCAAAGAGATATATGAAGTTAGTCCTCTTTTCTGCTCCTACAAACATAATCCTTTTCACTGAACTTTTAATACAGACAGTCAAAAACCTTAAACAACAGACTATAAATGTTTAAGACACAAGCACTCAGATGATGTAATATCCTACAGAGAGATATTTTGGCAGCAAGCTGTCTAACAGCAAGAGCTTTGCTAAGGCTGAAATTCAGCAAAAGCCTTATTACATCTACACTGAGATTGGGTACCTGGTAGAAATTCTCCATGGGGATAAGGAAATTATATCCCTACCAGATAGAAAGCAATTTGCTATAATCTGAAAATAACAATGTGAAAAGAGGGTCAGCTGGGTAAAATCAGTTCAGATGGAAAAAACAACAAAGAAGAGAGATACACAAGACGAAACAATCAGAGTCTGATTAGACAGGGGAAGTAAGGAAAATTGGTGCTTGTATACTCATCAGATGGTTTATTGTCTTCAGTTTTAGCATTAGTAAGACTACTTAGTTTTCACTGTAAAACAATCATGATACTCTACAATCATTAGCAAAGGGTTGCATTGACAGAGACTGATAAATCACTATGAAATGAATAAATGGAACCCTCCAGCAATAAGGAATATGCATTTTAAGGATGCATACCAGAGAGCACACATCACTGTTGTCTTAAATCTATGCTAGCATTTGAAGGAAGTGTGAAGCACCATTTAAATTCCTACAGCCATTAATCAGTACATTTCATTTCTCCTTAGGGGAAACAGACCTATCCTTGATTATCCATTTTCATGTTCAGAGAGAATGAGCATGGAGATCCATGTTCAAAAAGAGAATCCATGAGCTGAAGTCCACTGGGCTGTGTTTGTGGAAATTAAGACTAACTCTTGAAATCAAACTACTACAAACTACCCCATACCCACTGGTAGCAGCCAACAGATTATTAAAAAGAATTATATAGTTTCTGATGCAATACTTCTTGTCTGAGGATATAAAGAAATCTTTGTACTACATCTGAAGTAGCAATTGCCTAACAGAAAACAAAGTAATAAGGCTATCAAAACCTACTACTTTATCTTGAAGTGTAGTTACTAGATTAGCTCAGGCTATTATAACAGTCTAAATTTCAGTGAAATGGCACCTTTCCTAATATATGCATGGTTTCACACATTTTGATGAATAAAAGGTTGTTAAATAGTGACACAATCCTGTCCTGAATACAGGACTTCTTCATATTCATCTTGAAATATTGCTTCTCCTGTAAAACTCCTTAACATCAAGCAAGGTCCCAACGTTACTACTGTGCTGCTATGTTCCACCCTTACAGGGTAGATCTTACTGTTCAAATAGTTCAATTGATTCCAGTGTAATGTGATTTTGATGAAACGCTATTCAACAGAAAACATTGTTAGTATGAGAAAGAGAAAACAGAAGTGAAAGAGATGACAAAAATTATCAGGTTTTGTGAGAAAGCCTATCACAGATTATTTCTTTCGGTCTTTCGAGTTTCTTCAGACAGAGATGGTTTATTTTGTCTTCTATAGCATAGGATTGTTTTCATGTCTCATATAAAATGTCAAGATTTATTATTCCCAGCTTTCCACCATGACAAAGGAACACCCCCACCCCACCCCGCCCCCAGCTAAAAGTAGGAGCAAGGAGATTCAACACAGACCTTCCCCGTGGTCATGTTTCTGAAATGGCAGCTGGGCAGTGGCAGTGGCCATGTTCCTGCCCTGCCCAAGGTGGACCAAAGACATCAACCTGGCTATCTCACATCCCACAGTATTTTGTGCATTAGCATCTAGCACTGAGGTAGTCTCATTGCTGACAAGAGTTGCCACAAATACTAAAAAGTAGTAAATAAGCAGCCATGGAGGAAGATGTTTCAGCATCTCTTAGGTAAATATTACTTAAGGTGGATCTCTAGCCATGGCCAGGGACTACCCTTATTCTTCAGAAAATAACTCCATTGCAGAGGGAAAAATATGAAAAGAAAGAAATCACTTCTGTAGAAACCTTGCATTATGGGCCCTGAACAAAACTTCTGTGATATAACAAGCTTCAAAATACGACATTTAGCAGACTTATGCTGTTTGAATAACTTCATTTGAAAGAATCAGGCTAATTTCAGTCATTCAGAGATTCATTTTTCTTTGTTCGCGGCCACCTGCACAACTTGCTGTCTTTCAATGGGTTGTATCTTCATCTGGATCTTAGTGAATGACTCATTTCTGTTTGATGTATTTATTTTGCATCTTGTATCTTCTGAAAACACATATTTAATGGAAATTGTATATACTTTAGTTCTGATGTTTGTTTTAAAAATGCAGCCCAAGCTACAAATGATATATTCCTGAAGATGAAAAAAAAAGAAGACCTTAAGAATGGCAAATGCTGTCATGTGAAAAACAGAAATTTTGCACTGTCAGATGGGACTGCAGAATATCAACTAGGAAGCAATTTGAAGGTACTTACCTAAAACTATCCTTCTGTGATTAAGCTGCGTAAGACTGTCTCAGAGAATGAGTCATGTTATTTCATGGCATGCTTGACAAAACACATCTGTGTTGTGGGACTATGGATCAGAAATATCTTGCATTCTACTACAGCAGCATTCATTGAGTTGCACCCAGGTCCCAAGGGTGCTCAGAGAAAATGTGAATAGCAAAGCATGTGCTGCCAGGGCACTTAACGCAATTAGGAGCTAAGAGATGTTACTGTACAAATACCTGGCTGTGTGGCCAGCCTCTCAAAACCAGACACTGGCTCTTGGGTAGTGAACTAGAGAAATCTTAACAGGTTCTTGATTTTCAAAACATGTAGCAGTTTCCTCTGAAGACTCAGGTCTCTTTATGGGACCTTGAATCGGAGCCACTGAAAACACTAGCCAAACTGGAACACCAGACCCTAGGGGACTAACGTTACATAGCCTGTTTTGAAACTCTTTGCCTCACCATTTTACTGCCATGTAGTTCCAGTTCTCAGATTTTCTCTTAAAAACTTTGAATTAGATGACAGAAACATAATAAATATATGTAGGCATTAACCTTTTTCTCACTAGCATTCCTCTTGGCCCTCGGATTTCACCTCTAGTGCCTTTTCAGCTTTTACTTTCTTTAAAACTAGAGTCACATGGAGAGATTTTTAACACTCAAAGCAGTCCTCCATGCTCAGATTAGTACTAAAGGTGTGAAAATAATTTATATTGACAAGATAAAAATATGTATCAGTTTACTGGTTTTTATTGTTCAGGTGACACTGAACAAATTCCGAAACTTGCCCACCCCCCAAAGGATTTTAAGTATCATTTGGTAACATGACCTTTTACAAGCTGTTTCTTTATTACGAGGATTATCAATCATGATTTATGGATTGGTGGTAAGAAATCTATGCAATTTTCTGTAACTGCATAAAATGCTGGGATAAGAAGAGTTTAGAACCACTGACACTTTTGCTGCACAGCATGTTTTTTATAGCATCACCTTGGAGTGATCCCAGAAGGGCTTATTGTACAAACTATTTATCTTTGTGGACTGATAAAAGCAAAAAAAACCCAACACAGCCCAAGTCCTGGGATGCAATGTAAACTGTACATCACCCTTTCAGGTACATTTTCACCAGGTCAGCTTTTTTTTTTTGGCTGATTCATCAAACCCTTTGTGTAGGATTCACAGCACTACGTAAACATCAAACGCCCTCTTAGCTACTGGAAAATGGCAGTCCCAACATGCCTTATGGTAGCAATTTTCTTGGAAGCATTCTTAGGGCATGGTTGGAACGGCATTTGAAATACTTTTGTCTCTCCCAACGTCAGTCTTTATGAACATGCCAAAATAAGCATAATCTTGTTAAACTGTCATTCATTTCTCCCATCCCAGTAGGAAGAATTCCTGGAAATATTTTAGGGCTCTATAGCATGGAAGTTGCTTCTGAGTTTGCCCAGCTTTTAGAGTTTATTACTAACATGCAAGGTTTGCCAAGAAGTAACAGGATTTTATTTCTGTGGTTTCGCAAGTGTTTTGGTGAGGGCAGTAAGCCAAGAGAGACACTGGTGATTCCAGCACATAGCGATCCTACTTAATTGCTGTGAGAAAGGCTTCTAGAAAACTCTTAATTGTATCACTATTTGTATAAGTTTCAGTCATTGAAAGACTGTATCTACAACTTAAATGACCAAGAATGGTAAGCAATCGGCAGCCAGATCCTTTGCAAGTCACTTCCTCATTTATAGGGTTACCAGCAATTATAAAGACAGGTTATGTTTCTTTGGAAACATACTGCTTTCTAGAAGCCAATCTTTTATCAAGTTTATACCATGTGTTAACAGCCACTCTTAATGAGTTCATAATTACATAGGAGAGACAGTTACACTAAATTGTGAGAAGCCAGGTCTTTTTCTTATAGCAAGGCAATCCAGCTTAATTGTGGTCTTCATCAGCAGGAAATACCTCTGATAATCAAAGCAGTGGAGTTATTTATACATTCTGCATACAAATCTAAGTATGCAAAACACTGCATAATTAGCACTCTGTATAACATCTGATGTTACAATTGGCATTCTTGACTCAAGACAGGCTCTGTTCTGTGCAGAACTCCCTTTCCTACAGAGATAGCACGTGTGGTTATAAGAGGCCTCAAGCCCTTGTTTTGTGCTCTGGAAAGCCATACTTTGCCATTCCAGTCTTGAACCAGCAGGCTAACCGCAAAAGCAGAGCATGCATTCTCCTCTCAGTATTAAACAACTGCATTGATTCTTTATCTTCTCACTGACAGTAGGTAATATCTACTCCTGCCTGGATGTGTCATGCAGGGGATAAACTAACCTTTTCACCAGTGGCTTAACTGCTTCCCTTCTTTTAAACCAGCTTCCTCTACCACTGGTAAGACCTCTTCTCTGATTTCTTGCACCTTTCACTGCCTTTCTTCTCTCCATGTCATCCTTTTTTGCCAAGGTCCCTTTCGTTGTCTTGCTCATTTCTGGATCCGAATAGGGCACAGAGTTGACAATTTTTCCAAATGAGAAAAAATTAGAGAGTAAAAACAGGAGAACTACAATCCCCCCTACAAGTCTGACAGTGGAATAAGGAAATAATTGAAATACTAGCAACTTGCCTACTGTGTTAGGAACTCTCCTTTATCTGCAAGATGTTCTGCTCTCTTTGCTCCATTAGCACTGAAAATGGAAGACAAGAAAAAAATCCTAGCTATAGTTCCAGCTGGACTGACGCAGGTGAATCTGAAGTGTCAAGAACTGGTTAAGTGCAGATGAAATGCAAATTACATCCCTTTGAACTCCAAGAGCAGGCAAGCAGCTTCGATGTGAAATTCTGATAAAACTTTGGCACATGTCTTGGCCTCCCTTAAGATGTAATTGCCACAAGTTTGGAAATAAACTTACAATTTACTTAGAAATGAACACATTAATAGCAGCATGTTTCTTCTACTGATGACCAAGAAAGACACTGAACTGTTTTTCACACTTTGACTTGTATACCATTAAAACTTTTTAAGGAGCTGCAGCCTCTTCTATAAGAATCTAGGCTGACTGGTAAAGACTTGCTCTGTCTTAGCTGTTCTTTACAGTTCCTTGAAATCCTACAGGAATGCTGAGGGATTTGCTGACTACAGGTAGCAGAACACTGCTCCAGATCACTGCTCTGCAGTTTTGCAGCTTGTATAGTAAGATTCTACTGAATTATAGTAATGACATTACACTACTGCAGCTACTCAAGCTTCCTCTAACCCTCTAAGTACTAGTGTACTGCTCAGCAGATGGCTACTTCAGATCCTCAGTACGGAAATTTATTGTAAATTTAGTCTAAGGTCCACCTCTAAGCAGGGGTCATCAACTCAATGCTGAGTTGTGATAGCTGCACTTCCAGACCCAGCTGAACAGAGCATGTTTGCATCATATTGCAACTGCATGATGCTTCAGATAAAATGGGTGCATGATAAGTCACTGGACATTCATGTTAGACATACAATTCAGATTATTTGGATTTAGATTACTTGTTTTCTGAGAGTATCTTCTAAGCATATAGAATGCAAGCTCCTAAACATCCATGTGTTCTGAAACATAGCTTATTCCAGATCTCAAGCAGCTGCTGTGAATATTGTCCACTGTTAGCAAACTAAACCCCAGTGTTTTTATGTTTAGCGTTTTTTTGGTTTGGTTTGGTTTTTTACACAGAAGGGATGCAAGAAAACTGAAAAAAACATGTAAGTGCTCTTGCGTGATACATATTCCAGAACTAGACAGTCTAATTACACAAATGAGTGTTACTTAGCAGTACAGTTGCATGGGCTTTTGAATTCCTGCATGAGAATGAACCCACACGGTACGCTGATATTCAAAGACAGAAAGCTGGCTAGTACACCATCTGGTATGCCGATGCTGTGTATGCAGTAACACTGCTCAGCCGAACACACTGCAGATAATAGCACACAATCATTTCTGATGTACAAGAACAGTAACAGATCCCTTTGACTACGCTTCACAAAAACCATTGAAGCGGTTTGTTGTACATGTAGTATCATAAACATGCAGATTATGTTATACTTCTGCCATCTTTTGGAGTTGGCAAGTTTCAGCAGATCTTGAGAAATCAGGTAAGCTCGAAGTAGATTCATGTTTAAGGCCTGGTGTTTAGAATGTGCAGCTGTAACTGCAGGTAATGAATGCTCCTGCAGCAGAAATTCAGTAAGGTATGTCCCAAGACTAAAGAGAAATGAAACCAAGCAATTTTGATATCTGAATCTAAAGGGGAAATAAACTACTATGAAATATTTCTAAGAAAGAGTCCTCTATTTTTACCTTGAATAAACACTTTTATTCCACAGTGTTTAATTAGCTTTATGGCCACTTTCTTGGAAATGAAATGCCAATCAAGTAAATAGTTCACATTTTCAAAACAAGCACTTACCAGGATATATCTTAGCGATTGTGCTAAACCTGGCCATTTTGCTATAATCATACTTTTCTTCTTTACTCTACATAATAAATTACCCTCTACCATACAGCTTTCATTCTTCTGTTTTCTTCAAACACAACTGTTGTTATCATGTTGGATTTTAACAAGTTCACATGCTCAAACACATTCTCCTAAAAAAAAAATAAATTATCAGGTCACACACCAACATGGAAACTGTAAAAACAGTAATAAAATTGTTGTCATCCTTACAGACTACCATCCTGCTAAGTCAACAACCTCTGAAAATTGTTAAGGATGTAGGGCTACACATAGCTCTTGGCCAAGCTAGTGCAATTCTGTTGACTTCAAAAGGAATGCATCCGCCCTGTGAGATTACTTTTGAATAAAAGCTTCCTTGGAAGGTTAATGGAAATTAAGCTTTCAATCTATTCTAGATTTTCAAAAGGGACAATTTATCCTTTATCACTGGGCAAAAATGAATTTTCCAAAGTATTAATGAATTTCTGTCTCATCCATGCTTTGAAGTTCCGATACCATTCTATAAGCTTTTTTCTCCTTTGAATCTTTTCTTGTAAGCTCATTTTTTTTTCTTTCTCTAGAACAGCAGGAAGCTCTTTCCAGTTTTTAATAAAGATAAATGGAGCCCCCATGGTTTTTAATAATTGTAATGGAGCACTGTGGTACACTGATGAATTTCCGCAATCACCCGATGTCATTACATCTTCTATAACAGGTAGAGATCCATATGAACAAGCTTCATAAATTCTATAGCATTCTGTATTTATTCCCACTGGGCACAATGTCAGATCACTCTGCAGCAAGGCATCTTGATAGTTTTTGAAACTTTCATTTGTTTCTTGAGGCTGCCACCTAGGAAAGTGAAAGGATTGAAAATTAACATTTTTCCCACAGGCACTGCAATGAAACAATAGAGATAAGTTTTAATGTCAATTACTTACAAAACTGAAAATGCTGTCAATGTAGGAATTTTATATTACACACACAATCAATAGGTTTTTCCTTCTAGTCTTAACTATTCTTAAAGAGTCTTCTAAAAATTTATTGAAAATGTCACTGTTAAAAATGGATTGTAACACTTCTTAGATATGGTCCTTTTAGGAAATTATTAATACTTAGAAGTTTAAGATGCAAATTGAAACACCATTTTAAATCTCCATGACTTGGATGATGTATATGTCAATTTACTTCAGAGCACAGTTCTGAAATAAGACATTCAGGGAGACACTCAATGGACTTTTTCATGATATTTTTTTTTTGCCTCAAATACTTTAAATCAGTAGAGGTTTGCTCTTCAAAAGAAAGGATGCAAAGGAATCTGTTAACCTGAATCTATCTGCGTGAAGTGCCGCAGAACATCTGTGAGAGAAAAGTTTACGTCACAGATACAATCTACCTCCTGAAATTCTTCATCAGGGCAGCTGAGGTCTTCCTAAGCACAACTGTGCCTGCTGTCAAATACTTTACAGGCGCTGCTTGGCAAAATTAAGAAAAACAATCACAACCCTATTCCTGTTAATCAAAAGATCTGTTCTGCCTACTTGAAATAAAAAGCCATGTCGTGCCATGTCGTACAAATTAAATCCACTCTTTTGTATGGAACACAACAAAATACAGCTGTCTTTTTCTTCTGTTAAGACATTAATACACACTAGGTGCAAGACAAGTATTTCTTCTTCCATCATAATCAAATGTATATAAAAGAAAAAACCAGATGATCTTTATATATAGTATATTGTAGAAATTGTATTTAAAATATATATGTATTTTAAAGTGTGCTTTATGTAAAATATAGCAACAGAAAGGCTGTTATATTATGAAGACCTACACAAAGGGTCTCAGCAATGTTGTCTGTTTTAATTATGACTGGTTACCTTTATTTGTATTATTTCTTAACACTCAAGAAAGGATTGGTAATAATGAACCAGGCAAAAAAGTCTGAATATTTTCACGAGGTAAATCAAAGTCTTACTGTTCTCTGGCTGCAATCCAGCAAAGTTTGTCAAGCCCATCCTGTTTCAGAATTTCCATTAGGCTTTCCCTAGAAGAGTTCTTATAAACTGTTCCTAAGAAATTACACAGATACGATCTTGGATCACGTAGCATTGACCAGCTGGGTTCTACAACTGGAAAATTTCTGTAGCTGTAAAAACAACGTATACATTAGACAACTATACTTCTCATGTCCAAGAAAACATATTTTGCACCATTTCATCTTTACTGCAGCAGATTCCAAAACTAAAACCACCTATTTGTTGCCAATCCACATCTATAAACACAGACAGACCCACAAGCAAACCAGTGCAAGCCCTGTCCTAAAAGTTGGATTTCCTTTGCCCCCATCACTCTCTGAAGAGACTTTCCAGAATATTTATGCCTTCCTTTGACATCAGAGACATAACATGTGCACGTTACAAAATGTCCTTGAGAAACATGCTTTTTCAAAAGCAGCTGTTCTTGATGCAACTGCTAGTTTTGACTGAAATAGCCAGGTTAATGGTAACGATGGAGTTCATGTCTCAGCTACCTTAATGTCTGGGCATGCTTATGAACTGAAATTACCATTGGTAACCTCTCAAAGGAAAATCTCACTTTGATCCTAAAGAGCGTGTCATACAAGCTATTTAACTGGTCTTTTTGGACTCAACAAAATCAATTCAAAGTCCTGTGATCCAATGTAAACTGTATGACATCCCTTTAGAAAGGTTTTCACCACATCAAGCATTTTTCTTCTTTGGACTGATTCCGCAAATCTTATTATATCACTTATTTTGGTCAGCATGACAGCTATTGAAACACTGCTTCAGCTGAAGGACTGGCACTAACTTTTTCATTACGTAAAGGTAGCATTTTTTCTGCAACAGATGGATGTCTGCTCCTTTGCAGTCTCAAGTTAAGACAGACATTCCTTCTAATATTATTAATTTTGATGGATCACTGTTCTTCTACTTCCCTGTTGTTTGCTTTTTTCTTTTGTAAGAAAAGCGATACCCTGATCCCAATTCTTTACTGGTTTCAAATGCAGTCTCTACTTTATTTCACAGTGATTTCTTCATTGCCATTAATGGTTTTGAAGACATACTCAATTTCTTCACCTTCCCAAATTTTGATGGAACAGTCCTTTCCTCACTCTTCTGCATGATGAATGTTAATTCATTTACTTTCAGAAAACCATTTTTTCTTTATGCCAAATATTTTTGCAGGATTCTACATATTTATTTCCTCTCTTCACTTGGAAAATTTGGCACACTTGCATGCCTTTAACCACAACTTTTAGAACTGTTGGTGTGCAAGGTCTGCAAAGCCTCATTCTGATACACGATCTATCTTTCTCCACCCAGTTTTGCACCCCAGTTTACTGTTGTAACTGTTGTTGCTTTCTGTTCTATGTCATCTTAACCTTTGCATCTCAAAACTCAGCTTCTTTTTGCTTAGGAACTTCCAACACCATCAATTCTCTGACAGCATCAAGAATCCAAATTTAGTGTATTTCAATTATTTCAATGACACTGTGAGCAAGTTCAAGCTATGTATAAAAACATACAGTTTTCCAGCTGGCTCAATACAGGATATTAAAATTCAACAAAAGACATGAAAATAAACCTGTATTCCTTTCATCTTGTATTACCATGATAAGTAGCTAAAACACTATTAACTCTGTTAATAGGGAGCAAAAATGTATCTAACTGAACCAAAACTTTATTTACTCCACATAAATAGTTTGAGCTGTAAGTATAAGAAAAATGTTTTTGTGAGTAAGCAGTTAAGCCAGCTTACGTTGCTATGACACTGGAGTATGCTAATTCAAAATGGGGGGCATACAATTTCCTTTTGAGAGCTGTAACAGGGGGTAAAAAAAGTGCTACCAGTACCATCCCCTTCCTTTCCTAAACAAGCAGTAGTTGGAACTTGATTATATGAATACCTTTTAAGTCCTGTGTCACTGGTACATATTACATCAGCAGTTATGGTCAATCTCAAGAGCAAATCTACTGAAGAAAAAATAAACAAACAGAAAATCCCACCAGACACAGCTTTTTTTTTTTTAAGCTCCCTAAATTCTTCTCCTGCTATCACTTTCAGTGCTAAATGTAGTTTCCAAAGATTCCAAAGCTTGATTTAGAAAATCATTAATAGGATCATGTTCTACAATTTAGTTACTACGATTTTTTGGGTATCAGCAGTAACATTCACACATATTTTCCATACCTCATGCATAACAATTAAGTTTCAATTGTAATTTGTGTCTTTAGCACTTACGTAGCTACTCCTAAAGGCCACTGGAAAATATCTTCTTCATTTACCAATGCGTAGTCATAAGTAACAAAGAGTAGATTTACAAATCCTCCATTTCTTTTCAGGTATGGTTGAATCCATTCATTGTTGCACTGCTCATTTCCAAGCAGTACAACCACTACATGCTGTATTTTGTGAGTCTGAATTAATGTTTGTGCGTAATGCAACCACTGAGTGGCGTACGTGATCTTTGCTTTTTCTCTTCCATTCAGAACTAGCACAACATTTTCAGCTTCAACTGAGAAGTAGCCAGGAACTACAGATGGACCAGTGATGAAGCTGTGAAAACCAAAATCAAACAGTAAACACCCTTAAGACAAATTATTGACCTTAATCCTCTAAACGTTCTTACTACACAGTCTGTACTCCAGAGATATTTTTTTCTTCAGTAAACACAATATACTACAAAGTAACTGCGCAACTGTAACCATTTCTGTTGTCAGTATTTACAACTTAACACAGGAATAAAGCTGCCTTTCTCTTTATTCAGGAAAAAGGAGATTTAGACTTAAATGAAAATAAGGTATTTTGTCGACAAAACAGAACTACTACCATATCCAAACCTCAAAGTGTGGGTAAATCGATTAACTTCAAAAAAAGGATGTACTTTGATGTTCACTGAAGGTCAAACGTTTTCTTAATTCCAGTAATAACCAATGAATACTGTTAGAACAGGAGAGAGGCCCTCCCAAAAATCTGTATAGTAAACCAGGTATCATTACGAGGGACAGTTAGCTGGTCTGGCATACTACATTTCTCTGTAATTTTGGCTAAATGAAGGTTAAGCTAAAAAACCACTGCATCATCTGATACTGAGTAGAATCTATAACACAAGAGGTACCTATCTAAATGTAAACTTACATTGCTTGTGTGACCCAGGTCAAACTTGAGGCTCTGATATAAGCTAGTGAGCACAAACATTTTAGGTAGAAAATTGCATTTCTAGATCTTGCACAATGTATTTAACAGAGGAATTTTAGTTGTGTAGCAAAATCATTAAATCAGTAACCATTTACAAGTATCTGACAACAGCCATTGATGAACCGCAATGAAACAAACCAATGCCAGTTCCTGCTCTCCAGGTAACTGCTGTGTTAACAGAATGACTGAACTCAAAGAATGAGCGATTACACAGCTTGGGAAGAGTAGAGAGGGAAAAAAATCTAGCAACTTTTTTTCCCTCGAGTGAATTAAGTGTTAGTTTTTGAGGTCTGCTGCATTATTACAGTTTCTCAGCTACCAGCAAAACCTGAGAGTGAGCATGAGTGTTAACTAATTTAGAATGACCATGACTTTTAACTTACAAAGTGCCAAGCTGACAGCTAGTTTCAGTTCAAGTGTGCTTAGGAAAAGAAAATTCACAAGCAGGAGCAAAAAGCAAAAGCAAAAGCTGTAAGAACTACTCCAGTGAGGTTATCTGAAGCAGACTGACCTTTGGCAAGCATATTCTAAACCTGAGTTTGGCTGACACGCTTCTGGCTTGGTGGGAGTGGCATATTTTGGAGCCAAGATTTATGAGACTCATGATTTGGAATCAAGACTTCTAATGTATTAAATCTAAGTCAGGTGAAGACTTAAATCCAAACTTTAACAGACAATGAAAAACAACTCCACTCAGTTTAACAGACAATGAGAAAAGAATCACTGGGATTCATAAGAGAGAACACCTTGAGCATCACAATGACTAAAATAGTGAATAGGATATTAAATATCATCAATATACGAAAACCCAAATATATGAAAAATATACCAAAAAGACAACTACAGAACTGGAGGGACAACAGTTTAAAAAGAGTTTAAAATGGGGTGACAAAGCCATAGTAGGAAAGATTCCAACTGCTAGCTCATTCTCTTCAGCAAGAAATAGAAGGCAAAACACCACAAGCATTATACTGAATGGAGAATTTGGACCTGGATGGCATTCACTTGAGAGTTCTGAAGGAACACAAGCACAAAATTGCAGAACTGCTGGCAAAGGTGTGCAGCTGTCATTACGAAGAGACACTATGCCTTATAAGAAGGGGTCTGCCAGCATCAGTCCCATCTACTGAAACAGCTTGAGAGGACTCTGGAACAGACCAGTCAGTATGAATTCCCTCTCTGGAAGAGTCTGTAATAAATAGTAAGATCACTGGGTATTATCAAAAGGTACGATCACTGATCACAGACGTGGATAAACAGTGTTGGAAATGAGCAATCCTGTGTCACTAACCTGATGGAGATCTACGAGTATGTCAATAAGAATACAGATAAAGGGGATCCAGTAGAATAGTGTATTTGGATTTTCAAAGAGCTTCACCGAAGGCTATTAAGGAAACTAAATTGCCACAAGCTATCCTTGGCGGAATCCTTTGGCAGGTAAAGAAATCTTTGCTGATTAACTTTATTGACCAACATGCTTTCATACTGGCATCAATCAAGGTAGTTGCAATATGCATAAGGAGGACAAAAGAACGAGATTTAAGACTTGATGAACAACTGAGGTTCACAGAGACTGGGGAAAGGCAGCACTGAACGTTTATAAAATACAGAGGGTGTGACTCTCAGTGGAACAGAAATTTATTAATGTTCTTACTTAACAGTAAGAAGTTTGGCGCTACCTGCTCTACAATATCCTCCTAGATGATGGGAGAGAAGGATGTGAATTGCTTCAGGCCAAGGAAAGTGCAAAACCCTGCTTTCCTACTTCTTGTGTGAACATGCCAACGTGCTACTAAAATCCACAGCTATTAAGTTCCTTCTCCACTCATGTTTTTAAATGAATGTCCCTGCATTTCATGCAGAAGTGATACTTATAGTATTCTTTAGGGAACTTCTTTGGTAAAAACTTGAAGCCATCACAAATCTGTATTAAATATGTGTATTCTTCATCATATATATATATATGAAATACGCTTACTCATGCATCTGTGTTCAAGTGATATTTTGGCATTTTTGCATCTTCAGCTTTGACATTCTTTAAAAACATTCACCAGAGCTCTATGTTTTAACAATCATTAGACTTACCACAAACAACTGCACAGTAGTACATATTCTCCAACTATGTCACTCAGCTAGTTCCTTCTAGCCTCATGTAGTAATCAAATGGAGATAATTTACCTTAGCCAAGCAATAAAGTCAACAATTCTAGAAAATTTTATAACCAGTGACCAGTCAAAATCACGTACTAATTCTTCCACACAAAAACCCCACAGAATAACATTTCCAATTTGAGTAAAAAGTAGAACCTCAGCTATTTATTTCAGAATCCTAATATTTAAAACAACATATTTACATATTTTCTATACTTTGAACAAGTTCCTACTAGTCTGTCAAATTTTAACTTCTGTTATGTTGGTGCCAAACTTAAACTTCATCTTTTTATACGATCTAGCATCCAAGTTGAAGTTAAAATAAAGACTCTATTATCCCTGACTCCTCTAAACATAATCAGAAGATTTTTAAATTCTAGTACAGAAGTCTTTGAGAGATGCATAACCTAAGGAACAGTGTGAGGTTATTGCTCATCTGAAACAGGCAACCAGAGAGAAAATAACCATAATCAGTCAAGTGACAGCCTCATTAAGTGCAGCAAATTATTTTCACATTAGAAACGTGAAAAGCAAGGGCTTGAAAAAAACCTTCATGTCCACACCAAGAAGACAATCTATCTGGCAGAGTGTAATTGATTTCTATAGCTTCCAAGATTTTAATTCTGTAAACAAAAAAGGCTCTTCCCACCAAGATAACACTACAGGCACTGGTCCCTATTCAAAGAAAGTATTGTATCCTTTGTACAAATTTGTGAATGGAAAGCTCTTTTGCTCTGTCAAGGAGACTACCAAGATTGCAGTAGCATCATTCATAGCCGATTCCCTGACCTTGTAGAATCAGGTTGTATATGCAGACAAGAAATACTGCTACTTTTTTTTAAAGAGTATGTAATTTCATCTATTTCCTTACATCTAAGACAGACTTGTTAATAATTGCCATGTTTAAATCAAGCCTACATGTCTTTCTAGAGAGCATTTTTTAATCACTTATGAATGTGATGTAGGCATTACTGGAAAGATTCTATGGCCTGGACCATGTACATAGTCAGGTACACAGATAAACAGTTCAAAGTGATAAAAACCTTCTGTGATCACTTAAAAAAAACCCCTTTAAATTCACAATCACATATTTACTTCAAACATTATCTGCAAATTTCAACTATAACCCTGTCTTATTGTGAGAGGAAAAAACACCTTTCTGAAGCAAAGTATTTTTCAGAAGTTAAATTGACTTAAGCACATAATTTATGGTTTAAAAGAAAACTTTTTTAACAGATGGGTCTTGGTGCAAGTGACTAAATATTGTAGGAGAGCTACTACTGCAGACTGGCAAACTGGCTAAATAGATGAAAAGTCCTTCACCTTTCACTGTATCTTTACAGAAAGTGTTAAAAATGGTATTAAATAGGACCTTAAAGAAAAGTTCTGTATCATCCACTAAATAAAACGTTTGACAACAGTCTTAAAACATTCATAATCACAGATGAAAATCCATTTTTAAAGCAAGCAATTCTTCAAGTGTAAC
Organism: Ibycter americanus; assembly: GCA_035590275.1. Lineage (NCBI taxonomy): Eukaryota > Metazoa > Chordata > Aves > Falconiformes > Falconidae > Ibycter > Ibycter americanus. Next base: position 55,097,007 of record JAVJGI010000060.1, on the reverse strand, counting down.
CTTCCTTTACATAAAAAATTTTACCTTGCAAATCAAATAGTTAACCAGATGCTAGATCTCACAGATTGTTTTTGTTATAAATAGAAACATATTACGGTTTCGCTACAATCCTATTTATGAATGAATGAGTGAAGTCCCTTTTCCCTGAATACAACAGAAAGCAAATAGCAGACATCTATTTGCCGCACAATGCCAGGCTTCTTTCAGTCAACTATGAGCCCCAAACCCCAGTTCTTACATGTTTCTCGGGGCTGTATTTCACCCTCTTTCTGAGGTCTCTTGGGGCCCTCCCTCTCAGCATTGGCAAGTCTTTCCACATTTCTTTCAAACACACAAATCTTCATAAAACAGCAGATGAAATTGCTCCCTAGTTTTCTGGTTTTTAATCGTGACATGTTTCTGCTAGAATCTGCTGGTTTTATCAAGGATGTTTCCATGAATAAGTTTAAAGGTTCTTCGTGATAATTTTGAATGAGAAGCTGTGTGCATATTCCAGAGTTATCAAAACATGACAAAATTAAGTATTTGCAAATGATATTAAAATAACTGCAACTTTGAGGCAGACAAAATAATGCAACTGTGCATCTTATCATGTTCATTAACCTTCCATTGCATCATGTGTTAAAGTTAATACAACTGAAGTCAACATCACGCAGCTAGTACCTGAAATACATTTTTCCTGCTTTTTGGCTTCCTTCTCTCCACTGTGCAGTCACATCAGCTGGCTCAAGCTGCCCTCCAAAAATATGTTGCCAAAGGTAAAGACCTACATAAATGAAGATATGATGTAGAATTTGAATGCACAGATCTTGCCTACTCTACACTCAAGCAAATAAAAAAAAGTACCTCTGGGAAATGAAAAAGCGTAAGTGTAAGAACTCAGGAAAGAAATGTCAGAGCTTCCTATATAATACGGACATTGTTTCCCAAATTCCGTATGACTTCGAATTAGTCAAGATGAATTTTTCACACATCAGAGCATTTAAAAAGATTGTTTGGCTGTCAGAATATCAGTAGATGAAGATACGGTATACCACTTCTGTTAGTATCTTTCTTAAAAATGAGCAAATATTAATCAGTATTTTAAGGACAAGCATACTTCTCTTAAGCGTCTGTGAAACATCAAATTTTTGTGATGGAATGCATCACCACATACCATACCCATTCTACAATGCTACATGGAAGTTCAACTGAAGCTGGAAATTTCACATTTTCAAAGAAGCTAAAATAAGTATGCCTTCAGCAGTAGTTAAAGAGCTTGAGAGGACCTTGGCCCCCAGTTTATGTAGAGAGAAAACTCAGTGTTGTCTGCAACAGAAGAATTTCCAAGTTCCTCAGTGGCAGCAGTACTGCAGTACAAAAAATGGCTTACTTCTCATTGTGAGATGCTTTATTTCACACAGTGTAACTGTGACAAAAATAAATATTCCGGTTTAGCCAAATAAGAGGCCTGCCCTTGTGTTGTATTGTAAACTAGATTGGTATAAAAAGTAACAGTGTTTCTCTGCCATTTGAACCATTTTCTTCCACAGATGTGCAAAACTCCCTTGAAAAGAAAGAACCGACACAAAGTGGAGTCTAACTACTTTTTTACTGGTATTAATTAAATTTGAGTAACAGCTACCACTTCCTTAATGACCTTAATGTTACAGATATCCAAATTATTTAATCATACACATAAATTTTAGTCACTAAAAAAAAAAACCAAAGAAAAGTGTCATATCAGAAAGGTTAAGCGATCAGCAGACATTGATTACACCTCCTTACCAATTGCTGCTTTGCCCCAAATCTGTACTCTAAGGCTGGTTTGTTCTAGGTGAGATCTTGCATTTTTTATCATCTTAAGATTAGCTTCATATCTCTGCTGAGAAGCAACCAGTTCGTTTTTCTCATCCCCTTCCCACGGATTCCACTCTTCATTTCCCAAGGCAACATGATCTAAGAAACCAAAAAGCGGAATTTACATTAAAAAGAAGGGATTTACAACTTCAGAAAACTGACGTGTTTTCCTGAATTCCTCATTCCAAGCAGCACCTGCCGGACAGCCTCCCGCCCGCCGCCCCGCACCCCGCACGCCACCCGCCTCCGCCGGGCCCGCGGCCCCACGGGGCCTGGGGAAATG
>JAVJGI010000060.1:54986442-55094226 GCA_035590275.1 Ibycter americanus | reverse complement strand
GCCCGCTGAGCATTGCCGTTACCGCCCCAGGCACACGGCGAACGCCTGAAGACGGGTGTCCCGTTGCGGCCGAGAGGCCCCGGCCGCGTCCTTCCCCGCTGCCGCCGGCGCGGGGTGTCCGGGCGGTGCCGGGGCCTCCTGGCCGCTCTCCGCCCTGGGGGCCTGCAGCGGCTTTCGGAGGTGCAGAATCAGCACGCGGTGTGGTCGGTTCAGGAGCACCCAACAACTTCAGGCTGTCAAACGGACATAAATACACGGCACCTCTGGCATTCGATACATGCGGTGCCGGTGTGGGCCGAAGCCCCTGCCATCCGTACCGGCGGCTTGGTGCCAGGGGTGCGGGAGGAGGGGGGCCCTGGCCAGCAGCCGCCTGCTGCGGGGCTGTGTGATGGTGCTGTGTAGGTGGGCTGGCAGTGGGTGGGTGACCAGCACCGTCGTGTCATGGGAGTTACATGTAACGGGGAAAGCTGTGGGCCGACCAAATGGAGTTGTGTTGCATAGTAAGAGAAAGTTGAAGGTCTTTGTAGGCTATCCATGAGTCCTTTCTCAGGGTAGATGTTAAAACTTCTTTAAAACCTCTACCAGCCTGTTCTCAAACACTATGATCCTAACAGCAGCCAAAAGCACAGTGACCTTCACCAACCTGAACGAGGGAGGGAGTCTAAAACTCTGCAGATTATAACACAGTGTACAAGCCTGCAGCCTGCCCTGGATCTGAGTATTTTTTTCTTGGATCAATTTTTACCCTTAACAACACTAAACTTTGCTCTGCCTCTGACCTAAAAGTTATTTGATGGACCTCTGCTTCCTCCAAACTAAAATGTAACTAGTTGCCTTAGCATGCCTTCTGAAACAAGGTTACAGTCAGCCCACTGCCAAGTCGTATATTCAATTTAATGACTTGTACAGTCACTGAAACTAAAAATTTGATGACCCACAGTGGCAGCAATGAGTCCTTTATTTTGACATCCCTTTCTGATTGTCTGCATTAGCCTGACTCGCCGCTTTCTTCCAGCTCAGGTCTTAATCCTAAATGTAACCCTGATTCCATAGAACTATAGAATTATAGAATGGTTTGGTTTGGAAGAGTTGGAAGGGACCGTTAAGGATCTAGTCCAACCCGCTGCCATGGGCAGGGACATTTTTTGCTAGATCAGGTTGCTCAAAGCCCTGTCCAACCTGGCCTTGCACTCTTCCAGAGATGGGCCATCCACAACTTCTCCGGGCAACCTGTTCCAGTGTCTTACCACCACCGTTGTAAAAATTTTCTTCCTTATGTCCAGTCTCAGTTTAAAACCATTGCCCCTTGGCCTGTTGCTGCAGGCCTGGTAAAAAGTTTTTTCTCCATCTTTCTTATAAGCCTTCTTTATATATTGATATCAATATACTTGTTCCTGTTAGGCGTCATGGCCACTTTGCTTTGGTTATAGTGATTTATAATTTTATGGGAAAAGTGCACCAGATAAACCCTTTAAAAATGAAGACTGAGCTTCTCTCTTGCCTTTCTAGCTTAGTGCATCTGTGTGAATGCACAGTGAAGTGGTACTGTTACAAACTTCGGGAAGGTCAGAGGCACGATGTCTATAGTGGTTGATATTAAACTATTTTCAGCTTCAACCGCAGCCTGTTTTCTAGACTGTCATAACTGGATCCATGTGCTTAGTTGCAAAAGCTCATAGAAAACCTTTTTACAAAGACTTCAATTTAAAACAGACTATGATAATGAAAATACAATAAACAGAGAGCCAAAAGGAAAGAAGAGGATAATAGAAGTGAGTTAAGAAGGGCAAAGAAGAAAGTAAAATGGTAAATAGTTTGGGAACACAGCTTTCCTGTTGCACAGCTTGCCTGCTTGGAATGATGATTAGAAAGTTCTCTCTTCTCCCCACACAGATGCAGTTAATTTCTCTTAAAAATGACAGAGGAGGCTTGAAAAGAAAAAGTCAAGAAGGATCAATCTAAGAAGAATTACAGAGCATTTCATAGTGTGTCTTGAAAGTCTGCATTTGAATGTGTGCGTTTCAATAAAAAATGCAGAAAGTGAATGTGATTTGCAACAGTAGTGATCATTGCTCAGCGGATCTTTCACAATAGTGATGATACAGTCATCTTATTTACAGCGGATGAGAAAGGCATGCCAACTGAAGTGAGGTAAACAGTCAATATCAATCAAAGCCTTAGAACAACTGCAGTAAATGGCAATGTCTGATTGTTTGGAAAGAAATGCAAATGCAGAAGTGAAAAAGTGTGAGAAGGAAGATCATACACTTCCTGAGCATATTATTTTAATCTTATATTTCCTACCCATATTAATTCATTGTACATTTTGAAAGTTGCATTGGTTCATTTCATGGGAAAAACAGGATGGAAAATGCTATACATAATGTAAAAAAGCATGTTAATTTTATAAAAAGAGCTTTGGCTCCTGTTCAAAATATCCAGCCAGTTCAGGACAGACTCAAGTAAGTGGTTTTCCTATAATGGAAACTCAAATCACATAGAAACTAGTAGGATTTAAGAATATATTTAATGTTAAGAATGTACTAAGGGGGTTGAGGGGGTGAACTTAGCAGAATGCCTACATGAATTAAGATCTTAGAGTAGCTTCGTCTAGGTACTACAGAGGTAAAATTTACAGGAGCATAAAACTGGAAGTGAACTGCCTTAACCATGGAGTTCCCTGAAATCATGGGAGACCATGCAGCAGATACCCAATTGAGGAAATGCCTGTACTTCATAAATGGTGTCTGTGGGGGCCTACAAAGGCCTAGCGGCCTACAAAGGCCTAGCAAGTACTACTTCCTAGTACTTGGTAACAAACTTCAGATGTGTTGTAGAAGACAAAAAGCCAAGTGATATGTCACAAGAAGGGAGGAGAGATCAAGAACATCGGTGGTGTCTTAGTCCTCTGTGCAAACAAGATAATTATATCCCCTAAATTATACTAAGAAGCAGACATGTTCTACAGTCTAGAAGGGATTGAAAAGCCCAAGAGCAGCAGCAAATGAGACTTGAAAAGGTTCTGAACCCGGATCTGGTAAATCAGGAGGCTTAGATTCTTTCTTAGCTCTGAGACAGCTTGCTGTATGATCTTGTGGCAAATTATCTTGTCTCACAGGGCTCCAACTGACTCCTTGTAAAACGTTCATAAATTAACTTCTGGGAGTGTTATGAATCCTAGTTGATATAAAATAGCTGAAGTGTTCTTTGAATGACAGGTACTCAATAAAGACAGGAAGAGTTGTAACAAAAAAGGAGAATCTGTTTAATAACAAGGACTTTGAGCAGTAAATAAACATTACAAGTTCTTTACGTTATAAGGCATCATAAATGGGGAGATGCAGGGGACAGATGTTACATCAGGTTCAATAACTGTGTTTAGAAATAGGAAGAAGAGCAAAAAAGAGCACAGCAAATGCCTATTCTGTTGAAGAGTTCATTACAGCAAATGAAAATTAACCTGAAGTTTCAAAATTAAGATGATGAGTGTGGCTGAAAGCCTAAGTCAAAATGCATTCTGCTGTACATCAGGTAATGTGAGTAAGCAGCTGTAAAAGTAAGCTTTTTTCTTTGTGAAAAGTATTTTTTCTGTACATATTATGATAAAAACAATACTTCTTGATACTTGTTTTTAGGACTTACCACTGCCTACAATAAATTATTCTTTGGTCTTTGTTACACCCTTCCAGTAAAACCTATTGTTAAATTCTGTGGCATTACTTGTCTTATCTTAGTCTCTGCTCATTGACTGTTGAGTTGGAATTGATTGACAGATGTCACTGGGAAGTTCTAGCAAACAGTGTTGAACAGCATGTAACATATGCAAACCTGAGCAAGGTTTTAGAGCACAGTTAGGAACAAAAAACCAAAGCATCAATTAGACACCTAACCAGAACATGGAATGAAGACAGTTGTTGCCAGAATCCCTGCAGAAAGGTTTTGAGATGTAATTACTGCTCTATTAGTTCTATTTTCATTAATTAAGAAGTTTACAGGGTTTTCTACTGCCGTCTGCAGAATGTAGTAGGAAGCTGCTATTGCAATTTTTCTTCTGCAAAAGCCTGAGTCTCCTGTTAGGCTGCACCATACAAGGCTGAATGAAAGGGAGAAGTCTGCAGGAGGCAATTAAAGATACGAAGCCGGAGAGAGGCCTCTCTGCTGGCTGCAGATCACAGTGCCCGTTCCTGGGCTTTGGCAGAGGTTCCTCTCTGGATAGGTCTCTTGTGACAAGAGAGATGTAATAGCCCTTGGTGCTCATTACTGCTCGATTAGTAGAAATACTTCTTTGTTCTGATGGCTCTGGGTCATACGAGTACACCCTGACATCATCCTTCAGGCAGAATCAGGCTCAGGTTAACTTCACTTTTACCTGAAACTAATTATGGTGGCTGAACTGTCACCTCAACGGGGTGATTACCTGAGGCAGAGAGGTGATGGTAAAGAACTACTGATAGTGGTGAAAAATTAAGGGAAGTGACCTCTTTTTTTGGTACAACTGAGTCAATAAGAGGGTGACCACCTGTGGCCTTGTAGCTTCTTTAAATGAGAACAGCCTCTTTCTGAGAAACTAATGCATTGCAGGAGCATCCAAATAAAGTGGTGTTTTCAGCCTAATGAAATGACAAAACCAACTGCCGTACTTAGTTCTATGCTTCTCTCAGATACAAGACATACCTATTTCAAGACATTTTTAGATATCAAAGGGTTCTCCTCCCATGTGGCATGTGTTACATTTAGAGCATGGTGTTGTCTGTATAGGTTTCTATTCTATTCTATTCTATTCTATTCTATTCTATTCTATTCTATTCTTCTATTCTGTCAAAGCATAAAGCCATTCAAAACACTATGTCTCCTCCTGTAACACAAAGAAAGGACTCATAGCTGCTGTTTCCAAGACTGTTTTCTCTTACACATTTTTTACTCTGTGTGAGTACTAGGTTAGACCTTTCCAACAACCCAGATGTTTGATGTTAGCCATGCCTACCTTCAACCATGCTCCCCCTTGTTCCCATAACTGTCCTTTCTCCAGTGTTTTGTTAAGTTGGTATATAATGAAAGAAGGCAGTAAAGTCAGTTCCCTGCTCCTTGAAGATTTCTTTGGATGTTCCCACCCAGGTAAAATCTTTATGGCTCATCTGGTATTGCAATAGGCTAAATACACCCTCTTAAAAACCATCATTTTCACAATCTTCTACAATCTAAAGTGCAAATCTAAGACAGATAAATGTGTTAAATATAGTTATAAAACCAACACCGTTACATTGGCCTTTTGCATAAATCTTCAAGGTTTTTCAATAGTATAGATGCTTGCTTTGTGGATAGATGGCATTACAATCTCTCCTCCCCCCATTCTTGCTTTAAGTAGCATGAAGACAGATATTTGTGTATCACACCCATCTAACAGCTTCCAAGGGAAAGAATTTATTCTTACAGGAAGAACTGTAGTAGGTTATATACTAGCAGGAATTTTGACAATATTTAAAAACAAAACTATATTAGCATATCACACTGTGGTGTGAGTCACTCTGAGTTTCTGTATCATGTGGCTTACCTGGGAAAGAAGGAATCATTTAAAGTCTACAGTGTTAATTGAGGTGGTCGCAGTGCCATATAAAAATCGCTTGAAGCTGCAATGTCTTTAAAAATTAATTTCAGCAAGGCAAGCAAAGTAATCTTTCATGGAAGAATTCTAGAGCTGCAGTTTGTGATTCCCTCTGGCACATGAACTCTTCTGCTTCTGGCACTTGATCAGATTATCGCGTGTGATACTCATGTGTGGGCTTCATTTACATGGCATTACACAGGTGATAAGAGAAGGAACACAGAGCACTTGGCAAAGAGTGGCAGTGTTGCCACCTGTCTGAACAGTTCAGATGAGCTGTAGTTTATTCACTGCCGTATCTGGGGACTTATCAGGAGAAGGGCAGATCTGTATGAAAGTTGTTCTGGCTCAAAGACTTAGGGGCTGGGTATCATGGATTTGCAGTAGGCTTCATTCAGCGTAGGTTAGAAAATTTCAGTTAGCTGTAAGTGGAGAAATATTTAATTAAATAGATGAATTTCTGAAATTGCATCCATATCTTGCTTGGAACTTGGTCAAAGTTTCTGAATTTTGGGACCCAATACTTCTTTGGCTGATGGGTTGAGTCACCATCCCTGGAGGTATTTAAAAGACGTGTAGATGTGGCACTTAGGGACATGGTTTAGTGGTGGACTTGGCAGTCCGGGGTTAATGGTTGGACTCAATGATCTTAAAGGTCTTTGCCAGCCTAAATGATTCTACGATTCAGTACTGAAGAATTTAGCCTATTCTGAAGCTCAGGTTCTTTTAAAAAATGGCTTTTAAAAATTATTTAGAGTAATGAATTACTTAAAAGCTGGAAGTAGGCTAGAATGGTGAGCAGTAGAGTTCGGACTCCGGTTTTCAGGCGAGCAGAATTCTGTTTGTGTATTGCTAGACAGAATCACCTGGGAAGCTGCCATAACGTGGAGAGGTCCCTCATTATGGCAGGCTAATTTTTAAGGAAAGCATACTAAGCACTCAAAAACAAACTATCCTCTTGTGCAGGAAGACTGTAAAATTCAGCAGAGGGCCTTCTTGCCTAAAAAGTAAATTCATAATGAACTAAAAATCAACGAAGGAGCATTCAAGAAATAGTAATCAATGATTCTGTGCGCAGTTAGTGTTTGGTAATGAGCAAAATTACCCAGGCATCCATACCAAGGACTATACTGTTCAATTTTTTCATTAATTACCTGAATGATGAGATGGGAAATTTGCAGGTGCTACTGATTCAGGCAGGAGGGTGGGTGGCATGCTGAACTTTCAGTCTGGAGAAATCTTGAGAAAATTGAGAATTGGGCCAACAGAATGCTTATGAAATTTAACAAAGAGAAGTGCAAAGTTTCACACCAGAGATTGAGTAGCTCCATGTGCCAGTACGGGATGGGGGCCAGGAGCCCTGCCAGAAGAACCTGGGTGTTACAGTAGGTGCCAAATTGTCTGTCACTCATCTGAATGTTTTCCTTACAAATAAGGTGAACTGCATACTGGACAGCACTAGGGGAAGTGTGACCAGCAGATCTAGGGAAGTCATACATTTTCTTGGCATTGATGAAGCCACAGCAGTACCTGTTTTTGAGACCCTGACCTCAGAAAGGGTGTTGGGAAACTGGAGAGTCCAATGGAGGGCTACCAAGAGGTCAGTGCATGAGCCCACAAAAAATAAGGAGACATTAGGGAGCTGGAATTGTTTAGTATGGCAAAAAGGAGGGTAAAGGGACATTTAATAGCAGCCTACAACTACTTGAAGGGCAGTTACAAGGATGGTGGAGGCAGAATGTTCTTGTTACTGGCAGATTACTCAGAGAAGGTGAGCAAGCCACAGACTGCAGCATAGGAGGTCCAAGCTAGACAAGATAAACCATTTCATTAGAAAGGTAGTGCAGCAGTGGAACAGGTTACCCAGAGAAGCTGTGAATCTTCATCCTTGGAAATTCTCAAGACCCAACTGGGCAAAGCCCTAACTGATTTTACGTTGGCCATAGTCCTGCTATAAGCTGGAGATAGCACTAGAGAACTCCAGAGGTACATTCCTACCAAGATTTCTATGGTTCTTCCCACCAGCATTTCTAATTATTTTGAGGTGAAGCATGTAGGGAATGCCCAAGCTTCAGTTTTTGTTATCTTAAAGTCCAGACCTATTGAAGATGCATTAGATAGAGGATACAGATATTTGGAGGAGGGCTCTGAGACAGTGAGTCATCTTCAATTCTTTAGCATCCCCTCATCCCTGTAGTAGCTGGTCATTCTTACATGGTGGCTTCTAATTTCTTTAATGGCATCAGTAATGACAGTTTTGCAGTTTGGGGGAACAGGAAGAACTAGCTGTTGCTAATTGATCAGAATCTGTTGTTGCTGGAACCTGATTTCACTCCCATGAAAACAGACACAGGGATTGCATGTATGGCATTGAGTCTTACCCAAAACTTCATTGCCAAAAGTTGAATGAATTAACATGTATTGGGACCCAAAGACAGGCTAACAGAAGTTGTGGTTTTGCTAGTCTCAACCCTGAGCACGGGGCTCTGTTGTAGAGATTTCATTTCACTCGTCCTGGTTTCAGTATGCCTGGTCTCTCACTGGAAAAAAGTATAATGGAAAAATTTAGGTGTTCAAGGGCTCCCTGCCTCCTTGTTTTAAACATTCTCTAAGTTGCTGTCTTTACATTTAAATCAAAACCTTCAGAACCAGGTCTGATCTGAAGCATTTAGTCCCTGACCCCTTTCTCAGAATGATTTCCCCTCCAAGAAGGAGACTGGAACCATATTATTTTCCAGCTCATAGACTTCTGTATTGAACACGAAGGACTGGGCTTTCCTATCATTTATGACTTCTCCGAGTGCTACCATACAATGGCTGTTTATCAGGTTTCATCCACTCTTTCATCTTCTACTGCCCATCACAGCATGAATTATTGTTGTGCATGCTGTGTTCCAACCCTCTTTCGTGCCATTTGAACAATCAAGAAGATATTGTACATGGATGATCTTTCACTCAAATATTTATTAATTGAGAACAGCACATATCTATTAACCAAATCTGTTTGTGAATCTGAGATTATGTATGAGTACTTTAACAACTTTTAAGAGGGTGGAACATTTTGTTTTAAATGAACAGTAGTTTATCATTTCAAAATAACAGTGCAAAGAAATAAAATAAACTACCTTCTGGAATGATATTCCTTCATTCTAGGCTTAATAAAAATTCATTTTGAAGAGTAGCTGTTTATTTGTGGATTCTTTTTTTTTTTTTAATCTGTAGGGATAAAACAGAAGAAATTGCTCTGAGATGAACCAAAATAACCTTCTCTTCGTTAAGTGAGGTGGCTTCAATCCTCCAGGTGCTAGCTGGGCTAGCTACCAAGAAGAGTTACTGTCACAGCTCTGTTTGGGTTTCATGTTAGTAGCCATGTTAGGTGGTTTAAGTGAATCTTGTTTATTTCCCACTGTATAAGTCTTAAGAAGACACACAAAATCAGTTAATTACTGCTTCTTGGCTGAGAACAGCGGAAGAAAGATAATTTTTTGAAACAGTAGCTCATCTTTTTTGTGATTGTGAGCATTGCTTTCGGTTATTTATACCAGAATTACCTAAGGAAATGCAGCTGTGCCCTTCTTCTTATGTATGCAGTCTAAATCAAATCCTTTGTGTCTATTTTATCTTCCTAATTTTTATATTTTTTTCCTGCTAGACATGGAAATAATGGAAGCCCTAAGCATTCTGAATATATCCCAGTAGGAAGTGAGTTAAAAGAACTAAAAAATACGCTAATTATGAAAGCTGTAACAAGTAGCATGATTTTATATTTAGAAGCCACCTTTTCATTTTTCAGCATCTGATTTTTCCTGTTGAGCTCTTTCATCCCACTGAAAGGTTTTAATTATATGGCAAATTCTTTCAGTGTCCTCAGATAGATAGTAAACAGAAGAGTATTAAAACTGCTTTTTGTCTTCAGAACTCCTACTCTTCTGAAACTTTGAATATGAATCTGTAATGAAATTCTTTGGTCCTGTTTTCAGAGATTTGTGTGATTCTCTTATTGACCATTTACATGATCTGCCATCTACTTCAGTTGCTTCTGAAGTGGCTTACTTGGCCTCAAGGCATCTGGCTGTGTGCTGGGCTGAGAAATTTCATGAATTGTACTTTGAAAGGCTGCTTTCAGCAGGCTAATTTATTGTTTGTTGGGATGGAATTTCAAGATACGGTATCTTTGCTTATCATCCTTTCAGATGTACTCTGCCACAAGGGAACAAATCAAAGTGACTCCAGTGTTTATACTCTGAATAGCATCTATTTATGCAATCGCACAGTCCCCTAATGATTAAGTAAATTATGGGGAAGTGAAGCTACTGAAATCAGAACAGAATGTTTCTCTTTTAGCATGGGGGCTCTGCCTGTCTTCTCTGTCCTTCAGGTGGGGCATGCTCTAACAGTAGGTTAAATCTTTCTCCCGCTGAAGCTGCTTAGGCATCCTGGCATGATGAAGGTACTGATTTTTTAACGCTCCCATCTTTTGTACCAGCCAGAGGTAATGGGATCTCTCCTCTGCAAGGACCTCATGGGTGCTGCTGCGAGGCTTGCCACTCAGGCTTCACTGACAAGAAGGTCTGATCGAATGAAGTCAGCTACCATATTTCTAGCAGTTTAAGGAGAAGTTTTTGCTACACCTCTGTGACAGCCTCCTTACAGACTTCAGGAAGTGGTTAAATTGCATGTGTCCACACACCAATGTTTTTAGTTTTTCTAAATCTGAAGTCCAGTTCTGGTCCTCTATATTATGTGTCTTCTCCAGAGTGAGATCCTAACCTACCACCTACTGTCATGAGGAGGTAAAATCCAGCCCAGCACACTGGACCTGAGGAAAGGCAGTCTCTGATCGTACCATCCTCAGGTGAAGACAGCTCACACAAGTTGATAGTGCTATTCCACATTTTATAGACAGTGAGTTACACAGCCAGCGCATATCAGCCTCCAGAACAGGAACAGAATGAGAGTGAAAGTGTTAATGCACTGATTTCTAATCCATTGAAAGGACCCTATATGTCAATGTTGCAGACTTTAGCATATGTTTGGTCTACTAATTTTGTATTTTTGATTGTTCATATTTGATCCACCTGTGTATATTTGCTCCATTTTACAAAGACTTCAGATGGATGTGTCCACAGCTTTTGTGCAGGGAAGTAGATTGTTAACACAAGGATATTGCCTGTTGATTTGATGGACCTAATAGATATTGAAACACCCAATCTGAATACAGATTTATAATTATTGGTTATAAAGTTTGATTATAATTGTGCATGGGCGTTGACATGTCGGTATGGCTGACATTGGGGATGCTCACACTAATTCAGAAAGGACATTTGCCATTTTCTGAAGACATTAATTCAACCAGAGACTGTTGCTCTTGGTGGGAAAGTCCATAACCTCTGCTGGCCTGAGCAAATATTTAAGGAGAATTAGATTACATGCTGTCAGGTTCCTGATGTCAGTGCCTGTAGTCTGTGGCCTCTACAGGGAAGTGGTCCAGAGAGGAGAGACAGGACCAGCAAGCACTGCTGTTGAGGGAGAAGCAGATGAATCTGATACAATGTTTAGGGAAATTTTCCAGTGCTTCCTGATTTCAAAGTCCTTGGGACCTCTGAGAATGTCATACTTGCAAATTTGGGAAAAGAGCTGCTCAGTGGTTGTCATAAGAAATTAAATTATCAAAAATCAAGAAAATTGGATAGCAAATATACAAGCTAGGCAGCCAAGATAGCATACAGAGGGAAAGAGATTCTGTTAGCACTGAGTGTTCTAACACCTCATGTTGAGGGTGATCAGGAATTTATTCTAACCTATTTAACACCTTGCTTTTTTCCGTATTCAAACACTGTTTGATAAAAGAAGAGGGAAACCCCCATATCCTAGTCACTGCCTTGATCCCCATGACTGCCTATGTGTTCTGCCTGCTAGGGCACCATGACCTGCATAAGAGAAATCAGCAGCGTTAAGCGTTGCTGCAGCAGGAATAGCAACTGACTTCTCAGGATTTCCTAGAAGGCAATATCTGGCATATTTTTTTCTCTTTTTATTTTGCCTGGTAGCAGGAAGTCATACAGTACGTACTCATTTACTAGGACTGAAAACAGTGTGGCCCCATAGAAAAAAATTCAGCTTGAGGTCAGCTAACCTTCAGTCACTGCTGGGATTGATTTTTTCAAATGCTTGTTCCCTTATTTTCCAGTTAATTTTAGAGCAACTTCTGTTTTCAAGATAGCAGTTCCTCACAAAAACTCATGCAGCCAATAAAATAACCTTTTGAACATTTCCATTATGATTAACGCTTTAATTTTATCAGTATTCAGTAAGATGATACAGTTTTCTGAGAACTCTATAGAGTGGTTCATTAACAAACACAGTATAGCATAAACACCATTTATATATGCTCTAACAGTAAAATGAATAGAGAGGGTTTTATTTCTAATTTTTGTTCATATGAAGTAACTGAAGGAATACAGCTCATTAATTTGAAATGTTTGGTGATACTGAGTACAACTTGATGATGTTTTTGAGTATGAGATCCTCTTCTGGAATATTCTGTGAAAGAGAGAAATCCACCAGGTAATAAGGGAGAAACAGAGAAAAAGAGAGAGAGAGAGAAAAAAAAATGTAAAATATATATGTATATATTTATTTTTTCTTTCTTTTTCTTTGGGTTACATCCTGTTCAGTCCTTCGAATGACTATAATATCCATTGAAACTGCAAATTCTTACCTTCGTGTCTGCTGTGTTTTATATGACGTCTGCACAATGATGTTACGTAGTATTAGCTTGTTTACTATATGTCTTACAATATGCTTCATTTAAGGTAGAGAATACCTCATCTGAATGAACTGCACAGCAATACGGCATATGTATTTCAGTCCCAATAAGGGCTGTTAAAGCTTTTGGTTTGAAAAAAGAAAGAATCTCGCTAACTAGGGATGCATAGTGATTGTCTCTGAATAAGTTGTTATGATTCATGGAGAAAAGATCTGAAGTTATTGCAGCTAGTGCTCTAAAAACATCAATGTAATGTTCAGAGAATGTCAAAAAGGCCTCACATTAGAGATCATTAGGGAAGAAGTAGAAAACAAAACAGTACTATCATTATGCCACTGAATAAATAAATGGTACATTCACAGGAATGAATCTGTGCAATTGAACTGTTAATGATAAAAAAGATGGGACTAGGAACCTATCAGGATTCCTCTCAGGGTGTCCGCTAGCCTTTTTATCAACACCATTTGCAGGCTCTTGTTTAGTGGCACCCCCCTGCTGTGACAGCAGGAATCAAAATATGACAGGGATAATGTACATGCATTTGGAGTGCTGCACGAAGCTCCACAGTTTCACAAGAGAGAAGCCATTCTGTAGAGGCACAGTGGCTACCTCTGGCTGCTACAGAAGCCTGGATGACTAATTTCAGAGTAGCAAGCCATCTGGTTTGGCTGTTGGTGGCTGCATGCAATGTAACTTTTGAAGTGGATTATGAACCTCTAAAATACATTGATTTTAAACGTGCAGTGCTCATAAGTAGTCAAACTAGGGTGTCTGCAGAAAACTTCTACAGAAAATTTTTCTGTGGTTGATGCTGAGACCACTTGCACGGACCCAAATGATTGTAGGTAAAAATTTGCTAGTTGATGCTTCTATTAAAGGAAATTTTTGATTGCTAAAAAGCATTTGTCAGTGTAGCCTGTGACAAGAGTAGCTTTGAGACTGGAACCTGCCTAATTTTGCTCACTCAAAAAAAAAAAAAAGGGTGGTGGTGGTGGGGTGGGGTGGTGGTGGGGGAAACTGACTTGAGGCAGTGTGTTTTGTAAGAGACCCCAGAATCAGACGAAAGCATCGGGGTTTCCCTCGAACACTCCTGTCTAGGGGCTGACCTGTTTTTTCTGACCGTCTTATTCCAGGAAAGGCTGAGGACAGACTCCACAGCAGCAGGAGCTGCTGGTCTTGGGAGGAAAGACAGAGGTTTAATGACTGTTGATAGGTTTCTTAATCAGATACTAAAGCCCCACCACAGGCATTCACTTCCCTTTTATAACAGTCTTACAGCAAACTTCCCAAAATAATTATCTTACTGCTCATTTATTTATTCTACTTTAAATTAGTCTTTATTGTGTTTTGATGCTATACTAAGCAGATTGCAAAAGTAATTTTAATGTAGTGAATAGGATTTAAAACTTAGCTGCCCAACATCTCCTTTATACCACATGTCCTGCCCTTACACTGATAGCATCAACATTAATATATGACCTCTACTTCCAAATTTAGTTCACAAATTCCTCCATTCCTTTATAAAATTCTGGGAAGGCCTCTTTTGCAGTACATTGTAAAGGTCAATATGTTGAAAGGCAAGATTGCCTATATATGGATCAAATGAAAGGTTCACCTTGTCAAGCATCCTGCCAGTGATGAAGGTCACCAGCTGAGATCGTAAGACCCTGCAGTGGGTAAGACCCTAACAAGTTGTCTGCAGCACTTGACAGGCCACCCTGAAGAGCAGTATGCACCTTAGCTTCTTCCTGAACACAAAACCACAAAAGTTCTTCCTGAATTCAGCCTGATCCCAGACTGCCTGTAAATTATAGCCCTTCCAGCAGCAGTGACCAGGGACTTCCGTGGAAGGACCCTGTGTCACTGGACTATCTAATGTTGTCACATCCAGGACAGGTAGCCACTGCACTGAGCATCAGACACATATATGGGGCAAGTAAGGAAACCCTTGAAGTGCTGTAGATCATGTTCTCAAATCCCCTCTTCATTGTCGCCATGTCACGACATACTCTACAACAGGCAATGGACAGCAGCAGCCGATTTGGCTCTGAGGCCATGTGTGGGGCTGGCTGTTCTGCACAGCAGAGTGGTTGTAGCCACATGATCCAAGGTGGCAGAACTCATTAATCTTTCAGTATAAAATGCCCACATGCCACCTTCTTCATTGCTGTATCAGAGGCAGGTGGCTTCAGCAGGTGCGGTGGCTGCAGCTGCCAGCACATCCTGCAAGGAGGCAGGCAGATGTGCTCTGCCAGCATGTCATCAAGGATAAATGCAGGTAAGTGGAATTTATCTGTGTCCCACTTAGAAATGTGGAGTTTACAGCTTTTCCTGTACATCAGGCATATGAGCTTATCTCCTTTGTGTACCACCAAGCTGGGGAAGCTGTGGGATGGTTTAAAAGTTAAAACCACCATCTTTCATTATATTCAGAATACAAGTGGCAGCTAGCCCAGCTGACAGGACACAGGGGCAAGCATTTGCAGTAGGAAGCATCTGTTAATATATAAGACAAGTCAGACAAAGTCTTTGCTGCTGAAAGCTATGTACAAATTTCAAATCATTATGCTGATCATAAGGAGAATCTCTGTGGAGATACTCCAGCAGCAAGAAAAATAAAAGCTTCTAAACTGCGTCTTATTTTTGCTCATGTTCTTAATAAACTGTAGGAGCACTACCATAGGCTACTGGGTGGAAAACAGGCAACGTTAGTATTTTTAAATAGATTTTCACAATTGAATACTTCAAGATATGATTATGGAGGGCTTGTTTTATTTACAGGTATCAATATGTGTTACCTTGTCCAGCCTATCAGCTGTGGTCTGTACTTTTTGTTTTTCCAAATAGATATTAAATATATGAAGAACACCAGCAGGATCCTCTGCAATACCATTTTGACCTTTCCACAAATAAGGTGAAGAAACATTATCTTTTTGAGAGCCTCTGTGTAGAGACTAAAAAGCTTTTTGATAATAAGACTGATATTCACACAGTCATTGAGTGTTGACTGAAATACAAGTTTCTAGAAATACTGTATATGTAAGGAGCCAAATGGCATATTAATTAGATGGCAAATGTCACAGGGCTGTTTCTGGGTGGAGCACCTGCCCTCATGACACAGACTGCTTCTCTATGGCTAACAACACGGACCCGAGCCAAGCCCACACTGTCTGGCCAGTACTGTCCACTTGAAAGGTCCTTGGAAATCACCAGGCTGGCTGCAGGGGCAGCACCTCTGCGTGTAAGGCTCTGATGAAGGGCAAGTCAGCTGCAGCAAATCCAGCCCCACGGCCTGCGAGGTCAGGTGTTGGTGGAGCAGAAGCATTGCTGGTAACCAGCAGCTGTTCCTCCGGCTGCTCGGTGAAGCTAGGGACACTGCTGCCAGAGGCTGAACCCCAGCCAGTGCCTGCGTCTCAGAAGTGCTGCCAGCCATTTCCATTACCACCCTCTGAGAAACCACACTGTCGAAGGGCTAATTTCCCTTGCTTTTGTCAAGGCTAATATGGAGGATTTTGTACCAAATTTCTATTCTCTGTTTTCTGTCTCCACATCCTCTGTCAATCTGATCTCCTCCTACCTGCCGCACGCATTTAGCAACATCAGACAAAAAGGGAGATGGTAAATATTTAAATGACCAGCCCAACAGAGGATGCCTTGCAGCAGCAGGCTTGCAATGCTATTGGCAATTTCAGGGGCATACTTCTTGTAGAAAGATTTACAAAAGCCCCCCTTGCAGGTGAGCCTTTGTTAATATATTACACTGATGCAGAGTCTCTTAATTAATCTTGGCTGTGAAGGCATTGACTGCTGATTACAGTTCCTTGCTGAAAATGGACTTGCCAGAACAGCGTTCCAACTCCAGATCCTCCACTGTTTGCAGTAGGCTTACTGCTGTGGTTGCAAATCGTCAGCATTCCTCTCAAGCCTCTGCCTTTCCCGGTGGGAAATGTCCTGGGATAGGTGATGGAGAACTTTTGATTCAAAAACAATAAAAAATTATTTTGGGGGGTTTAAAAAACCTTAAATGCCCGTAAAGGATTACCTACTGATAACGTTTCCATTATTGAGCTTCATCTTGGAAGTTAACTCTTGGAAATTAAATTGTTTTGAGAGGCTTGTGGCTTTTCACTGCCTTATAATAATATTTCAATATTCAGGAGATGTAAGAGGCTTATTATATGATGGGAAGATCAAGTTACTGTGGTTGGGAAAAGCAAAGTGTATGCATACAGTGTGGCACCACAGTGTACACAGGGCGCAGGAGGAGAGAGAGGTGTCTCAGAGGGATACCACAGGCAGTAGATATTTGGGACCAAGGCTGCTTGGAAATATGTTTACAACTTGATTTTACACCTTGTGTTGGATTATATACTGGTACAAAACCGCCTGTCTAATTCTTAACTGGCAGCTGCTGTAAGCTTTGGCTTACCTTGATATATCTGTTGATTTAACAGTCTGTTATTTCTGTACCGTGTTGTCTGTCACCCATTAATTATGATGAAATGAATTATTACGTCTTACCAAAAGATTTCATTGCAGTGTCATAAAACACAGAACCATTTATTAGACTAAATATATGGGTCTCCTTGAGTCAAAACTCACAAATAAGGAGATTTATAGTTAGATTGATAGAAAGCACAGATAAAGTCTGTTGTCAATAAGGACCCATAAAATTCGTCAGGCACAGTATACTCCCTGCATATTAGAGAAAGCCTCTTCCTCCCAGGCACCTCTGCACTATTAAAGAAGTTATGCACTATACCAAGTAATTAAGTTAAAGCTTGTCTGGTGAGTCGTGCCAGGATGGCAGAGCAAGCTGGTGTCCCCCATCTTGTTGCAGTGCTGCCAGTGCATGGTGCGCGACCATGTACCCCAGTACAGCAGGCGTGTCCCAGCCGGCTTTGGGAAGCATTTGCTGCTGGCCTCACAGACACGGCACAGAGCCTGGCTTGCAGCAGCCTCGTGGGGGTGGCTGCCAGCTGGTGGCCCCTGCCAGCTCTGCCTGGCCTTCAGCTTGCTCCATGCACCCAATGCATCCGTAAGTGCTCAGCAGCCAAAGTAATTTTTTTGGATACCAAGCTCTGGGAACTGATCCCTGGTTCGGTTCCCAGGCCTGCCTTTTCAGCAGGTGTAGCGTCCAGGGGAGCTGTTTTTCCAGATTCCTCTCTCTGCGTAGCTCCTCCAGCTTCCTGTGGACTTTCCCCTGGTTTTCTACTTTTCTTGCGCACAGACACAGGCATGCCAATAAGATCCTTCCATTAGTTTCTGCACCTGCAAGAGCTCATGGTTGTATCTCTACCTATGTGCACAGAGGGATGGATAGGAAGCTGTGGGTGAACCCAGGAATGTCTAGGCCAGCAATGTGTTGGGAGGGATGGGCACGCTCAGGTATGACGGAGAGCGATCTGTGGTGGCAGAGCACTCTTCCTCTGCTCCAATGATCATGTAGGAAATCCAGTGAGACAGTGCGAGGGTAGAGAAGGATGGCAGCTGCCTTGTGTGAGCTCGTTCTTGCTCTGGCTCATACAGCACAATTCTGCATGCTGGGTCTGAGTATTTTTACTCCTTTGAGGAACTAGCTGGTAAAATGGCAATGATACTTTTTCTGCTTAAAAGATAATAGAAGAACCCAGGAATTGACACGTTTAAAACTGAAACTGTTAGAAAAAGCACCAAGATTGCAAGTTCGGACTTGATAACTAGGAAATACCAGAACTGCAGAAAAATTCTCTACAACCTCACGGATATGCATCGTACCATACCTGTATTTCCTCATTGTGCATCGTTTTCTTGTATGACCTTTACGAGACTGACTGTGGTGGTAGGATATATTCTAAGGATGCACTAGGATTGTGCAGTGAAGGGGACTGTTATTTATTATCCCTGCCTCCTACCCTACAGAAGCAAAACGGTTGGTACTGATCATAAAGGGGATTTCAGAGTAAGAAAGATTGATCTCAGAATTAAATCTTTGAACGTTGTCCTGTAGAACTGGGTTTGGACACTGCGTTCCTGCAGTTCTCTACTGCAGGAATCATTTGAAATAATTTTTCATCCAGAAGTGGTCATTAACTGTGTGCTCTTGATTTTTTAATTTCCATGCGACTTGCTAGGGTTTGGTTTGTGGAAGTACTGAGCTTTCAGAGCCATGACCGATGCTGGTAAGAGCTGTGCTGTAAATATGTGAAGTGCTCAGGAGTGTAAGGTATTTTGAAAGATCAGGTACAAGCCTTTCGAATTGTGCATCCACAATTAACAGGTGTTTTCAGATTTAATCTCACATTGGTGCTCGTTCCCTAAAATACCAGCAATTCCACTCTTCCATCTTGGACTGGCCTGCTGTACAGATTAATGTTGGTGCAGCACCCTAACATTACAGTAAAGGAAATTCTATGAAAAAAGAGTATTTTTAACCATATAAGGTTTTGAATAATGTACTGTAAAGAAGACATGGGGCCCCTGCTCAACAGTGAAATGTAGCAACATAGTCCTAGATCCAGTTCAGAGATGATAGTTTACTCTGACCTCCAGTGTAGCACAGGTCAGTTCTTCCCTGAATTAGTTTTTGTTTAACTAGAGCATCTCTTTTTAAAAGATAGAAAATATCAATTTAAATATTTGCAGTATGGACAAGATATCATTTTTTTTGTTAAATTATTGAAGTGATTCATTTTCATAATATTAATGCAGGTAATTTCTATTTTTGAATGTCTCTACTTGCAACTTTCAGGCACTCGATCTTGTTATGTTTGTGCTTTTGCGACTGAAGAGCCCTCAATTATTGAATTTCTGTTCCCCCTAGAGGTAATTAGAAACTGTGATCAAGGTACTCTTTAGCCTTTTTGTTAAGGTAAACAGACTGAACTCAAGTTTTCCACTAAGGCAGGTTTTCCAATTCTTTAATCTTTCTCCTCGTTCATCGCTGAACCAGAGAGATCCAATTTATTCCTTCCTGAGCTGTGGGCACTGGGGCTGTGTACAGCATCTCAGAAGAAGACCTGCTAGTACCAGGTGGTGTAACCTTTCTAACCCTTTTTGGTATTATTTCTCTCATTTATCCCAGGACTGCCTTTTTGTTTTGCTGTTATTCTCTTTGCACAAGGAGCTGATCTCCAGCTGACTGACACGATGCCCCAATCGTTTCAGTTACTGTTCCCAAGATAGCGTCTCATTATGTCTATAATTCCTGAATATTGTTGAATTACAATTATGTATGTTGATTCACATGTCATTTGCTTGCAGCAGCTTATCAACTCATTTGTTTCAGCGTACCCTCTTCATGTGTCACATGCACACTTTAATCAGTAAGGATTCTCTCATTCTTCCAGATCATTAATAAAAATGTAAAGGCCAAGAAGTGACCTCAGCATGGCCTTAAGAATACATGCCCTTAATGAGGCCTCACTGTTTACAAATGTATTTTGAGACCTGTCAACAGCTTTTAAAAATTCATTTTCTGCTTACCACAGTGCTTTTAATTATCAAAATGTTGTATAGTGGCAAGTTTGCAGGATTCTGACTATTCCATATAACCTCTATTCCCTTTCTCAGTCACTGAGTGAGAGCTTGTCAATTATGGATGGAGCAAAGGAGGCATCTGATGGGAAAAAAGGATGTCATCCTATAATTAAAGACTTTATCACAATGCATTGATGTAAGACAGGTGAATTAAAGATGCTCAAACCACCATAATCCTCAGATACCTAAATTTTTGTATGCTGGATTTGAGGTCCTAATTTTTCTAATATAAAGGGCTTCTTTGTGTGTGTGTGCGAGCGTGTGTGTGAGAGTGTTTTTTTATACACAAAAAATGGGGGAGGTGCACCTCACCAGTTTTAAATATTTACAGATGAGCTCACCATACAGTCTCCCACTTTACCTAATTGAGGGAAATAGGCATTTCCAGACTATTGCTCACTCAAATGTAAGCGTACAAAGTAGATCACATGAACTGCATTCCCTAAATGCCTATTTCTTGCTGCTCACTAGCGAGAGAGACTGTATAACCAACTCAGATGCAAATGCTGATGTGAGATAGCCAAGGTTAGATGACATGAATCCGAACAAAGCACATGGGCTTCCATCATGATTCTTGGTTTTCCATTTTGATAATGAAGTCTACAAACAAATTCAATTTTATGGAAACTAAAAAAGAATTCTGAATGTTTTGCTTTACTAAATGCGTTTGTTAATCCAGCAGCTATTTACTTTAACAACTGGATTAGCTAATTAATCACCATTCATTTTAACTACAGAATTAGGATGCTTATGATAACCTCGCTGGCATGCTGTATAGCCCCAGGGCCCGCAGCAAACAGAGGTGTGCATGTAGAGCTCCAGCTCCCTTTGCTCATTCTGGAACTTGGGCCAAAGAAAAGAATGACCCGTTTAAAGAAAAAAAATGTGAAGGCCATAGGATATGTGCTTTCCTAACTTTTCTGAAATAACTCGTAAGGATTCTTGAGTGAGAGGTAAAAAAGCCAACCAACATTTGAAATTGAAAATCTCTCTCTCTGTCTTATCTGTGGGGATAATCTCCTTTCTCTGGCACGGTTTCTGTTTTCTGTAGCTTGATTAAGGAACATTATCTCATGTGATGAAATGATCTGGGCACATTTGCATATGAATGTTAGATGATAAGGCATAGAAACTGATTAGGCCTCATCTGTCTCACATGCCTGGAGATTAATGCTAATAGCACTTAATACATTAAGATGTGGATTAAACTTGACCAGAGAAAGTGAAGTGAAAAAGAACTTTGCTAAACTTTTTGGAACTTCACAGATATATTTTTTTCTCTTTCACTTTGGATGTGAAAGTTTCTTCATCTCAGCTAGTTTACACATTCTTAGAAATATTAATCTTCTAATCACATATACATGAGGAATCACAGTGACATAAGGAAGGTAACTGTTTTTGATGGGAAGGTCTCTGACTTCCATTCTTGTGTTTAGATAAGGCAGGCAATAGGAGTGAGAGTACTTGCTTTCAACAAGATTTTCATAAACACAAGAGAAAGCAAGCTATAATTTTCAAGCCTGGACAAGGAATACTGAGGAGTTACATTAAATCTTTGATTTCATGGTCATTTGTTTCTGAGTTAAACTCTCAATATTTTGCTTATACTAGAATGATCCTAGCAGCTGATGCTGAGATGCTTGCAGTGGTATGTACTATATGCCATCAGGATGCCCTGAGAGTTTGCTATTTGAAAATTCACTGGACAGGCTTCGGAAGAAAGACCTCAAATCGTGAATAAGGTCAAAATAGAAATAGGTTTAGATGAAAATAAATCAAATAAGTGGAATTGCACATGACTGTCATGCAGTCTGCCTCATGGTAAGGACAACCTGTCTTCACTGAAATGAGTAGCTCCTCTGTGACCTCTGAGGATCGCTTTCTAAATTCTGATCTTGCATAACAGACTTGGCCGCCACTGATGAATTAAACTTGGCTTGAGGTCAAAACACTGTATCTCATCACTCCTGAATACTCAAGCAGTTGAGGTACATCCCTGGCACCATCCCTTTCTGAATGAGCTGAAATCCTGTATGCAAACATCTCACATGTGAAAAGTTCAGATACAGATAAAAATCAGCTGCTTACTAATTCTGAGATTTTTTTAGCAGAGATGATTTTTGCATCACAGCATAAGTGTACCATGTGTAACACTCCAGTGCAGAAATGAATTTGTCTCATCAGGGTTCTCCCGCGTAAGTTAATACAGACTGTGGGGAAAGATTTTTTACATTTTAGCTCATGTATGCCTAGCCACTGCTGATGCAGTGAAGAAGAAAATGCCTGAAATATCTTTAAGTAAAGCATGGGTTGCTTTGTGAAACAGAAAGCAACAAAAATATTTTTATAACAGCAATAGAGTTATTTTGAGCATAGAAGTGTATGTTATTTATTTTATTCAGCTTTTGCAAGTCATAACATCTGTGATGGTGTTTCCAGCTTTATTTGCTTTTGCAGATTTTGGTTTTTTTCATTCGGTTAAACCTCAGTCACTTCTTAATAAAAATGCAGTGTCCAATAGTAATGTAACAGGAAGTAATGTGGTATCCACAATAATGTAACAAATATAATTTTTAATACCTTAAAAGGTAACCATGATAGAAGTGAATGTATTTTATGAACATTCTTTTCATTTTAAAGCATTACCCAGCCAAGGCATTTTATAAAATAAAGGAGGATTTGATCTAGTAATGTCACCAGCTGCCAAGAAGTAGAAAGTTCTTGCTGCACTTACAGTGTTCTAGAAGGGCAGTGCTCCCTCAAACATTCATCTCTTCTTTTGAAGCTCATCTGGTGCTTTTTTGGCTGTGAAATAATTTAAAAATATTCTACTGAAGCAGGGAATTACTTTTGAGACCACTGTTCCTACCCAGTAGCCTTTCTTTGGGCTTCCAACTGAAAGCCTGTGGGCTGCCCAGATGAGCAGAGCAAAGCCCTCTTGTGCTGTCTGCTCTGTCTGCTGGTGCTTTCTTCCATGAGAGTGTCCATGAGACCACGCTCTCGCTGGGACCACCACTGTGTTGTAGCTCTGTTAGCAGATTACACAAGCAAAGGCTCTGAGCAGACTTCCCCTTGCTTGTGCACTCTCATGAACAGGATGGCGGGGGAACAGAAAAAAGCTATTACTATATAGGTTTGTGATTGGGGTTTTGGATGTGCAGGTGGTGGGCTACCTGCCATGTGACAGAACACACTCTACATC
Organism: Ibycter americanus; assembly: GCA_035590275.1. Taxonomy (NCBI): domain Eukaryota; kingdom Metazoa; phylum Chordata; class Aves; order Falconiformes; family Falconidae; genus Ibycter; species Ibycter americanus. Next base: position 55,071,135 of record JAVJGI010000060.1, on the reverse strand, counting down.
TGTATTTTCCTGTTGTCATCTTAGTTCTGACAATACCGTCTCCCTTGTGGTCCTACAACAATATATTTTTATTTCATTTTGTAATTTGAATTTGGTGCTGGATTAAGCAGTAAGTCAGTATGGGATATCTGTATGAAAGGAATATTTCATAATACTTCTACATCATGAAAAGATGTAGGTAACAGTGATGCCTGATCTACCTCAGAAATCCTCATGAACCCTGGTAAAATGAAGACGAATTAACAAAATAATCAAAACAGAAAATTGCCCTTCAAGGACAGTTGCAGTCAGCAGAGGGAGACATGGCAAATGCTCCATAAACACTGCCAAAGCAGGGTTTGGTGTGAGACTTGCACACCTCAACATCAGAGACGGTATGTGGGTATCGAAGCTCCCAGCAAGAGTCCGTGGGATCCAGCCAACACAGTCAACAGCTGGTAGTGAGCCACTCTGTTACACAGCCACTGGTGTCCTCTCATGAGCATCTATTGCCCCTGAGAGGGTGTAAGGGCTCCTGGCTGACCACCAGCAGACACTCCAAAGCAGCATAGGTCTTGTGGGGGTTGTCTTAGGCCTCGGCACTTGTCGTAGAAACTTCTGGACATCTCGAAGAGCAGGAGGTGGCTCTGCGTGGGCAGCAGAGCCAAGCCCCAGGCAGGGCTGAATCACCCTCTGGCCTCCTCTGACCACATCCTCGTGGAGTACGTTGGCCATTTTAAGACCCCTAAGTTAACATCTACATTTGTATGCCATAACTGGAGGCTAATCCCACCTCCAAGTTCCTGTAATGTGATGGACAAAAATAAGGGACCTCACTGAAGTAAGCTTCACATTAATATAGGTTCTCTCCTCTACTTAAATATGCCCGAATTTAAGGGTTCTGCTCATCAGCATTAAATTGCTATTCGTAGTCCTAAAGATATTGCTGGGAAATACACACGTGCTGAGGCTGTGCTGCCTCTCTCCCAAATGCCACCTTCTAGGACTACCGCAAACAGAGAACCATATACAACTCCCTGCAGGGACCAGGGTGTACATGTGTGCTGCAGTGACTGGATCTTGATCCTGCTGAATAGGAATTAATCTAGGGATTCAGCAGGAATTCATCTAGGGATTTAAATGCAAACAAGAACAAGCTCTGCCCTGAGATGACTTTCACAAAGTCAGGCTTGGAAAATGACAACAACCTGTGTGAAGACGTTTTCTATGACAGGGTTTCTCTTGTGCACGTTGTCTCCTCAGTTTCTGCTGTTGCACACTGAAACCCCACCTGGGAAGCTGAATTCATGAATTAACTAGGAGAGTGCTGGAGCCAGGTGAGAGCTGGTGCCTTGTTCAGCCTGGCCACTGGTTCGTTTTCCCTAGCAAAGAGGCACTCATGCCCTGAGGAGTTTCGTATGGTTGCCCAAGGAAAAGATAGCTTACATTTGGGGAGAAAGCTGTGCTTGTTCCAGTCATTGAATTGAAGCGAATGTCAATCACAGCATGGCACGTGTGCAGGGGAAATGCCTCCAGATAGAGTAGTTGCCTTAAAATAGACTGAATTAAAAAAACAGTCTTTTCTCTTTGCTCTGCAGATCCTGCATTGCACTGAGGATGCAAACCTTTCACATCTATTTGGACAATATACAGGACACTAAGGTTTGGAAATACTCTGGGTGAGTGCCTGTGCAGCTCTGACCTTGGAAGGTCAGACCTTGGATGACCTCTCACCTTGGAAGATGAGGGGCTGCTACCCTCTCTGCTGTCAGCTGCTCCCTTTGTCTTTTGGGCTTGCAGCAGTATTCAGCATTTTGCAGTGCCTCATGCTGTGGTACTGCCATGGTCCCCGAAGGGTCCTTTATGAACTGCATCCTTCTTTTGTACCAGGAAGGGCTGGAAAAGAAGCAGAGATCTTAGCGTGAAACTAAGAAGTTCACTTTTTTTCTGTGTGATTTGACTGAAACTGTAGCATAAGCAGGACGTTGCAGACTGATGGCGGGGTGACAAAGCTGAAGCAATTGTTCTCAAACTCAGTGGCAGGGCATGGGCTCAGACGTCCCCTATAGTCCTCAACCGGCTAGCAGCAACGATGCAGAGTTACAGAGTTAGTATATTTCCCTGAAGGCTGAGAAGGGTTGAGCATCCAGAAATGTATCATGTTTAACTCAAACTCTACATTTTCCTGAAATCTTGAGATTTGAGGTTGAACTAGTAGTGACTGACAGGAGATCATATACATTCTGTTGTATAACTGCTTTTGTACGCTTGCATGTAATGCTTCTAACTGCAGCTCTAATCAAATGAGAATACTCCCCTGAAGCTTCTGAAATAAACATATATATATATATATATAAATTGGAAAATACAGTTTCTGGTAGATAATAAGGAAATGAGCAGGTTTCACAATAGGAATGCAGACAGTGTGTTTCTGTGTTCCACCTTTCCATGACCCTTCTTTCTCTTTCCCCGCTTTCTTCTCTCCTTCCCTTTACTGCCAAGGAGAGTCATTTGAACAAGCAATAGCAAGGACTTGCAACTTGTCAGTGCTAACGAAGGAACTCCGAACAAGAAAACTTGCCCACTTTTTCCAATTCCATCAATTGATTTAAAAAACATAATGTTTCTCCCTGCAAAACCTGCTTAATTTAAAGACGCAATTTAAAAAATATGTAGCATATCCTATGAATAAAACATGTAATGTGGTAAAACTGGAACTCAATTATGTTTGTATATGCTATGCTCTGTCTCTCATCATAGCTACTGTGGCATTTAGGGGAAGCCACTCCACCTCGTAAAAGTCCTTCTTATGTCTTCAGTGTCTACTGCCTACCTCTGTCATTTCTGGCACTTGAATGGCTGGGAGACCAGACTGGAATCATCTCTTCACAGGAGGCTGGAAATACATTTCTGAGAGATCCCCATCAGCCTTGCACCAGCAGCTCCCAATGGTCTCATCCTTTTCTCCCAGAGGCAGAATTATCTGAGCAAAGCAATGGAAGCTCTTGGAAGCTTCAAGAGTCGTGCAGAATCAGAAAAGAAAAAAAAAGGTTTTGTCAGTTTTCACATTTGAGTCTTTATGCCCAAGCAAGTCTGGTAGTGAACTGAGCAAAATTACCCTTCTACACACTCTGGGGTGATCATTCTTTTCATTGTTGGAAGGGAGATGAGAACTTACCTGTATATCTAAGATCTCAGAATAATTTTCAATAGCAATTATGTAAATTACGGTGGTATAATGAAATAGCCCAAATCATCTGTAGTTAAAGCAGTAAGCTTTTTGTCTCATAAAAGTGAAACAGTAATTTCTGTCTTGTTATAACTCTGCACTATGCCAGAAGTAAGCTTTGAAGTGGATGTTTACTCACCATCACCGAACTAAGCCCTTAAAGGGGTGATGGTAGAAAGACCTGGCTTCAGGCTGAGTTACATGCTCTTTCCATAAGACCTATGATTGACTGAGGGAATAGACCTCAGAGTCAGAGCCCTGATTGCACTACAACCACTTTACGTGGATCTAGCCACAACAAGTGGCCTCAGAATATTGATTGAACATATTGTATTCACTAGGAAGCAAAGCACATTAATTAGAAAGAGAAACATCAGGCAAACGTGGTGTCCAATGAAAAGCAGCACAAATCCCTCTAAACTAATTCCTGTATTGAAGATATATGTCAGAAACAGGCTTAACATTTTTTACCGCTGCAGATGAACAGATAAAACCCACACCCTTCCTCAGCCTGACTTCTCTCCCCTGCCTTCCCCAGCAGGTCCTCCCCAGCCCCTCCCTGGGATGCTTCCCCAGCGTTGGTGAGTGCTTGTGAAGAGGCACCAGAACTCACAGCGAGTCCTGCTCCACGCACCTGCCGCATAGCCCTGCACCGGCTTCGCATCTCACCCTCTCTGAGACAACCCCTTCCTCCTGACTGCAACGAGAAGTGGTTCTGCATGGTGGGGACTGTCTGTAGCTACACGGTGATGATAATGAAGGAAAACTCAGTTGTGGGAAACTCTTAATCCGTCCCTGCAAATCACCATATTAGATGTGGAATTAGCTGCTTGTAGGCAGTACAGCTGTTCCTTTAGCAAGCACCAAATACAAACAGGATGTCATTTCGTAGAATCATAGAATGATTTAGGTTGGAAGGGACCTTGAAGATCATCTAGTTCCAACCCCTCTGCCATGGGCAGGGACAACTTCGACTGCACCAGGTTGCTCAAAGCTCCATCCAATCTGGCCTTGAAATGCTTCCAGGGATGGGGCATCCACAGCTTCTCTGGGCAACCTGTTCCAGTGCCTCACCACCCTCACAGTAAAGAATTTCTTCCTACTATCTAATCTAAATCTACCCTCTTCCAGTTTAAAGCCATTACCCCTTGTTCCACCACTACGTGCCCCTGTAAGAAGTCCCTCTCCAGCTTTCCTGTAGGCCCCCTTTAGGTACTGCAAGGCTGCTATAAGGTCTCCCCAGAGCCTTCTCTTCTGCAGGCTGAATACATCCCCACTTCCTCTTAATTTTGCACCACCTCCTCTTAATAGTTGTGCAGAATAAATGTCCCCACTCCTCTTAATAGTAATGCAGCTATTGTGAATGGGGAACAAAAATAAAGAGCTTGATCCGTACCTTTATATTTAAGAAGGCCACAGCTGATGCGCTGGGGATTATGCCTGGAAAAGCTGGCGGCTGTCTGCCTCGAAATCTTCAGCGACCTCCTCAAAGGCTTCAACTACCGTGGGCTGCTATCTGCACTGGAGACTGACGTGCACCCTTATCAGTGCCTGTCCCTTGTTTGAGAAACACTGTTTTAGATAATGCAGGCGTGAATGACACACTACCCCTTTCAACTGGACGATAAAAAAATTCTTGCCCGCTTTCAGGAAACAAATACTGATCCTTATGGTACGCCCAAGAAGTCAGAGAATAATACACAGTAGAGAGGAAAGGCAAATAATGATAATCTGGAGACATAATGGAAATGTAGTGATTCACAGATGCAGCTTTCCTTAGAACAAACCAGAATACTGTATAGCTTTCCCCATCTTTTTTAAATAGTTCCGTTGAATATCACTATTCCCAGGGCAGTAGGAAATGTGCATTCTGAAATTCAATAATAAATAACATCAGGAAAATTGAGGCTATAATTCTGTGACCTCACTGCACTTTGGCATCTCATTATGCATTTTAAAACTAGAGAAAAAGGATGCATACAAAAATGTGTGCAAAAAAAGAAAGGAAAAAAAGTAAACAAAGAAACAAATACCACAAAAGAAGCACTGTAGCATTTCAAGTAGGCTACATAAAGCATTAAGTATCACACCCTGCTGCAATCATTTTCAGGATTCAGCTTTAAATGAGTCAGAAATATAATTAGGGAATGAAGTGGGAGAATTTGGGGCACTTCACATATTTGATTTCTACTGGCCTGAAGAATGGACTACCTCCTTTCCTAAAATTCAGCATTCAGTCTCCAGTGCTCTGCTTAGCTGACTCCCATTTTCCTCACCATATCTAGTGATGGGCTGTTCATAACATCAGCTCTACATTCACACAGCAGCACCTCCATTCCGCTAGGAACATTGACCAAAAGCTGGTACTAATCTCCATAAGCAGATTTAAAATATGATAGGTCAGGGCTTGACTGTCATTCATCATGAAGGTGGACTACTGAAAGGGTTGCCTGTTATATTGGGTTTGTGTGGCAAGGTTTTGGTAGCTGAGGGCTGCAGGGGTGGCTTCTATAAGAAGACACCAGGAGCTGCCCCCATGTTGGACAGAGCCAGTGTCAGCCAGCTCTGCAGCAGACCCACTGCTGGCCAAAGCTGAGCCTGTCGTCAGTGTGGGTAGCATCTCAGCAATAACATATTTAAGAAAGGGTAAAAAATCCTGAGCAGCAGCTGTGATGGAAAGGAGTGAGAAAAATGTGCGAGAAAAAGCTCTGCAGACACCCAGGCCAGTGCAGGAGGGGCAGGAGGTGCTCCAGGGCCGGAGCAGTGATTCCCTGGCAGCTCGTGGTGAAGAGCACGGTGAGGCAGGCTGTGCCCCTCAGCCCATGGGGGCTCCACGCTGGAGCACATATGCACTGGAGGAAGCTGCAGAGAAGGCTCCTGGCAGGAACTGTGGCCCCATGGGGGACCCACGCTGGAGCAGTGCGTTCCTGAGGGACTGCACCCTCCGGGAAGGACCCACGCTGGAGTAGCTCATATGAGTATGAGTATCTGGTGGGAGGGACCCCACACTGGAGCAGGGGAAGAGCGTGAGGAAGAAGGAGCGGCAGAGACCAAGTGTTATGAACTGACCGCAACCCCCATTGCTCATCCCCCTGTGCTGCACAGGGGGGAGGAAGCAGGGAAATCAGAAGCTGAGCCTGGGAAGAAGGGAGGGGTAGGGGGAAGATGTTTGTAGATCTATTCTTATTTCTCAGTATCCTGCTCGGTCTTTAATTGGCAATAAATTATATTAATCTTCCCCAAGTCGAGTCTGTTTTGCCCATGACGGTAATTGGTGAGTGATCTCCCTGTCCTTATCTTGACCCACGAGCCTTTCATGATATTTTCTCCCCCCACCCTGCTGAAGAGGGGGAGTGAGAAAGCAGCTTGGTGGGCACCTGGTGACCAGCCAAGGTCAGCTCCCCGTGACTGTAGAGCCTTTCTCCCCTCGCTTTACCATTACCATCATCTGTGCAGGACACAGCCTGAACGATGTGCAAGGGAGCCCAGTGCCCTACCTCCCATGTGCTCAGCCATAGTCTCGCTGAAGCCAGTCCTGCCAGTTTCCAGAGAGTCACCAAAGTATGGAGCCACTAGCCACCACTCTAGGCAACAATTAAAGGTGTGAGTTAGAGGAACAAGATACTCGTGTACCCTCATGGGTAATATCTGGAAGCTGTGTAGGGGATGAAGTTAATGAAAATTCTGCTTTTGTAAAGTTGGGAGGATTCAGTTCTCAGTGGTTCATTTGCCATTTTAAATGCAGGCAAATCTAAGGCTGGACTGATTTCAAGATGTTGTCAAGGTTTTGCCTCCATTTGGCCTTATGCATAAATTATTTTAACAAATAACGGGTTTGGTCAAATTATTTTTTCAAATATTGGTGATATGAAGTAGTATTTTGTAACCTGGTTGTGCATAAGTACTATCCTCCAAAAAAAGGGGAAAAGATAAAAAATTACAATATGGGGACTCATTCCCATGCTTTTTCATGTTTCAATGGGAATGATGCAGCAGAAAACACTGCATGGCCTGATCAAAGGTACCAGAGCCTGATCAAAAGGGTTTGTAGAAGTATTTGTTAATGGTCACTTCATTTCATTGCAAAATGCCTGAAATTTGGACATACTTAATTGCCACAGTACTCCTCAACATATGCTGAGATCACTGGGCCGAGTAACCTGTCATCTGTTACAGATGGAGGAAAGCTGTTACGTTTGAATTCTTCTTGTTCTCATGTAGCTCATTTACATTGAAATTGCCTTTCAGCATCATGCTATCATTTATATTTATGTCATCCATTGACAGGCCAAATATTCTTTGGGGAAAGCAATGCCTGGCAACATAGTGAAAATAGCACCTCATAACAGAAAATGACAATTTTTTGTATCCATGGTTGTATGAAAAATGTGTGATCTTCAGGGAGACTGTGAGAAGGACAGGGCAAAAGGAAACTTGCATCAAATGTCTTTAAGTCCTGCATTTCTACCTCCCCAGCCTCTGAAAGTGTCATATCCATGTGAAGTATTATCTATTGTGAAGAGGAATCATTCCCGCCGGTAGTGGTATTTTTAAAGAGAAGGGACTAGATGCATCACCACTGCAAAGCAGGAAATTTCCATTAACTTCAGAGAGCGTGGGAAGATAAGGAGAGGCCCCTTAGAATATTGTACAGGAAGAACCAAAAGGATTTTTCTGGCTGTGTGAACGACAGATAAGAAGAGAGAAACTCAGACCGCAAGGTCTGTGATGTAAGGATCTGGTATTTCCTTGACGTGCTTTGCCTTTTGGACTGATGATCAAATATTAACTGTAAATAATGACTGTGATGAATGCTGACTTTCCTCAATGCCTCCTTTGATACTGCACTGTAAGTCATAATTAATAATACATAGCTTGAAATAAAAAAAACGTTCTCTTCAATAATTTTGCTTTTGGTGATCTCCACTCTCTCATATACCAGGTTGTCTTACATATTTCACTGTAGATGCTGCATTTCCTCCACTGACATTGCCTTTGCAGATCACCTCAAGGTTTGACCTTCATCCTACTTTCCAGGTTTTATGTTTTATGTATGTGTAAAACTGCTTTTGAGCTATAGTATTTTGGAGTAAAGCTGGGTCTCACTTCTCATACAAGGATTATTGTTAGAGTGGTTGGCCCAAATTCTATGCTCTGATGTGATTTTTTTTTTTTTTTTTGAGTTGCTCTGGCTTTGCACGGAGGCAGCACAGGAAAACATGGCCATTCATATGCTGGTAACCAGCTTTGGGTCTGTGACTTGAACACGTAGCTGTTTATCTGTCTCTGAGTAGCATGTGGGTGGCAAATACGTGAAAGGAGTCTCCCATTCTTTTCATTTGATTGAGATAAAACCCCAAAGAGAACGCATTTTAAAATTATTCTTTGAGTGAGTGCTAATGAGGACATATCCATGCCAAAGGTCAGTATTTCCAGCATGTCTGGGCAGAACTGGGGTGCTAGTGAGATGGAGCCTATATGGGAAGACAATGGAGGTCTGGAAGAATTTCCTGGAGGAGCCGTTCCACTCCCCACATCTGAGGTGAAGTCCCCAGTGACCTTGTCCTCGAAAAAGGAAAACTTAGAGAAACACCTCTTTGCAATGTTTTCATAGAATCATAGAATGGTTTGGATTGGAAGGGAGCTTTAGAGGTCAGCTGCTGCAACTAGTCAAAGGCTAGGGTGGAAGAGAAGACCCTTCCAACTTAGCGCACTGCTTCAGTGACAGCAGGGATATCCTATGTGGTCAAAGGATTTTCACTTAATCTCAAAGAAGCAAGTTTGAAGCTACACAGAATCATAAAATTCTGGTAATGTTTGCACTACTTCAGAAATAAAGAATAACATATAACCCAATGAATCGGTATCTCTCCAGTATATCAATAATGCCCTCATTTCTTAAGTATTTTGAAAATGACCTGTTTCTTTATGCCACATAATATCTTCTTAAAACCAGGAGATGGAGCCCTGCAACCAAAGGCTACCATCAATTGCCTTCTCTACACCCAGAAGAAATCATGCTTTAATTGTATTTGAGGAGAACATATATCGGTTCTGCTTCCCTGTGGTAAGATTTGATGTGTGCCATTGCTCAGCAGATTTGTGACTACTGGGTAAGGACATGGGCTGATGAAAAGGGCTAGCAACTGGAAGAGTGGAGGTAGCAAATAGTCTGTCCAGTTTTTTATAGGTGGCTACTGACGGCGCTAATAAATGCTTTGGGTAACATTAATGGGGCTGAGATGAAGCTATCTGCTGGGTGAGAGGAGCAGAGCAATCCCCCAGCATCAGGACAGCGGGGGACCCTGGGCTTGTTCCCCCAGCCCCTGCCCCTCCAGAGGCTTTGGCATGGGATGCCTGAGGCGGCATCACTCTGCACCAGCGGGGTGGCACAGCTGGGTTCAGAGTGGCTTCCTTGTCACCCCCAGGGCTCTCAACCCCAGGCACCAGCTGTTTAAGGCTCTGCCGTTCGCATGGTATTTATATCCAGCCACTCCGTGACAGCCGAATCCATTAGCAGGGCAATCAGGCTGGGGGGACCTGGCTGCGAGCATCTGGCGTGCCCTAAAAGCCCTCTGTGTACTCAGCACTTGATTTACCCAGTTTGTCAAAGTCTGACAAAACTTGCCACTTCCCTTTTCATGTTACTAGTCAGTCATTAACGAGGACAGTGCTTAGCAACTTAATTCAGCAGCTTTAGCTGAGATCTTCCTGGAATATAGGTGTCTAAGTCCCATTCGTTACCTATGCTACTTGATTTCAATGCAAGTGATGCACCTCGGGAGAAGCCTGCTGCCTAAACAGTGGGATGAGCAGGGGTGACTTTTTATGACATATATATACATACACACATGTGTACAATGAATCAAGGAAAACAAAACTATTCACTTCATTGAATATATACATGCAAAAGAACGTGAATCTTGCAAACCCGTTTGCTCCCTGGACTACGCATATATACAAAAAATACAGAGCAAGGAAAACCATTCACTGCAGTTATTTTGCTTTGTTTTGGCAACACAAAAAGCTGGGTGCTACTGGCTTTTTTGCTGGTTCAGACAAGCACAGGGCTGCCAGAGCAGTGCAGAGCAGTGTTCACCATGCCAGTGACCCTCATCTAATTCTGCAGGGGTGATTTCAGGGCACAGGAGGGGAAGGACAGCCCTGGTGTCAGACTCCAAACCACCTGAGAAGTTTTCAGCTAGTGATTTCTTCCGTTTGAGTAAGGTCTTCAAATTTGTAACCGTTTCGAAGTACACTCTGAAGATCACACTGATTTGGTGTTCAATTCATCGATTCCTCAGTCATACTAATTCCCTGGATGGCAGCTTCCATTGTGGCATATATAGAAGACATTGAAAAGTAAGTTAAAAATGGAAGTTTGGATTGTGATGCTTGCAAGACCCACAACCGGGGCCTCCTGAGCTTGATGGCAATGAGCACGTTTTGAAGCTTTTCTAACACCGTTCATAAGAAATGCACACCACTATCCTAACTGCACTAGGGCTTCCAGCTCCTGCAATGCTCATCAGCACAGCACAGAACCAGGGTGTGTGGTGCAGAGACTCTTCCCGAAAACACTCTTTGAAAAGACAATGAAATGTGACATGCTGTCTGCCGGTGCCCACGCTGGGTATGGAAAGCGTCAGACAGCACTGTGTGGCTGCACTTCTCGTGCTGCTTCCCCTTCTGCAGCTGGGGAAGAAACACGGCACGGGGAAAAGAGCAAGGATGTTGTTCATTCACCATTATTAATTAATATATCAATTTCTTGCCTCTGTCTGTCTCAGTGGAAAATGTTTTAGAAATGAGATGTTACTAGTTGTGCACAGAAACAGACTTAATTGTTTAGGTTTGATGATCTACTTCACAGCCTGTAAAGGGCACTTCCCCTGCAGACTTGCTATCAAAACCCCCTAAATATCTGAAGTGATGCTTCGGGTGAATTTGGGACTGGGGAATTGTCTCAAAAAATAATGCTTAAAAGTGATCAGCGCAACAGCATTCGCATACCAACCCGTATGGTCTGGCTGTAGAATAATTAACTCAATAATCAGCTCATGGCTGCATATGCCAGACTGACATGCAGAAATGACGAGGTGTTTGCAGGGCTCCATAGATGACTGTTAGGAACCACGAGGAGTTTGTTTTCCTCTTATGTCTTTATTTTGGCTGTTACAGATACCAGCCACAAGGATACAAGTACCCTTACTATAAGCCCTAATGTATGCTGTTACATGTAAACTGTAAAGATTTATTGCAGGTAGAGGTTGGGAGTGTCTTTCAAAAAGTGCATTTATCATATGTTTAGTGGAGTTTGGGCTGCGAGGAGAAGTAATACCTGTTACTAAGTCATCTTATACAGTGGTTAAAAAAGATTAACTTTTGGCATACAAACCCTTTTTCACTTGGCTGTTCCTAAGTTTTGATGTGGTCATAAGGAAACAACAACAACAACTTACCTTCTAAAAGTAGATATATAGTGTATGAAATATGTACTCTTAACATATTTAAAGAACATAGCCTCATGCTCCACTGCTGGACATATTTCATGTGAGTGTTAAAAGTAAGAGGATGCTTTCTCTATCGGTTTGCTGGCCAGATGGTTTAAAGCTGCCTTGTCAAATGTGGGGTGTTTCTGTTAGAAATAATTGGTCCATAAATGCAGTTTCACAGCATATGGATTTCTTTGGAGAGTGTCAGGAGAAATTCACTAAAATTGACTGTTTTGCAACTGAATAATTAAAACTTGTGCTTTGAAAAGGATGATCTTGTCATCACCCGAGACAAATAAACTGGCATTTTAGTCAGTTGATACCATGATCAAATGCTTTTCTGTTGCTATTTATAAAGTGCCTCTAATCCTTGTTTGATTGTTATCAGGGAGGATAAACAGAAAGACCTGCCTCCCTCCTTGCAATCCCCACAACTCCCAAACAAAGAAAAATTTCCCTTTGCCTGCCTTGCTGTGTTTTTGGCAAGAGCACATGAAACGTAAGTGAATGGCTTTGGGCTGAACGTTGTAGATTTAATGTATTTAGCTGCAATGAACTCTCTTCAGACAAACACATGCAGTGAATAATGCCATGCCATGAGGCATTCTGGATTATTCCAGATTTACGGAGAACAAGCCTCTCCTCCAGGAGGTCCCTGGACATCAATTAACAGCCATTTTTCTTCATCTTCAGAATGAACCGAGTGGAGCTCTTCACCACCTCTTTTTGAAAGTCTCATAAAATACCAGTCCCTGAAATAATTTTCTATTCATGATCATATTTAAAGTGGATACATTTTAGTGTATAAAGGATACATTTTCAGTACTGGACTGTAAATGCTATTATTGCTTCTAACTTTCTTGGTCAAATTTCTCTATACCTCTTTCTGAATTATTAATGCCTTTATTTATAGCCTTTATTGAAAGTAAAACCTGAGCATGAGTATTTTCACATAGTGTTTCTGAGAGAATCATGCTAGGAAATAAAATGCAAACTAATGCAGCTAGTACGTGATGCTAACAACAGAGCTCTGTGACTTTTCAGAGCACTCTGCCAAGGTACACTGAAGGAAGATGCAGGCCTCCAGCTGAGTTCAAGGTGAGAGCTCATAATGTTGAACAACACAGGATTTTCAGCTTGGGGACTCATCTTTATTGCACTACGTTAATTTTTCTGAGAGAAGAAGGAAGGCATATTCTTGCCAATATTAATTCAGCACAATGAAATTGGTTATATATGGGAAGACACTGCTGAGAGCTGAAGGAAGGAGGGTGGAGAAAGGTAAGATGAAGAATGAATTGTCACATATGTGGCCCTGCATTGCTATGAGTGGTCCTGTTATGGAAGGGCAAGTGTATTTGATGCTGGGTGAAAGTTTATCTGGGGTTGATTGTAACTGATTATTTTAAAAATTCTTTCCTTACTATTCCATTCATAGCAAAGGTCAGTCTAAAGTTTCCTCTGGCAGAAATCTAGGCAGAAGACATTTGCAAAAAAAGATGTGCTAAATTTTCCTCTCCCCCACATCCCCGCCTTGTTTCTGGGTACTGCTGTGGCTACCTGGGCAGGCAGCTGCTGGTCCCAGGGACAGCTGAGGGACTTGTCCCGGGGATCGTTCTCTCGGCTGAGTGAACCTGTAGCTGAGACTGGGTTAGACAAGTTGCCTGGGCAGCTCTGAGAAAAGCCATCAGTACAGAAATCCCCCTCAAAGCCTGCGAGGCTGAAAGCCCTGCTTAGCAGCTGAGGAGCCACTGCTGCCTCACTGATTTCTCCTGCCAACACGTCCCTGCCTCTGCATATTTGTGCCAGAACTCTCACAGCAGGTCTTGCAGGGGTGTTGCTCCTTCACCATTAAGGTTAATGTCACAGTGTTTCCCCCCGCCTTTTTGGGCTTTAATTTCTAGGATACTATTTTTTTTTATTCTGTGGGGTAGTAGGGACTGTGAGAGATCATCCAAGATGAAGGTCGGTCCCTCCATATAGCAGATGTTTCACATTATTTCATCTACATGCAGACTTAAAAGTCCAAGAGCATGTGTATCTGGAGCTCTGATACTGTGCAAGGGATGGGATATTTAGCAACTCTTGCTGAAGATTTCTTATGTACATTGAGGAATAATGTACACTGTTTTCAAAAATTTCTGCTGGTGGAAATGTTATTTTATCTTTTTTTTCCTAATTATAAGAATAAAAGAATAATTTATCTACTGTGCTCTAGATGACATGGTTCAGAACAGTGTTTTTTGGTGATAGCCAATGCTGTATACATGGTTTCATTGTTATCAGTAATTATGTTGATATATTGGCTCTACTTACATTGATTTCTTAACATTGCTCAGGCACTGACTGCAGTATGAAGAAAAATGTGCAAAGTGGTGATATGTACCTAGGATTGAAATTTAACAAAGTTTTCTTTAAAAATGGAGGAAAGGAAAGAAATCTCTCTACTTCCTTTGCTTATCATACCCCACAGTACTAACCGTCTGAATTTGGGAGAGCACATAAATAACAAACCCTGCCAGTCATGCTTTCACAAATCTACTGGCAAATTATAAAGACACAGCACTGCATGTAGAGTCTAGGGTGTTTTGGTTAATTGCCTTTTATATACATTTTATTTTCCCTACTTTTTATTGAGTTCAACAGGTGTTAGATCAGAGATTTCACATTTGGAATTATTTCCTCCAGTCCCTGTTGGATATTTCTTTGAGATCTTTCTTATGGTGATGTTTTTCTGTATATATTCTTTAAATATTTTTTATTGTATTCAGGGAAGACCTAGAGGCCTCAGTGATGATTAGGATGGCACTGAAGAGTTTATATACATTGATTTCAGAGCCTCAGAAGATCCCTTTGTCATCCAGCAAGTGTAGGTGTTAAGGGACAATAAAATTTCCAACAGGAGCACATGCAGCAGTTGGAATCATTCTGCTGTGCTCTGAAAGTAAATGACATGAGCCTAATAGCTTGAGGTTGAAACAAATTAAACATGTTATTGCCTAATAAAATATGCTAATAGTGTCCTTCACTAATTAAAGTTATGTTTCTCATTTCCATTTGAATGTCCTATTTCATCTTCTTGTGGCTGGATTCTTCTTTGTACCATGTTATGATCAATAAGGCTAAACACAAAGAAGTATCCTTGTGGACCAGATGTGAAAATGGAAAAAATAAATTTTCAAAATACAGTTTTTGTTGGTTACCACTATGCTTCTCATCAGGTGTCATCAGTTAGTAATAGACTAGATAGTGTGTAGACTAGAAATTATATGTATGTTTTTTATAGAGAAGGGCTTACACATACATATTTCAACATTAGCCCACAAAACTATGCACAAAAAAGCCCCACAACATTCCATCCTTTTACCTTCTAAAAATGTATCTGAATAATGAAACATCACGTGATTCAGCTTTATGCATTTTTCTGTAACTTTTATAGAAAGTTAGTAGGAAGCATTTTACAGGGACAAATTATGAAAACTAAGCATATATCAATATTTTTTGGTTTATATATATGTAAGATAGGATAGAAATATTTTAAAAGCATTAAAATGTTTAACAGTAAAGCTCTGTCCAGTTTTACACTCCATTTTGAAAATTACCTCTCCCAAAGAGAACGTACAGCATATTTGGATTTGCCCTGGAGTTACAATCTGACTTTCTCACAGCTAACATTGGCAGGAGATTGATAAGGAAACACAGTAGCTTCGAGGAACTACTGGTTAGCATTTATTCTACAGGTCAATGATAAAAGTAATTTGATTTTAAAATACTGGAAGTCTCATGCTAAATGGAGAACAGTGAAAAAAGATCTTGCACATATGAATTAAGATGGTGTAAATTGTTTGCAGCCCATGATTAAATACACTAAAATCCCACGTAAATGTAAAGCTAGTGTTGGACTGCCAGATTTAGATGACCTTTCCTGAAAGACTCAAAATGGCATTTAAGGTGCAGATGGTATAAATAATCCTTCCTGTTTACTAAACTTGCTTAGTTTTTTTGTAAACCTGGAGTTCATGTCCAGCCTGCTGCTGAAGCCCAGAGAGGCTCCCTGATGACTGGATAACCGTGCTGAGAAGGCAAAGCAGAGGAGAGATGAAACCGTGGTGTTTTGGGCTCCTTGCTGGGCAGGGGGCCTGCAAGGGGAAGACCTGGTAGGTAAGAGAAAGAAACATCTGTGATCAGAGGCTTTTGCAGGGGCTGGGCAACACTGCAAATTTCCCCATCACTGGCACTGTCCGCACAGGGGAAGCAGGTGGAGGGACTTTGCAAGTCACCAGGGAAGACACCCAAGACTTCCATTAGTTACGTCCCACATATTCTCTCAACTTTGACTGTTTTGACCTATTGCCTCTAGCTACCACTGAGTCTGTCTGATTAATCTGGGAGATGTTTCTCAGTTAGGGACTGGTAAGGGTAGGATCTTTCCTCTTCTTGCTGTTTTCAGCAACGAAATAACTTTCCCCATTTCCCCAGCCTCAACTCTAAGTGATTTTTGGTGAAGAAGCTATAAAAATGCACCATGCATGTTTTAAAATACTATTAAAAAACTCAACACAACAAACAAACCCACAAATGCACACAGCTGTCATAGTTTGACGCTCTGCTTATAAGAAATAGTGAACATTTACATGCTTGCAGACACTGTCCTTGTGACAAACACCAGTTTTGGTGTTGTCATTCACATTGTCACAGCTCCTTGCACTAAGAAACACTTGCAAGTTGTCCTTTAGGAAGGTTAGGTGTCTAATGTAGGTACAGGTTCAGATGATCCATGGGGGGACTTATCTCCAGATGTGTTTGGCTGGGCAGAAAGAGCTGATCAAAGGTCAAACTGGCAGGAGCCATCAGTGGTGGCTGCCGAGGAGCTGGCCTCATGGATATCAACCTCTTCTGGAGTCTGAGCTGCAGCCAGGTTGTGGTCAAGCTTAGGAAATGAGCTTTGGGACATCTAATTAACACCTTCCTTGCTTCAGAGAGCCTTGGTCAGGGAAGAGACATAACTTTACCTTCATGCTATAGTTGTTAATGTTTGATTATGTATTCTGAATGATGAGGACTTCACTTGAATTGTCTTTTCAATGAAACAAAGGAAATAAATGGACAGACTAGGGGAGGTGCCAAGCTAACCAAATTAAGCCTGACTACTTTGATCTTTTATAAAAAGTTGTATCTGTTGCTTACACAAAAAAAATCGGCAAACCCTCCAACTAGCAACAATATTGTTGAAGTGAAGCAGTGGTTCTAAGTAGAAGAAATCTATCCAGTTTCTTAGAATATTCTTTTTATAGTTTTATAGAGCAAATCCAGTCACATGCATAAAGAATACTAAAAAGAGAAGAATCAAACATTATAATATGTTGTAAAACCAGTCTTGCACTTGTGAAGTTTAATGAATTTTAGCTACAGATTTAAATGGAGCAAGAATTAGGTCTTATGTACCCTACTGAGAAGATCTGGATAATTTCTAATGTAATGTTTATGTTCAAATATATCTAAATTTTTTCACAAAGGAGAACAGATTTTATTTAATTAGTATCTTTGAGAATCAGCTTACTTCAAACAGTGATTTATTGGTTAATCGTTGTTATTCAGAAACACATTTCAGAGCTAATGAGGCATTTTCATGTTCAAAGAAATTTTAAATCATATTTTTCAAGCATAGCCTGCTATTTTTTTCCTTCTTAAAGGCATACTTCAATCAAATTAAGAAGCTGAAAGAATATACAATTTGTTTAATGCAGAATTAAATAAGCATGGTATATTACTAAGCTCAAAAGACACAGATACAGATCCATGTTCTGGTAAAAGTGTCATCTATCTTCTCAATAACAGAAGGGAACATTTAAAGCAGGACTAAACAGTGAGGTGTAGGGTCATGTTTTATAGGGATTTTAACTCTAGAAGTTGAAAAATCATAAATACAGTCCCTAAATCAAGACTTATACATAAAAATTAAGAGTCTGAAACCGCAAAAACCTGATGGGCTAATTTTGTTTGCTTAGGTTTCTGAGGCAATAGGATACAATATGGTAATATTTGCGAATTACTCCATTCAAATACTATGATCTTCACAAAACAGGACTGGTAATCTTTTCTGGATACTCTGAAAGCTAAGATCCTCAGGCAGTCTCTTTATTCAACAGCTGAGGCTTTATGAAGACTATGTGATATTGCTGAAAGAGTAAAGATGCTACCTACCTCCAGCAATGACCCCTTCGAAATAATAATTAAAACCCCCACAACAGTCATTGGGTATGATCTGGTTTTGCCCAGTTCTGTGTTTATACTTTTTTGTAGTAGGAATAAAATCTTGTAACTCTGGGGTAGCTTTCTATCCATTGTAGTTTTTATTCTCACCTATGCTAATGGTGATTAGACGTCCTTTGCGTCACAGAATTATGTTCGCTCTTTTGCCAGTGTTTGGTCTGCTTTGACACTTAGGTAAGGATTGTCAATAGTCCTTGAAGACTTTAATTGGAACTCACACAACTATCAGTCCAAGTTTACTTTGAAAATCCTGACTGTAAAAATTCATTCTTTTCAAAATACTGATGGACAAACCAGGAAATAAATGAACTAGAAATTTATGTACTTCTTTTGAAGTCAAAACAAAAAATATATTTTTGCCACATGAAAAGATTATAGCTGCTAGAAAAAGAAAGAATAATTTCAAGTTCTAGAAGGGAAATTAAGGAGAATTGAGATGGGACAAAAAATTAGAAGAAAGTATTTAGCAACACAGATTTGCAGGAATGTTTCATGACAGACTGTATTTTTATTTTTGCTAGTAAAAGTAGAATTCCACATAAACAGTTAAGTGACTGTGATTCTTAGTTACTGGCATGAACTAGTGCTATTTAGTACTACTTCAAAGGCATTGAACTTCAAAGTTATAGATCCTTCAGCCCCCATTCTGGCATCGATCTTCTGCACCACCTTCTTCTGTTCACTTGTTCTGTTTTTGAAATGAAAAATAATTTAAAAGTAAAAGAAAGGTGGAAAAAAAGTCTTCAAAATGTTGCTGTTCGGCTGAGTTTGCAGTTATCTTGTCAGCCCAAACACAGTGTCTAAAGACAGTACTTTGCAGTTTTAAGACAGTATTTTGTAGCTCTGAAGTCAGTCCAATCTAAGGTTAGTGTAAAGGGTTAGTAGGGTTAGTTATAAAGGATGAAAACATAGCATGCATGAGTACTGAGAGACCCTTATTTTCCTTGAAGAGCATGTAAACTGCTCTTGCCATATGCTGGAAACTCGCATAATTTTTCCTTTGCAGATTGCAGTCGTTACATGGCAGATGGAATGGGATACAGATGCAAAGATACTGCCAGATGCAAACAGATAACAAGAAGATAAAATAAAAACACGGAAGCAGAGAGGACCATAACACTGAGATTCTGTGACTAAAGACGAGCATCTTCTGGTAGTCAATACGCATATGAAATCACCTCAAAAGAGAACTATAGACTACTACGCCTCTTACTTCCCCTGCATCTGATGAGGTAGGTTTGTGTACATAGACATTTGTACCCTAGTACCAAAGACCAAAGGAAACTCAGAATACTGTAACACAGGGAAAAAGCAGGACCTAGGTGTTTCCAGTGCTTTAAATCCTCCTGTCCCTACAGATGTTCATCATCACAGTATATCCTACATTAACATGGGGGGTTATCCCAGTAATACTTATAATGGAAAGGGTGTTGCAGCAAGGCAACTATTTGGGTACACTAGGAGTTATCAGAGCATCAGGGTGGCTGTCAATTTCTGAGTGATTATTAAGATCTTGACCTTAAAATCACGTAAGTCCCAGCAATTTGAATGGGATTTTGAAAAATCTTAACATAAATAACATAGAAAGAAAATTAATGTTTGGGGGATTTTTGAGCTTAGATGATTGTAATGAAGAGGAATATCTTAGTGACTGAGAGAGATTATCGTTGTCCTTTCTGCTAAGGTCTACAAGGCCATTCATTGGGATACTTCAGTCTGTCTGTTGCTTGGGATGAAAACCAAACCTGCCAGTCACTGTAGCAGCCGTTTCCTCCTGCCTCCGTGGTGGCTACCAGCTTCACCTGCCTCCGCTGCTACAAAGGCTTTCTGAGGAAAATGCCAAAAAATTTTACTAATAATTGGATTAATATTGCGTTCATGATGTTGTCTAATGCAAGGCCAAATCCTGAAACTGCAGGACAAAAAGTTATCTCCACAGTCCTCTCTTTGCTTCTCTTCCATGAGGAGTTTGTGTCGGCAAAGGCCATAAAATCTCTAGGGAGACAGCCAGGCTCATGAAAGCTTAAGGCAAACAAGGAAAGGCTTTGCACCTCCATCCCAGATGGAGGAAGGGCAGTGCAGGTGCTCTAGGTGTTCCACAACCCATCTACACAGGTTTCCCTTCTCCAGCAAATCTGGCAGAGACCAGTTTTGGTAAGTAAGGATGGATCCATCGGTGTTGGCAGTTACGTACCCACCCAGCACAGGAAAACCAGCTCTGGCACAGGCAGCCCTATTTCCCTGAGGGGTGTGAAGCAAGAGCAGAGGCTGGGGAAGATCATGCCTGAGGCCAGGTGCTGTGGCCACATCTTAATGGACAGATGCTCAACATCTGTGAGTCAGCTGAAGGAGAGCATGAGTCCCTGGAAGGTCATGCCCATGGCAGGGAACACAACAAAGGGTTGGGTTGGGTTGAGCTCCATCCTCCTACTGCCAGCTGCACCATAGACATTGCTGTCTCTGGATCTTCCCTGCTTTTATATTGTGATGACACCTCTGGGAAAGTTCAGTCTGGTTTTCTCCTCATGAGGAAAGGCTCAGCAACTCAGAATTTGAGACACAAACCATTACAAGATAAAAACACAGCAGGGCAAACCCAAATATACAATATAGTCTTTCAAACCAGCCTGGTGGTTGAGAAACTCTGCTTAGAAAATCTGAAGAGACCATAATCAGGCTGTGGCTATATATTACTCCATGTTGAGAAATTGCTTTAGAGGAATGGGGTTTTCTGTCTTTAATTTTCTCAAGATATTAAGGAAGTGTTGTGCTGTTGTCCTAGTTCCTGCAACAGATTGCAACGAACTTAGTGCTCCCAGTATTGGAAATTGGCCTGGCATAAACAAAATATTTAGTGAGGGATGTTGTAGACCATTTCTCTTTTTCTGACTGTCCCTAGGCCCTCATTTTGTGAGACTGAAAGGTTTCTCAGTGTGCATTAGCTGAAACATATTTTGAAATGATGAAGTACCTATCTTCCTTGTACTCATGCCTTGCTATTTCTAAGGGAACAACTTGTCTTCTAACTGTAGAGGCTCTTCATAGGTATCCAGTTGTAACCTCCCACCTGAAAAAGGGGAAAAGAAATAAGGAAATGGAAGCTTTTTGATTTTAAGCTAAATGTTCTTGCATCTTTTGCTAATATGAGTAGGTGGTAATGCAAGTTTGAGCCCTCCCATCCAAAAAAAATTCATGAGGGCTTTCTCAAGAGGAAAAAAAAAAGAAAAAGTGAATAATTTTCATTTTGTGTGAAGTTATGAGGACAGAAACTGGCTCTAAGTTATTTTAGTGGAGTAGAGGAGACAGCAGAAAGTTCAGACAATTTGCCAGCCATCCTTCCTGGCTCCTGCCAGCTACCATAGGTCAGATGGCAACTTAGAGCACTCCATGAGGTGTAATGTAGAAAATGCCTCCAGTAGCACCATTAATATTTGTTGTCCCTTGCCTCCCATCTAACAGCAACCCCCCCAGCTACCCTTGGCTGCACAGCACTGGGCGCTGCCAAGGAAGAACCAGAAAGGCCAACTCTGTTTTTGAACAGAGAACTTGCTGATCATTTCTGAGCTTGTCAAACAATACTGTTAGGCAAGAATAGTGGAAATTTCATGAAAGGCTACAAGATGTGGAAAATCATGTACAGTTCATTTGCTGTTGGGACTTTACAACCTGCTCCATATCCTTTCTCCAGCTATGGAACATTAAGGAGAAAGGGAGTAAATTGTATCTGAAAATTCAAGAAGAGGCTTGTTAATTGAGATATCAAATCTGTTAAATACTGCCTTAAAGCCCTTTAGCTGGTCTGTACCATGGTGTTGCAGCACTACAAAACCAGCCGGTTGCAACAAGGCTTTCCCACACAAGGTTCCAAGAGTTCATCTACTGTCTGTGCTGTTTCTTCATCCTCTTCAGGCCAGTCCACCCTGCTTCTTGCCTCTGCTGCGTGCGGGTTCCTGGCTTCTCCTCCAGCCAGCCTCTCCTCATCCAGGCCCCCTTCTTCTCTCAGCTTCTCCCAGGGCCTCTCCTTGTTTCTCTTGCATCCCTGGGCTCTTCTTCATCTGCTGCCTCTCTTCACCCAGTGCTCCTCTTCCACCAGTGCTCCTTCTCTTCCAGCCTCCTCAGTGCTATTTAGCTACCTAGCCCAAACAAGCCACAGCTGTACTTTATCCACATCAGCCAACCCACCGCCCCTGAAGCAAGCCCACAACTGTATACAATCAATGTTAATTAACCTTCTAAAATTTCTCTACACCATGGGTTTAGAGCATCTTCCAATTAAAAACACAAAGCAAATGCTGACAGCCTGTTCCCCACAGCAGGCATGGTGCCATACACGGTTAGCTCCGGAGGGAAACACAAGGTGGGGGTGGCAGCTGAAGATTCGGGTGAATTTGTTGATAGGAAGACCTTGTTAAACTGTGCCCCATGGGAATGAGCACCTTTCCACTAAATATTTTCACTGTTACCTCTAGACAGGGTACAACTCCGGATGTCCCTGTCTGCAGGCATTGTCCCTGCTGGAAGGATCTTTTGATTTTGTTCAGTCTACTCAGTTGCAAGAAAGGGGGATTGTAATTAACCTTGGACTCTAATTACTTAAAAAAAAAAAAAAAAGTTGAGGTCCTGTACATTTATAAGAACTTTCTAAGGTCCATAATGATTTCTTTCTGCCATGGTATTTTACATCAGTCACTAAGGCAGAAACAGTCTTAGGTTTATGAGGACAACTATGAATGCTCAGTGGTCTAGTGGAGCTCCTGGCTGTACTTACCTTTGGGAGATATGTTTCACTCTGACATTCATAATGGAAAGGTCAGGTGGCTGTCCTGTGAGCACAGTCCCACTGGATACAAAATTTAGAATACAAATTGCGGTTTGATTTGATCAGAGTGTGGACACAAGTGAGTCAGGTTATTGATGAGGAGAGACAGTAAGTCATTTGGCTATTTGCTACATTTATTTCTGACATTCAAAGGGTGATAGCTTATCTTCCCACAAGGACCTACTAATATGTTAAATCAATAAGAAAAGGGAAAGCATGAACCTCATTATTTGTATTTACTATAAATAGCTTGCCCGAGATTAACAAAACAGTCAGTTGGATATACAGTATCAATTTCTCAAATATTAGTATTCACTCACAATTTCTAAATACTGTATGGGATATGATAAGGTTTATCTCTATAATTAGGCAAGAAAACAGCCATAATGGCTGACATATCAATATAGGTAGTGATAATTAGGAAATACTGTCTTTTAAATTTTATACAGCTAAGTAATTACATTGAATGGAATTAATGGGCTAGTGATTGTAAAAATCAGTAAGGCTTAAATTTTGAGTTATCTTACAGAAGAGCTTGTGCAGCCAGTATTTGTGACTTGTATAGTCACTGAGAACCTAAGCCTCTACAGCTACAGCTACTAGAGAAATAAAGGCACTTTCTGAAGGGTTCAACAAGTTGCATACAATATCAAAGGCTCAGGAAGAACACCTGAGACTCTACAGAAGAAATTAGTTATCTTGCTGCCCACAGAATGAAAAAAGATTCTGAATATGACTGTCAGCACCTGTCTTTATCACCACAACCAAGAAAAAGAGGGACAATGCTCATAATGGAAAATTGGCTGAATCACAACCAAAGACACAAAGATCATCCATCCTAGCACTGCTGTGAAACCCTGAAAAGATGTAAGTTACAGTCTAACAAACATTCCCGTTAATTTCAGATGGATAATTGGGCAGAGCAGAGGCTGATTAATTAAAGGAAGAGAAGAATATACACTTTTAAATGCCTTCCATTGCACAATGCTGCAAGATACAATAATCTTGCTGCTCAGCGTGACCCTTCTCATAATTTTTTTAGACAAATCAATGAGTGAAAAGAAAATATTAGCCTTTTTAGTACTATCTACTGCCTTTTTACAGGGAAAAGGTGATATATTAACAAATTGCCTATGTGTTGACTACACAGCTTTTTGGTGACTGTTGGCACAGGGAGTAGGTACTTTGAGCCTATCACTGGGGAAGAACTTAGGAAATTTTTGCTGTATTAACAGTAAGAGTTTATAGTGGATCAGTTAAACAGCACAATATTTTGTATGCCATACAGAAATGAAATGGCTGTACTCTATTTCCAATGCAAAAGCCAAATTAATTCAGTTTAACTTAATTCCCATTGAAAGCACAGTCTGCTAAGAAGATTTGGTTCACTTTAATCAGCTCATTCTGAAAATGAATTCTGATCATTTTCATTGAATGCCTTCATGTGAAGAAGCCCTTCTTAATTAGAAGCTATATAAAAATATAAAAGTATAAAAAATAAACTGAAATCAGTAATTAAATCTACATAAGTAAAAGCAAGAAGTGTTTATCTCAAAATAATGTTGGATTTAGGAATACATAGGTAGTAAAATGTTGTAACAGTTCAGTGACTAACTTCCACAGAATTTAAGCCACCACTCTACCAATGGCTGCATGTGGAAGAACCTTGATTTACCAACAAAATCTATTGTGTGACCGTGCCACTGAGAGTCACAATGTGCTCGCCATGACTGTGGAATGAAACTGCTTTTTCATTTGCTCCCTGCGGGTGGTATCTGGAAAGACCATGTGTTTTTTGGGCTATGGTGGGAATGCCTGATCTCTGCCCGTGGCCTGGAGTGAAGCAAACACGATGACCTGTTCACTGACTGCCAGCTGGTTCATTTGCAGTTGATCTGTTCAGGGAAATTCTCTTCATAGAAGCAAGAATAATTTTCTTTTCTTTTTTTCCTCTGAGATTTCTTTAGATACCTGCTCATGTTGCTTTGTATGTCACTGTGTGCTAGCAAACATCTCAGCAGCTTGACTTGCCCTTGGCTTGCGTGGCCCCAACAGGAGCGGATTGCCTGTGGCCATGGGGGCTGCTGCTCTGCAGGCTGCTGAGCCAAACAGGCTTTGCCACTGTACTGTATCTTATTGATTAAAGTATTTGCTTTGGCCCTCTGCACATGATCCCGGATCAACCGCAGAAAACAGTTACTTAATATCACTTCTGCTGTTTTCTTGAGAGTAACTTAATGAAAGTTTCCCAAGAGCTACTCTACCCAAGTTAATTAAGAAGAAGTCCCTGTGGTCATTTTGCTCCCTGTTCACTTCATGACACACAGTCTGATTGATATTTTTGCCCTATGAACTTACTTGTAAAGACAAATTACTATTGCATAATATTTTGCTCACAATAAAATAATATATCATCTGCTTTTAAGAATAACTTTGTTTAGGTTGCACCCTGGTGGTTTTGTTCTTGCTCCTTAAACTTCTCCTTTGGGATTAATATTTCCAAACTAAACAGAGTAACCTTTTCTTAGTTTTAATAGAATTTGAAAATAAAGAGAAATGGCTTATAGCTAGGACTTCACAAGTGTTTTCCTTCTAATGCCAGGGCTGAGGCCATTATAGCTGTCAACCTGCAAGATTAACAGCATCATAATGACGTTATCCGTTTTCTAAAAGATCTATTTATAAAACAAATGATCTACTGAAAAAAAGGTAACTTATCTGTTATAGCTATGGATACCAATGCAAAACCCTTTGGTCAAAAATAACAGTTTCAACTTGAGAGTTAAAAATTATTTTCATATTTTGATTTGTATTGGAAAGAGTATTGGCATGCTTGTCTTCTAAATGATTTTGGATTCTAAAAACTTCTGGCCAAACTGGAGAGTTGTTGTACCAGTTTCTCCTAAGGTATGGAAACCTTCCAGAGACAGGTGCCCTAGTTTTTAATTCTCCGAGACGCAACATGTTCTGACATGAGCTTTACAAGTATGACCAGGTCAACCAGTTTGACTTGCATTCACTAAAGGAGATTACTTTTACGCCAATGAATGAAAAGTAACATTTTTTATTAAAGCAAAAGGTTGAGCAAGACAATAACAAAGTTTAAGGAATTTCTGTCATCAGGATTTTCTGAAGTCAACTTGCTTTGGACTGCTGGGGGAGCTGCAACCCACAGTGGCAGTCTGAGAATGAAGCAGGGTCAGTCCTCACCTGTGTGGCTCAGGAATATGCTTCAAATACCTTGTCTCAGCTCAGCAAGCACTCTTTTGCTATACCAATGACTGATCTCTATAGTTTACTTGTGTTGCTGAGCAATAACCTGCAGCTCTGCAATAAAGACACCTGCAGATACTAAGAAAATAATTGGATTTTAATTTTTCAGAACATTTTATGAATCATTTTCACTCCTGTTGGGACCCGTGCATTGCCAGGCCTGCATCGTATAGCCCTGTGTTGTGGTCTTACGTTAAGAAGACAATAACTCATAGGTAATTACTCTTGCCATGGTGTAAATGGTTGAGTTCACTGGGCAGTGCACCACCTAACTCAGCTGAGATGGCAGAGAGATTAAAGCAAACCGAGTGAGCAAAGTGGTGAGGGAAGTTCTCCCTCATGCTGAGTAGGGAACCAAAGTGTCACTGCTGCAACGCTGTTCGGAGATACCCTCTTCCCGGAGCAGTACTGCTTCTCTGCTGACTTTGTTTGCAAGGGTTGTCACCATAACTGCTCCTTACTTTTATCAGAGGACAGTAAGCTTGCTCCAGAAAGCCCTGCAGTGTTGTCAGCGGTGCACGCCCCTGGGGTGCAGCTTTGCTGGGCAGTGGGCTCTGCGGCTCTGCTCCCTGTGCCACAGAGGCTGGGTGGCTGTGGGGGTGCCCGGCTGCTGAATGCAGCTCCCTGTGTACACCACCAGCACCGCAGAGATCTTTATTTGCAGTCTTAGATGTGAAGCTGTAACACTGGCAGCGACCCCAGGCAGATTATTTTTTGGCAAAATTACACCCAGTCTGATATGTATTTTCACTTGCTGCTACTGAAATTTCCAAGTTCTTCATTATTTAGTTTTTTCCTCTCTCAGAAGAATACTTCAGAGCATCACGGGCAGCAGGTTAGCAGCTATTTCTCATTGATTCTGTCCAAACTCAGAAGCAATCAGAAAGTAGTAATCAAATTTATTGACCACCACACAACATAGACTTCAGCAGTCAAAGAAAGGTTATGACTCCCTATATACAGCAAATACTCTAATACTATTATTTCTTTTATAACTTCTGGATGAATTAATCTTCAAGACATGTTTAAACGTAATGAATGTTTGATTCCTTTGGGTATCACACTGTGGCACAACTGGTCCAAATGATGATTCCAAAAAGTGGTGTTATTTTTTCTTTTTAGTGCATTTTAATGCAAATAACTGTTGCAGGAAGCCTCAGAAGGTTTATTTGTGCATGTCTGTGAACCAAAGGAGTAATACTGCATGCTGTTTTGTAAGAGACTCGAACTAGAGGTTAAAGTTAATTATAAGGAGATTAATTTGGTGGTTGGTTTGAAGGTTTGAAGAAATCCTGTTGTGAAACCTAGACAGGTGATACAGAAATTAAACAGGGAACATGGAAGGCTTTATGGCTTTACTATTACCTTCAGGAACTGCTCAGGGTATATACAAGGAGTATACTCCACTTACGCAAAACAAACCAGGGTAATTTGAATTTGAAGATGGAGATTTTTGTTAATTACAAACAGAACTGACCAGATGTTTTACATGAGATGGTTCGTGTTGAGATTTGAAAGTCTTTCCTACCATTATTTTTAATGAAGTATAGAGCAGTATAAGAAATATTTAGGTTTAGACACAGCAAATCTTAAGAACAGTATCTGTGCTTCAGGGCTGGTTGAAAGAGAATCGAGTAACATTACAAATGTCTGTTTCTAAAAATAGTCATTTATCTTAATGATATCTCTTGCAAACTACCTTCAGCCTCCCTTACAAGTCTTTAAACATTTTAACAGGTAAATTATAATATTTATTACTATTTTGTTGCAGGAATGGCTCAATAAAACAACCTGTGGAATGTCACAGAGCTGGTCAGCCACAAGAACTTTTATAATGGAAAGATTTTTCATTTGTCTATTAATTTTCCCTTTCTATTTCATATGCTTTACATCCCCCCAAAATAAGAAGTGTACTAGAGCAGGGGCATTGTAGCAATGCCATATAATTGGTAACAGCCTGTACACATACTGACTTTGCAAATGTTATTGAAAAGACAGTTTGGCACCAGCACAAATGGGATGATGATGATGGCCAAGTTTACCAAGTTCTGGGTAGGGCTTCACTTGTTTTCTCCTGTGCATTACAGCCAAAGGTGATTCTCCTCCTTTGGTGGCACAGATTTGGAGATAGGATCCTGCGTTGTTAAGGTTATAAATATTTTTTAAAGACATAATCCGTGATTAATAATTGTTGATAGCAAGCTGTGAATTTCAGCAGCATGTTTTACATGCATCAGTGGAAAATGCTTAAGGTCTGCCTGTGATGGCCAGCATTTTGGCCAGGAAAGAATCAATCTTTTTGAGTGGCAGAAAAGAGCCACTTGGCTCTTTGCCGTGCCCTCTGTGGCCGGAGCAGGACCCCCTTGCCGGGAGGCTCGCTGGCTCCAGCCGAGCAGGGCTGCCACCCTTCCCTGCGGCTCTGGGCAGCTGCACAGTCTGGCCTGGGAGCCCTGTGCCGGTGCAGCAGGACAGAGGCTGCCTGGAAGAGTTGGTTTTGCAGGATGGTTTTCTTTTCACTGGCTGCACTGGGGAGGAGGGTTGGCTGGGGAGAGGCAGCTGCTACCCAGCAACATTTGCATTTTCGTTCTGGTCCTGGTCCGTGCTGAGGGATCTCCAGCAGTGAGCAGGATGGATGCCAGACCTGCAGAACTGCCTGGCAATAGCAGCCCAGGTTGAGACACTCTCTTTTTATGGATCCCTTGGGGTTTCCAGTGAAATCTATTGCTGCTGGTTATCCCCTAAGCAAAATGTATTAATGGATTATTACTCTTTAGACTCAATTTTAAATACACATAAAAATAGAAACTTAAATATGACATTCTGTTGCTATAGCATTGTGTTCCTATTTCCACAATGTATAATATATTAATCAGATCGGTCTGCTATATCATGATTAATAAAATCACCCGTCAAAATGAATGAAGAGAATATACTTTTTGCATATTACATCTGGTTTTTTAATTATCTTTTCTTCATTGATTTCATGGCTCAGCTAATTATAGTGTGCCTTCTAGTCCTTACTGCTAACTATGCTAAGATCCTACTGGTTTTTTTTCATAAAAAGGCTTCTTAGAATGGGTAGTCAAAAGTAGTCGTAAGTCATATTTTCATATATAAGCAGGAGCAGCAACAAAAAGGCTTTCAGAGTAGCCCCTGAAACAGTGCCATGAATAATCCAGTGAAAACTGTAGCATAAAACAAAGTGGTATGTTTACTACCTTGTGAATTATTGATTTTATTCTAAAAAGGACTACTTTGCTATAAATCAGAATGAAATGTCAGTGCTGTAAAATTTAATTTTGAAATAAACATTTGGTTTTCAGCTGGGCCTTTGCACAGAGGCTCCAGCAAACACAGTTCACTTCTGTGGCAGCATCGAGCTTGGTCCTGGGGATGTGAATTACAACACAGGATCCTTACCAAAGAGCCGAATTCTGCACAGAGTGTCTAGACATGAGACCCATTAGCTGTATTTCAACAAAAAAGAAAATATTAAGTCGCAATATCTAGCAGCTTATGGGTGATAATATTTTTATATGTGTCTGAAATTTAACTTGTATAGAAAAAGCCCCCATTCTGACACATCCAGAAATACATTAGAGAATATGCCTAAATTTAAGCACTTGCATAGCCCCATTTAAGCACATACAACTAAGCACTTGTTTACATCCTCTTCTGAACTAGAAACTCTATTATTATTCTATTTCACTGTTTTTCTGTCCTTTTTCATGCCATCTATGGTTTCTCAAAATCTTTACTTGTTTTTCTGCCTCTTGATGGTATTTATATCCAAACATGGAGCTGACCACAAAACTACCTCTGTGGTTATTACACATTTAAACAAAACTGGTTATTTCAGATTTAACTGTGGATTAGTTTGGAAAAACTGTGGCATAGGTGTCAGCATACAGTTTGGCTTGCATGCTTAAATCCACAAAACTAGAAGCTGCAGGACAAAATATGAATCCAAATAGCTGTAACACAGCAAAGTAGTAAAGCATGTGTTTAAATATAAGAATGAATTTGATGCTTTGCTGAACTGGAATCAAAAAGAGCTGTACTAGATACTTGCTAGATCAATTCCTTTTACGGTGACTGTCTGGCTAAGCAACATAAAGACAGTCTGATCCTTACATGATCTTCTTGCTGACCTAGTAGTGCCACCTTCTTTTCCACATTAGTAAACTCCTCTTACTTAATGTTTGTTCACCATATTTGGCTGAACAACCCTTTCCTCTCCATTCTCTATTGAAAGGGTCGGGGATTTCTCTCCCACAAAAAACTTCCAGACCTAGTCAAAAGCAGAGTACAATCACTGTATCATTACAATTACAGGATGCTCTACTGCTGAAAATTATGCTGTGGTTTAATCACCTTAAATAAACTTAATTTCTAATGAATGACAATATAGAACTCAAGGAATTATTTTCCTTAGTTATCTGCATCTGTTCCCCAGATGGTGATCATTACTATGCATAGCCCTTACACACTGCTGGAATAATAAAGACTTCACTAAATCTTCAAAGGTCCACTGAAGGCATAGATAGAACACCGGCTCAAACTCATCACAGACTGCTCTGCCTTCAAAGCAAGGCTCTTGCATAGCTTTTCAATCAGATGACACCATAAACAGTGTTATGGTGAAATCTGAAAGAGTTTATTGTAATTCTTAGTGTAACATCATCCCAGTAAAAATATTACAGAAAACACTTTCTAAATGTTTGTTTGCAGCCCCACAACCTGATATTGTATTATATGTACCACAGTTTTTGCTTTAGTTTTATCATCTGCTCCTTTTCTGTTTCAAAGCTGCTTATTAATCATAACTGAAACAGTTCATAGCTCAAGACCACTTTTGAAACCAAATCCTACTCCATACACAACTAGTCCCATTCATTACATGAATAGATCATGTTTTCAGCAAAATACCAACTGAAAGCAACTACACTGTTGAGATTACTGGAGTTCCTCTTGAGAAATGGGTCCTAAATAATTTTTGGCACTTTAGAACATTCTATACAAAACTGTGTACTGAGCCCATCGGAATTTTTTTTATATCTGAACAAGTCCCTATGCCGTACCAAGGAGAAATGTGCAAGATGGTAAAGAGATCTTCTATTCTATTAGCATATTCTTAGAGGTGGCAATATCTTGAAATGTAATGATTGCTTCATTTCCTCCCCAGTGAATTAATTTAATCTTTTTCTTGATGATTGTGGATATTAAGACTAAAATAAACAGCAGCAAATTCCAGTGTGCCCACAGTCAGACAGACCAACATTGTAAATCCTGGATTGGGCTAGTTCTTGAATGTAACATTTTTATGAGTGATGACTATCTAATTCCCTGGCGGAAAAACTGAGTCCTGATGTTGGGTGAACTAATTCTGTTGTTTTACCTGCCTGAGAAGCTAGATGGATGATGAAATTAATGAAATGCAGAGCTTCTTTCAAAGTCAACAGGATCTGTTGATCCTGTTGTGCACACATTATGAAAGTCTTTACCCAGACCTGACAATTATCATGCTCAACCATTGGAGTCCTTTCAGACTCAGTGGGTTTTAATCCACAGGGTGATCTCCTCAGTAGACAGCAAGGGTGTGTTTTTAGGGTGGCACCCAGATGGTGCCAGTCATCCCATCTGTACACATTCCTGGGGGAAGCATATCAGTTCTGC
The DNA here is from genome assembly GCA_035590275.1 of Ibycter americanus. Lineage (NCBI taxonomy): Eukaryota > Metazoa > Chordata > Aves > Falconiformes > Falconidae > Ibycter > Ibycter americanus. The sequence continues at coordinate 55,039,391 of JAVJGI010000060.1, read as the reverse complement.
AGGCTGATGAAAAAGCCACCATCAGGAAAATGGGTGAGGTCTTCCCTCTCCTTGTTGACCCGCTCCAAGCAGCAGGACCTGTAGTGGCACAGATGCAGCCCTGTCTGGAGGAGGAAGCTGGACCAGCAGGTCCTGGTAAGTCCCAGACCCAGCTGTGCACCCCCTGCCTTGGTGTGTACCAGAGATGGGCCTCCTGGGCTGACTCCGCTCAGATTTATCACCGCCCGACACCCCTCCCACGGCAGCACTGAAAAAAAGAGATTCCTTTGCTCACATGCCACACATACCGCACCAAACCTGGAGAAAGGAGGTTGGTGGAGTAGCTGGGATGTCACCCCAAAAAGGTTTTATTCCCCACAATGTTTCTTTCTGATAGTCATTTTTATGTGTTGCTTTATAATATTGGAATGATGTGAGATCATGATGGGAAAGAACAACATTTGTACGTCATGTTAATAAAAATGTTCTGAGACAAAGCAGCTCTGGCTTGTTTCTGGTGTTTCTCATATATCTTATGTATCTTATTTATTTGTGTATAGCCCAGGCTGAGGAATTTTCTAGGTTTCTTTCTTGGAATATGAAACAAGAATAATAAGATCATGAAAGTGCCATTTATTTTTTATTACCTCCTCTTAACGTTACTGGAGAGAATAGTAAAAAAAATGCTTCACACCTTCTACCTTAGAAGTAACACTGTTGGGCAGGGGAGGGAAGCAGGGGGATCGGCTGCTCTGCATTAATATTGCAGGAATCGTGATTTTACAAGCCATGCCAATTTATAAAGAATTTTCCTTAATTTCGTTATTGCCGTTGGTCATGATCAAAGCAAATGCTTCAGATGAGCACAACTATTCTAACTGAAGCTTTCAATGCGGTGTTTTATGCTGTCTGAGTATGTTTAAAATGGAGTAACGGAACATTTCTAACATGAGAGACAGAAGAAAGCTTCACTGAAAAGCGAAGGATCACACACATTTACTCACTGAAAAAAAAGATAAAATTACAGAAACTTTTATCTGCTATGCTATTGCTGAAGATGATACTACCTTTGCTAGTCCCATCTTCTCAGGCATTTGTAATGCCTCAGAATACAACAGTAAAAAACAGTAGATGAAGCTGGATAAACTAAATGGAAGAACAGAAGCTCGTAAAAGAACTAAATGTTCTCCAGACGCAGCTGTGAAATTTCAGTGCTTATGCCTATAACAGACAGCAGGCTCCAGAATTTTTAAAAATACCTGGGAGAAACCTTAACTGGCGTTACATAGCACAGTGAGCTAAATAGTTGTTTGTCAAATCTGTGTTTTCATTTCAAGTTAACATTAAACTTTAACTTGAAAGTATATGGAAACTTTTGGTGAAATAGTGCAGCAGCCAGAGTATCTTTGTGCAAATGGGAGCAAAATCTCAGTCCAGGAGGCTTGGGTCAGTCTGTCACAGCTTCAGAAAAGGCCTCACCATGCAAAGACCATAATTTTTCTAAATAACCTTGACTGTGAATGAGCTCATATTTATAGATCTTTGCTTTAAAAACCTCTCTGAAATTTCTGTAAATGCTCATTATTGGCCCAATCTTATTCCTGCAGCTGCTGAGTTCTCCCACTGAATGAAACCCTCCTGAGCAGCTCTGAACAGCCCAGGCCCAGAAAGACAATATTGCATTCTTTATAAGATCCTGCACTACCTGCCTACTTTCATGATAAAAAGTTTATGACACCCTAAATCTGGGATCCTCCTTTGAAACAGGAAGTACAGGCTGGTGGGTTAAGCTTTTCCAGCGGTTATCTGCTTCAGCTTTGCTCTCCATCCCCAATTTCCAGCGTGGACTGTGGCAAATCACCAGCACTGTACGCTGCGTGCACGCCGTGCCGTGGGGTTGTGCTCACCCGAGCTGACAAGTCCCCTGCGCTCACGCAGTGCTGCGTTTAAGCCGTGCTGCTTTGCTGTCTCACTCAGGTGAACACTGAGATACCACTTCCATAGCCAAGTGCTACACATGGACACAGCTCCGACATCCAGCTGTGATGCTCCCAATGGGTCAGTTCATCCTTTTCTGTTCCAACCACATAGACATGCCCTACCCTTTGGCCTGCTGGGGACTTTGGTGCACTGTGTACAGAGCAAAGGGTCTCCAGGCTCACGCAAGGTGATGTGTCAATGATAGATGCAGTAACAGAGCTCTGTGCCCGAAGAACCTGGCCTGCACAATTGTTTAAAGGAAAGCAAAATATTTTGGTAATGTCAAATGTAATTTTAACAGAATTTAATAAGCTGTTTGTGGATACACTGAATTTGTCAAAAGTACTTGCTAGCTCTGACTAGAATTGTAATGCCTGGAACATTCACAGGAGAAGATCAGATCATTAAACTGTTGCGCTTGTAACCGTCACTTGTCAGAAGAAGATATTAATGAGCATCTGTGTCACGGAATAAATTGTTACAAAAAATGAAATAAGCAATAGCCATTTTCACTAACAATTCAGTAAGTCAATAGATTGTACTTTAATTGCCTTGCTGGCAGGGCCATAAAGTGTTTTTCAGGAATAGTAAAGCAAATGAATAATGGTTGTGCCTGTTTCTCATGCATGGGAAAGTTAGGGCAGCAACAACATTCTTATTTGTTGTTGGAATACCTTTTTTCCAAAACATTGTATTACTCATTCACTCTCAAAATATCAGACACATTAATTATATGGAGATATAGAAGGGCTTCACATTCCTTGGATTACTACCTAACATGACTTAAAAAAAGAATATTTTACTGGTGTTCTGTGGTGTAAATATTTTGATCAGTAAAGCACATTTAGATTCCAAAATTGACCTGGTTATAATTCTTGTTTCACTCCCAAAAAATCCTGTAATGCTAACTGCATGTTGGCAAATAGCAAGGAGATCAATGGGTCAGAGGACTTCCTGGGATGTTGCTGGAGGACGATCTCAGGTGGCAGGATTGAAACATGATGTGATTCATTCTCAAACACCAAGTATCCCTGCTGGATACTGCCTGGTTTCCAGGCAGATTTGAGTGACCTACCACTGTGAGTAGTGTGGATGACTGGGGGATCTGCAGTGAAACAGGAATTGAATCAGAACTAAGATCTAACAAGGATGTTACTGCCTTCAAGAACAGGGGTGTTGTAGTAAAAGTAGCAATTATTTGCATAAAACTGTGATCTGGTTCTGATCCAACATTTATTCCTCATGTGGTGGGATCTAGGATATTACCATGTCAAGAGTTTTCCTGGTTCAGACACATTCCCCAGAGAGGGACAGAGAGCACCCTGCCAGGTACTTCTTATTAACTTAAATCTATTTAAGGTAATTTCACTCTCTAAAAGAGAAATACTGCAGTGCTTAAGTAAGGCAGAAATTAAAATCCTCAAAAATATTGTTTTCTGCACTCCATGTACTTCACTGCCCGTTCTGCTTGGTCAAAAAGATTTTTTTTCTGCTTTAGGCAAGAATGAGTTTGTGTTTACTATGCATATATCAATATGCTTTTGAATGTCTGGGATTAAACACTGCAAAGATAGCTTATGACCCTCTTCTCAGTGCATAAGAACAGGGTAAGTAGTCATGCAGACAAAGCCTAAATTGCCCTGAAAGCTTTTTTACCTGAAACTATTGCTCAAGAGTCGTCTTAGCACACTCCACAGAAAGTCAGTAAACTACAAATCCTGGTTTATCTGGCTGCATGTAACTCTGATATACTCACTTTTCTTTATTTGCCAAACAGACTGTGTGAACATTTATTAACAAAATCGGCTCATGTGGAAAGCAGCTAGTCCAGTTGCCCTACTCTTTAGGTATCTGAACCATCTGAACTGCTATTAAAGAAAACTTGAGCTGCTTCTCATTGTTTGATTTTGTTCAGTAAATAAATGAATGCACACGTTAAAACCCCGTAAAAGCCTTGTTTTTCTTTTCTGCAATGCAAACTATGCAGAATTTCCTTGCTTTTCTGTTCTGCAATGCAAACTATGCAGAATTTATCTATCTTCTGTTTTTAAATACAGAAAAGATAGATCTTTGAGGTAGTAATTTTCTTTGATATTCTATTACTGACTTGAGTATTACTCTGTGATACCCAGGTTTTTATAAATTTTTCCAAGGGCATTCTCTACCTCACCTGTGCTAGTTATCAGCTCTCCCTTATCCCTATGGGCGCACCATCCTATGAGATTTTTTTCTTATATTTTTTACTTAAATTCTTATCTGCCCTCTTTACACTGGCATAATTTCATGGGAGATCCTATTTTCTTCAGCTTCCAGTATCTTCTCATGAAGTTTGGAAGTTTATGTAGTTTGCTGCTTCATTGCAAAACTGAAAGAACCTTATCCCTTTTGCTTTATGTTTCATTTGCCAAGATGAAAGCTTTAGTAATAATACTTTGCATTATTGCCTTACTTTTTCTTATCTCTTGAGCCCTTACTCCATTTTTAGAAGTCTGTAAATACCTTAACCAGCCTAAAAAGTTACTATGTGTAAGTTAATTCCTGGCTGAATAACGCCAGATAGATATAGTGATTATTAATTAGATCACCTCACTCTCTTGAGGCTGCAGTCGAGTGATTTTCTAAGGTGCTGGAGAAATGGGGTATATTGATGCTGGAATGTAAGTCATGAAGTTATAGCCTAGAAAACACAGTCCTTGTATTCAAAACCCTTCATTTTCCAGCCACCCTTCAGGTCCTGTCCTAACAATCTGCTGGTTATTGAAGTCTGCCTTTATGGCCTCATTGAAATGCTCTTCCTTTTCCCTTTCTGTTTCCAACATTTATTATGACCACCCCAAAATATTAAAAGGGTCAACCTTGCGTGTAGGTACATACAGAAGTTATTGTTAATGTTCCCTTCAGGGTACCTTTGATACAAACACACCTGCTGTCAGTATCTAACAGCTCATCTTTTACAAGAAATGGCAAATGACAAAATCATGAAAATTTTGTCCCTCTCCTACTGACAGTCCTCAGGATCAATATACGGGCTGTGCAAGTGTCATCTTCAGGTATTTTCCACCACTGGTCTGCAAATCGGGTTATTGTAATAGGATACTGCTGTGTTCATCTTTCCTACTATTTATTACTGTTGTTATTTTTAAATTCCCTTTATTTCTGACAGGGTCCCTTAGCCCTTTAAAGTTTACAGAAATAAACGTATGTTGGCTGACTCACCATATTGGAATTTACCAGGCTTTCTGCTTTCCAGGTGGACTTCTCTCCTGTTAGCCAGCTAGGATGGTTGTATGTTGATGAATACTGACACCTTTAAGTGTGCTGGTATTCAATTCCTTAAATAAAATGGCCTTTATCCATTTAAAAGATAAGAGATAATCAATATGCAAGGCAGTTTTCAGTCTGTTGCCAATACTGATATACTCTTAGGTCCCCATTTATTGAGTGGAAAGGAGTGTTTCACCCTTCCTTACTGTGTAAGGAAGTTTTTCTTGCAGTGCCAGCCTGTGTTAACTTGAGGAATCTGTTTGAATATTCATCAGAGATTCACTTCTTAAGACCCTTGCTTAGAGACGTAACTCAAGTCATCTGAATTACTAACCCAGCAGCACAAGATAATTAGAGATCTTTCAAAAATGACATGCTTATGTATCCTTAATTAACGTAATGTTGCTCAAGAAAGGGAAACAAAGGAATGAACTATAAGGAGCAATAAAAAACAGAAAAGCGTAATCATAAAATTTCAATCTATTTGAGTTATGTGCACCTCTCAGCCAGGTTCAGCTTCAGGGTGAGGAGAGAAATGCCCACCATTCTGTGCTCTTTCCTTCAGACACCTTGGTTCACACAAATTTTACTCTTTTGGAGCTGACTTTGGAATTCCTGAAGTTGCCTGTGAAACTCAGCAAAATCCCAGACGTTACTATTATTACTGAGACAATATGACATTGAAACATTATTTGATATGAAGGTTCATCATCCAAATGTAAATGTGGCCATGAAAATTTTGGTGTTCAGTGATAAAGTTCTAGGTATGGAGCTAACCCTAAAGAGACTTGGTATCAGAAGGAAGCTACATCATTTAATATAGCATCCTCTAGCCTCCAAATGATGCAGGAAGAAATACAGGTGTGAATTAGCTGCTGGAAAGAGACCTAAAGCAGGTGTGTTACTGGAGGTTAAGAGGTAGCTTATAAAATGTACTTGTTTACAACATCCCTGAGAGCTGCCTGAAATGCTAGGGGTCGTGGTTAGATCTGGATCAGCTCTATTCAACAGACTAGCCTTGCCTGATTCTTTCTTTGTTCATTCCTTACATCATTGTCAGACAAGGTCTCCGAAGAGATCAGGCTCTGTATCATATGCTTGGTATGCAGATGGTTGGTTTAGCAGCCACACAGCAGGAAACCTAGCTTCCTGTTGATACGTGTGTTGCATTCAGATTCTCCATTGTGTTTAGCAAATAAGTCCCAAAGAGTATTCCCCTGCACTCGGTCAGTCATAGCATCTCCCTCCTAGATGAATTGTTCTCATGGAGTCTCAGCTATTTGCTATGCAGACTGCTTTAAATGCCTAGCTACCTATTTACAGCAAATAAGCGGAAACTAGTATCTTTGAGGCCTCTACTCCCCTGCCAAACTTGCCATAATTGGCCCATGGGTTAATTTGGGAGATGAACAGGTGGAGAGATACATGCAATGTGATCCTCCACTCCTCATTTCCTTAGCAATCAGTGCTAAAGAGAGTATCTGTGCCCAGGAGCATGCCAGCTCATCTGGACAAGACAGATCATATTTATTAGTTTTTACAGAAGTGGAATCTGGACATCTTTTCTTCTTTTTCCCCTCAAACTCCTTCTGTCTAAGAGCAACCCTGTCTGTCAACTCTGCAGGAGTCTGAGTGATCAGTGCTTCCTGGGCTATCTGTACATCCAGCAAAGCCTGTTTGCCAGGTCTTGTGGGGGGACCTCCCTGGGACATGATCCATGGGCAAGCTTGGGGTGCGTGCCTATGCTGGTTTGGGAGCTGGCGTGGAGTGGGGCATCCTCTCCTGGATCCTCCAAAAAGAATTGAGATCTCCTATGCAGAAACAGCTCTAAGACCTGAACCCCCACACAAGGCACTTCTTTGAAACCACCCAGGGGCTCATGTTTATGCTCACCCTAGGTCTGAGTATCCCAGGCAAAGCGACAGAAGTAGACATCTCCAGGCTTCAGAAGCCTCTAGAGCTTCACAGAATGCATAGTGGGTGCTTTTAAGTTTTAGCTGTAATTCATTGCATATTATTTATGTGCATACACATTATTATTATGCATATGCATTAGTTATATGCATTATTTATAGGTAATAGTAAGCATGTTGAGGATATTTATTTATATATCAATTGTATTCATTCTTATGAGATATTTGTACTGTGGTTACTACAGAGCGTCATGGAAATCCAGAATAGTAATGTCTGTATCATTTTTAATTGGGCATCTGAAAAAGAAGTCTGCAGTCTCTCATTAAGAAAATGGAAGCTCACTGTGTCTTATCAGTAATTCCACAGTGAACTGCACTAACCTGAGAGTCCTTGCCTATGCCTCATATTTAGCTTTATCAACATTATTTTTAATAGGCTACGTATATTCTTCTTTCAGACACTTCTTTCTTCCACTTCAACCAAGGGATAGCAAGATAAGGCTTAAAATATCTTTTCAAGAATTAAACAAAGCACAGCTATTTGCCCGATACACCTTACTATCAGTGTAACAGTTTTGAATCAGCTGTAAGGGTCCCTTTACAGTTTAAAAGATGAAGACTTCTGAACTGATTTGTATCAAGATGTGTCTGGAGGACCAGAGGAGAGGGTGATTGTTAGATGACAACGTTTTTACTAGCTTTTGATTGCATTGAAACCAGCCTAATTATTTAATTTAAGAAAACAGCAGAAGATTAGGAACAGTTATAGACTCACACCGCTAGGACAGATTTAGGATGGGCGCTCCAGAATTGTAAGGCAGTATGAAAGGAATTGCATATCTTTTGAGCTGGAAGTGAAGACACAGATACAGAAAATACAGTTTGTAAAAGATGACAAGTTCACTGCCATAGATGTACGCTGCTACATGACAAGCCTTCAAGGCAGGGGCTCTGAATTTGATATACAGAGCTGGGGAGCTGGTAGAAGTCTGAATAGAAGGGTGAGAGGCTGAGTTTGGTGCTGTGTGGAAAAAACCCAAACAAGTAAGAACACTTAGCATGAACTTCTGGAAAATATATCACTTTAGCAGGTTTAGAATAGCTAAGTAAACAAACCTTCAGCATAATCACAAGACCTAGACCCATTTCAGAGGTGATTTTATGATAATATAAACAGGCTTGTGATGATGCATGGGCTAGCCTGGACAGTGTAGTCCATTACTGCAAGTTATATTTGTTAATATTTTAATTATTCCTTTTAACCTGACCATATATCAGGTGGTGAGGTGCTATAAATTTAACTTAATAATCCCAAGAGAGCTGTGCATGTTCTTAGCTGGCTGTAGATCTTACGAACAACTATATATTGCATCCATTTTGTGTCACAGTGCAGCAAGGGATTGCCCTGGAATAGCTGTAGGGTACTCTCCGACTTGGAAAGCCCAGGCGTCTCAGCCTTCTTTCAGGTCTGCGTGACACTTATACCAGTGTACAAGTGGTGTGGAGTGGAAACTGGAGGCTCTAATTAGGTGCAGTACTGATGGAGAAAGATATTTGACCTGGTATGACCTATTTTTCCCATTTTGAAAGCTGCTGTTTGTGTGGGAAACTGCAGCCTTGTATTTACATAGTGGAAATGGCTTTTCCATAAAAGCCAAAAGCAAACAAGGGTCTCTCAGGGATAGCTGCGTGTCTTTACAGCTCAATGCACGATCCTCTTTCTGAAGGATTTTCTTTGTCAGACCCTAAATTCTTCCATCTAGGACAGTTATAATGACTTTAGCGTACAATTACAAAAGGCACCTGAGCAATGATGTTTCGCTTATGGTGAAAGGTTTTCTTGTGGAGGAGAGTTCTCCTGGAGTTAGGTCTGACAAGCAGTATAAAGAGCTTCAGTCAGAGGTGGAGAAAGCAGGGGCATTCAGGAGAGAGCTTTCATTTCCATTTTGGTAAGGAGAAAGAGAGAAAAAATATGAATGTGTTTGTGGAGAAAGGAAGAGCTGAGATCAGCTGGGAATGTCTGGTGCTTCTCCACATGGAAATAGAAACTGGGAGATAATTTAGCTGGTAAAGAACTGTCCTGCTGCTCAGAAGTTAGGATTATTTTCTTTTCTTCTTTGGGAGAATCAACAGTTTTCTTCTCAGAAATTGCAGGAACAAGAACAGAGGAGCAAGATACCCTGGAGTCTCAAAAATGTTTGTTCATACGTCTTAGCCACAGGTTTTTTGTTTAAATTAATTGGCAGGTTTGGGGTATGGGCAGAGATTTTCCCTGAGGTTAGGCAAGTAGGTGTCGTTGCATGTTTCTGTCTTGTAAAACTGATTCTGTAACTGGAGGTCTGGCTTGTACCCCAGTACCATCTGGGAATATTTTGCTTGTCAAAACACACACAAATGTATTTTAAGAAGTCAAGACCCCCCCCTCTCCCTAAAACCTCATTCTCCTCTCATCTGCTCCCACTTGTCAGTTTGTAAAATGGTCTTGCAAGAAAAAAATCTTTTATTTCAGTTTAACAGTTTTTAAGACTCTTTCTAATGTGGCAATCATAATTACATCCCAACATCAAACGTTCTACAATGCCCTAGGTGTTAAGGGGAAAAGAAAAATGAGTCAGACAGAAAAGAAGTGATATTTCATACAGCTTATGTTAAGACAGTCATCTAATAGATCATGACCTCTACCCTTAGCACTTAAATGCTAATCGAGGAAGTAATGTTTCCAAGTTTCTGGACTCAGAAAGCTTTGGGAAATATCAGTCTTTATAGAGATTTCTGTTCACAAAAATTATTTCCTTAGAATATTTTGCTGACCCCCCTGACATGAACTTGAAACCATGTTCAAGTGTTTAAAGACCTAGCTCCAGAAAAGCCAGGTGCTGGAAAGAACTGATTTATAAAAGAACTTTGCTGAAAAAGGTAATGATGTGCTACATCAAATTCGTTAAAACCAGTTAAAAACTATGATGAAGATTACATGAAAGTCATACATACGTAACTAGTATAATTGTTATAAACTTAAAAGAGTTGAGTATTGTGATTTCCAGATTTTTCTTTAAAGTGTTGGAGAAGAACCATCAGGTGTTCAGAATAAATCTCATCCAAACTTCAGATGACAAGTTGCAAGGAAGAAAAAGTTTTTCTGTATGGGTAGACTGGGACCTGAGCACAGACAGCTGAGCACAGAGAAGAGTTCATATCAAGACAGAGCCCTTCTATCAAAATGTATACTAATGAGGAAAAATATGTAGCACAGATACAGCAAGGAGATGTATTTATCTTCCTACTCTGAGTGCACTGGAACTAACCTTTAGCCTAATTTTCAATACCTGAACCAATGTGATCTTTTGTGATCATTTCTAGATGTTGAGGTGAAATGTTCACTGCTTTTACTGCCTGTCATACATGCTGATTTTTCTCAAGTCATCCTTCTTTCACATTTTTTGCACCCAAATTACACAAAAAATTCTAACTTATAAAGCAAGGTTGTTATATATCCCCTAGTAGGATTTAGGAGTAAGGTTTAATGCTTTATAAAGTGCATTAACATCACTAAAACCCCTCTAGCATTCTTGGTATACATTTCCTCTTTGATGTCTACGCAAGGAGCAGTCTTTTATCCCTGTAAAGCACTTGGTGTACTGAAGCTATGGAGTATGGCTGGAGTCTCCTGCAGAACTCCAAAGTGCCTGCAGTAGAGGCCCTGATGCTGGCTTTAGGCATCACTCTCTTTAATTCCCCCTTTGGTGTTTAGTTTTCATGTTTGCTCCTTCTATATTGAGCAAAGGGTTTCTGGAAATACATTCTTTCACATATAAACGCACAGATCCTGCACTGACTGTTATCACCCATCCAAAGTTTAGGAATTAATACAAAGCCTTCTGCTGGCTTCCAAAACATGAGTCAGTGGGTTGAACATCATTTGATCATCTTCCTTACAGGAGGTTTGTTCATTGATATTGCTATAAAACAAAAAAAAACAACCCCAAACCAAAACAAAAATAAAAGGCACAGTGGTACTGTCACTAAAGTTTTAACAAGCCTTCTTCTCTGGGGAGCGAGCCTCACTCCCTGCCATGAGAGGAGCGCCTCCTACCTGCATGCCCAAGCCTGTCCCTTGCCTGCATCAGAGAAAAACTTGTGTTAGCTGTTCTACCAGGAAACATCACCAGCTTCTCAAATCTGTTGCTGAGCCTCTGTGCTAGGACCAGGCATGTTGTCACAAGGTGGGTGCCATAAGGTTGATATATGTCACCACCCAGTAGGCACTGGTTTTCCATGACATGGAGGAGACTGATGGCTGCCAAGTGATGGATCAGTGTGTCTGATCCTCTGTTCTTGAGGGACAGCCCTGGCCACCATTTATGGCCACCTCCCCATCAACAAATGGAGGGTTTGGCCCTAGACAGCACTACACATCTGGATGAACAACAGAGGGGTCAGTACTTGTGGATGTAAAGGCTCTGAAGTGCTGTGCTGGAAAGTGTTCCTGCTATCCTACAGCAGCATTGTCCCTCTTGGGGCCCGTGCCAGGGGAGAGGAGGTTACCCATACCCACTAGGGTCACCTTGACCCCACAGAAGGCTTGCTGGGACTGTATGGCTGGTTTTGCCTACTGTGAGTTGCTGATTCAGGGCAGATGTCTGCAGGCAAGACTGAACTACCTCCAGGGCAGCGTACATACCACATGACAGCAAAAAGTACTGTGATGTGCCCAGAGGCACTTCATGGGGCACGGGAGTATGTGAATGTGCAGAGCCCGACAGGATCATTTTGGAGGTCTGTATTTGGTGGAAGAAGCTAAAGTGCTGTTATCTTGACCATGTTGTTTATAGAGAACAGTTTCCAAAAGACCTAAATTTGTCATCCCTGACACAGCTAATTGGTTTGCTATGAAAGGAGCCAGGAGCAACTATTTGTCCTCACTTCCGAAGTTGTCTCTCTGGTGTCAATACATATTGTGGTATCACATTCTGATACGGATTCGATCTTTTTTTCCAGCTGATAAATCTCAGGTTGCAGCCATTAATCCCTCAGAATGTCTGAGCAGATCCAGTATTTCTGGTATGCTCTTCTAAATTTTCGTGGAGATGGAAGATTGGGAAAACAAACTGAAATAAATATTGTGTCACTTCCTGGCAGGTGAGAATGCTGCTTGTCTAGACCAAACGCCATTCATGTTTGTTTGTCTAATAAATGCTTGTTTCACTATGTGAGACAAAACTTTCTCTTGCAAGTCCTAAGATTAACAAAGCATGCCTGATACAGCATCAAGTCTCTCTGTCTTTTTTTAAAATTTATTAACAATCTACATGATAACAAACATCAAACAAATTTAAGACTAGTCCTCAAAGAGAAGTCAATTATCAAATCAACCCTTCTGGATGTAATTTGACTATCTGCCAGAATCCCTCCCATACTTCTCTTCTGAGGATATTATAACAGGCACTAAGTTAATGATGGAAAACACAGACTTAATTAACAAAATAAATGCTGGTTTTGCCGTTTCCCCATTTAATAGGGGCTCTTATCAACAGGAGACACATAAGAAGCTCAGATATATAATCTCAATCAACTTTTATTTCTGTGTTGTGGAGAACATATACGAGAAAATCCTCTAGGATCCTACACCTGCTCTAATCTTTATGGTATTGCCTTGTCAAAGAGACGGTGGCAGTTCTGTGTTGTCTAGAACACACCCCAAGTGACTAAGAGCAGATGGAAGACAGTGTGGTAGGATCAGATATTCTTACTGTGCAAGAAAGATATTAGAGCTATTACACAACTTGTAAGAAGATGGTATCAGCTGGACCCCAGAGTCCCTTAGGAACTTCTTGTTCAAGGGCCTGTCCTCACACCACTGTCTCTCCTCTGCCACTCATCTGGTTAGACAGCACGCAGCTCCTAAAACACCCTCCATCTTCACAAGGAGAAGTGACCTCTGCTATGAATAGATGGGAGACAGAGTGACTTTATGTGTACAATTGGATGAGCCTGACCTGACTTCCTCCATTTTTGGCAGCTATTTAGGATCATGCTTTCTGGAGAAAACAGTTATAGGACTGGACATAAATGCAACATAGGGAGCTTAAAACAAAGTGGATTAAAGAGAATGATAGATCATAGGAGCAGCACAGACATTCTACTCCTGGCTCAGGTGGGCCAAGAAGTGGCCTCAACAGTGGTTTGCAACTCCTTCCTGAGTCCTCTTCAGCTGCCCCAGACTGGGATGTGGTGATTTTGGAAAGGTAATCTGGCAGTATGGCAGCCCCTAAGATCATGGGGATACAGGCAGGGCAGTGGTATGATTGTACAAGTCAGATCCAGGGCAGCTTCACATAATCATGATAACTACGCCAAGATGCACTTACTTGGTGTGTTTCATCCCCAGCCCTGCCACAGGCCACTTCTTAAATTTTTGGAATGTGCTCCTGCACAGCGGTTGAGGAATGGCCTGGATCCACTGTCTGGAATGGGATTGTCCTGCAAAGAGGATCCAGGAGGAACCTCTGGTTCCTGGGCCATGTCCTCTTCAACTCAATAAAGCATCTGTCTCTTTGGAGCATCACACATCCCTACAGTGTCCTGTGGGCAGGGTTGCTGTTTCTAATGGTGAAACCCACACAAACAACAGGCAGGCTGCTTGCGCCCCTCAGAGCAGTGTTTTCACAGCCTGCCACACAGTGTGCTCCTCATGGTCTGTGTGTGTGTGTGAGGGGTGTTGGTGTGAGAGGCTGCAGGGATTGCTGGGGTTGCCAAGGGGAGAGCTGATACTTTCTTAATAACAATAATGAAGTCTTTAAGGGGTCATTGTTCTCCTCCTAGTGCCCTTGCAGCCATTTGCTGTTCCCTGGCTAAGGAACGTACCTGGCAGCCCTTGAACCCCTGATGTCTCCCTCTTTTCTTGCAAGGAGAAGCCTGCGAGGCCATGTTTCTCCCTGGGCTGCCCAGAACAGTGGGCCAGGACGTGCTCCCACGTGTGTGGGGCTCCAGGCAGGTGGCTGCCCCACACCGCTCCGTGTGTGCTGGGCTTCCGCTGCCACCAGCTGCCTGAACTTCTCCCTGTGAGCAGCCTACCTTGCACCAGGCACCGCCACTCGACTGACATGGTCTCCTCCTGTCACCATGGCTCCAGCCTGGCTTCCCCACCATTAGTCTCTGCCTCACAGGTGTCTCCCCACCACTGTGCCTTGCTGCCCACCCGCAGCAATGTCTCCACACCTGCTGACCCTCCCCAGCCTCCTTAACTCAGCAGCTGCCACATGAACATCAGTTATTTGCAGCACATACGTGCTTCCCTGAGGAACAAACAAATACATCTGCTGCTCAGGCAGAGAGATATGGAAATGGATTTAATCTCCAAAACAATCTGTCTGGGGACTTCTCAGCCATACCTGGAGGAAAGGCATGGGGCAGAGGTGAGGCAGGAAGGGCAGAAGACCCTCAAAGGGCAGGAGGATGGGTGGGGGCTGCTGACAAGGGCAGGGAGAATAAAAGAGGCTGATGAAGGCAGGGAAGTGGAGCGGGGCTGGGGGAGAAGGAGCTGTCCTTCAAGGGCTGTGTGTGGGGTTGTTGCGGGCAAGATGTCCCTGGCTGCCCCTGGTCTATCCAGCTGCAGTGGTGATGGGGACCATGAGCCAAGCTGGCAGTGGGGCCCCTCTGTGGGCTAGTCTGGACTGAGAGTAGCTGGCCATGTTGAGGTGGTGGTGAGTGATTAGTTTTGGTAAGCCATGTGGCTCTGTGAATGCAGACATGTGCGGCTGCTTTCTGAGGTGGCAAGAGAGACCCCAGCTGGAGCAATGTCCTCCCACTTCTGGCATGCAGACACCAGTGCCTCCTTCCTTCCCTGCCTGATGTTGCCCTCTTTGGAGCTACCACAGTCCTCTCCACAGCCAGGAGGGCATTATTACATGCTGCTGAGGGTACATCTGATGTGTCCTGGGGTAGGGTGGTAGCTGGGGTTTTGTGCTCCAAAGCACAGCCTGTTGCTGTTTTAGTCAGCAGTGTGGAAGTGTTCATGCATGCACCACACAAATTTGGAGGAAATGTCCATACAAGAAGTAGATGGTTCTTTAGAGGTGGTAGAGGTGCTCAATGCTTGTCCTGTGGGAAGTCAAAGATGCTCTGGCTGGCTTCCAGACATTGATTTGGGGATTACCTACCTCCCAGAAAGCGCTTTTGTAGTAAAAACTGTGCAAGGTCTGGTCTAAGACCTCTAGATTATGGGGAAACCGATAAAGCACTCTGAGCTACCAGTAGGTGATGGGCATGGGCACGTGGGATGAGAGGCCAGCAGCCTGACTGGCATGGGGCAGCTGGGGATCTCCCAGGTTGAGCCAGAACCCTGCTCCTCGGGGGAGTGAACATGCCAAGGATTTCGCTTCACTTCTGCAGAGAGCTGGCTGCAGCCCTAGACTCCTTAGCAAGGTGAGTGGTCTGCTTTTAGGTGATATTCCTTGAGGAGTCATCTTCTCAATTTGAAGAGCGTAGAGCTGGCAAATCAAGGAAAGAGGTTGAGGCAGACTTTCCAGTGACCAGTCCTGCTCTTTCCTTAGCACGCTGCTGGGGCAAATGCTGCTGATTGTCTCAGAGCCATGCAGGGGAACTGTTCTTGAAAATCGATTCCTGGACGTTGACGGCGCCCCATTAAGCAATATGGGAGACAAGGGAATAGAGACATCGTGGTTATGTTTTCTTTTTTTGGATCAACTAATGAACAATGCCACTACTGTTCCTGTGCTGCTACTATTTCCCCTAACGGCATACTGATTTAATAATTTTAATGGTCTTCTACCTAAAATAGGATTTACTGGGATTAAAGTCAGTTTCTGCTCAGGATATATAGGCTATGTTTTGGCCACCGTGCAGGAATATATTGCGGTTGCCCTCTGCTATGTTTTTTAAGGAGATGTTCAAACTTTGCCTCTACAGATAAATTGTATCCTCTTAGAATATAGAAAATTGTACAGCTACAGGAACATGTTCAAAAGTTAATGGCTTAAAATGGAAGATCACAGTTTCTTCAAACAATTTTACAGTTTTGGCTGTAATTATGAAACTTCCATGCAGTGTAAAAGGAGCAAGAGAAATTCCTATGCCTTGATCGTATGCCAAGGAGACACCAACATATTTCCCTACTTTGCTTGACTTTTTGCTTGCAACAATTAGTCTGTTAATATAACGTTTCTCCACCAACTTGCAAAGCACATTAATAATGTATTTCCATCACAAGATATGCACTCAAAATATGTTTATAAATTAGTTTCACATCAAAGTGTCAGACTTCCCGCAATTATATACAGAAAGTTACTAAATCCAAAATCCCAGTAGTGCTGGGATTATTCTCAGTAGAAATTACTTTGCTGAAGGATTCTACAGAGACACAGTATAAAATTCAATACAGAAAGTTCAAAACAATTTAAAATTCAATTGTGTGTGAACTGAAACACAATGTGTTAAATTACTTTATTCCTTTTCCCTCAATATGTATGTTTAGTACCTTCACAATTTTATGCTGGCTGAATTGATGTTTGCTGATGGGAAAAATCTCATTTGTTCAACTACACTCTGGTTTTTGGAGTAAGGCAAATGGTTCAACATGAGGTATTTAAAAGACGTGTAGATGTGGCACTTAGGGACGTGGTTTAGTGGTGGACTTGGCAGTGTTAAGTTTATGGTTGGACTCAATGATCTTACAGGTCTTTTCCAATCTAAATGATTCTATGATTCTATGACCCTTTTTGATGTTTATTTTCTGTTTTTCCCTAGAGCCTTCACTTGACACTGCTGCAAAGTGGATATCTATCAGCATTTTGGTTGTCAGTGTCAGCTGGCAGGCTCCTAGTCCTTTCCCTCTGCAAAGATACAGCCAGCTATAGACTCTGTTTGTGGACAATCAGATGTGCTGCACTTTCATTTTGATGTACTTGCCTGTCTGTCCTGCAGGCCTGCCTTACAGAAGGTCTCTGTAGGAGGGTCTAGCCAATTCTTCAACACAAATACCCTCTGCCAGGGCTGGGACACTCAGGTGCTGGAGATCTGAGGGCCAAGGGGCTCTTAGGGGTGAGGTGACCAGTGGGTGAGGTGAATACTGGTTGGCCCAAGGACTTTGTGTTGGTCACTATTCTTACAGGTCCCTTCATGGTGAAATTTTGGATGTGGACAGGAGAACTGATGCCATCATATGTACAAGGGATAACTCACAGTGGGTCCAAAACTTCCACATGGAGAAGTGCATTGTAGGAATTTTTGTGAAGCTACCGTAGTGAAGAAATCCATTCCTGTTACCAAAAGAATAGCCACTGTTTTATGGAAACTTGCAAACTAAAGCTGCTACAACTATAGCAACAAATTAATATGAGCTAGAGAAAGCTGCAATGTGTGCAACTGTAGGATAAGAACGGTAGAGAAATATTTTATGTTGGCTCTACTGGCGATTAAATAGTTGCTATACTTCAGCATACTGTAAAGGCAAGTAGTAAACAATGTAAAGATTTCTAAGTCTTACAAGCATGAGTTTTCAGTTCAGCTGTAATATGCTATGTAATTTTTTCAGCAACAATGATTAGGTGAACCACTGGTTATAGCAAAGGAATGAAAAAACTCAGCCATGTCGTGCATGGACCTTCACGTAGCTATGAACCGTTAAATTATACAGGCAAGACTGCTTAGGATAACCCTCACAATGTAGAAACCTTCTGCAGACAGCACGTCTATGTTAAAAGTTATGATTCTAGCTCTTTTAGTTGAAAACCTTGGAACTACTGAACCAGATTATACAAATTTTACTTAAGAAATGCAGCCATTGACCATAGAAATGTGTAGGTATCAGGAAGAGTAGAATTTTGAATGGAAGTCTAATGGAGTGAAAAAATGAAGAAATCTGGTTTTTCTAGGAGATTTTTAGGTGGAATTAGCCCACAGCAGATGCTATCAGAATAGCTCATTACAGAGAGTTGTCAGAGAGACCCTGGAGGCTTGTTAAAGGGGGCTCACGTGTCTGAATTTGCCAGTTTCTCACTGGATTTATTGCTGTCTCCCTAAGGGTGGCCATTTCTGCTCTTCCTCTCCCTGTCGCATCCTCCATCCCACCGTACCCTGTCCCTTGGCACTGCACTGCTCAGGAGATGATGTGCCCTGGCTGCCAGTCTGGCCTTTCTTTATCTTCCCTTTGTCACCACGTTTGCCTGTTTGACGGGAAGCTGTTTTGCATTGCTCTGTCAGAAGAAGACACTTTGCACTTGTGTAGGTGTCATTGTGCTAATCTCCAGTGTTTTGAAATTACTCACTTCTAAATAAGATGCCTACAGTATGATACTGTCCCAGTTGTGTGGACTAGACACCTGGTGGTATCATCTATGCATGCTCCTGCCTGATGCTCAGGATCCCGTCTGACAGAGACTGGCTGGATTTAGATGGGACTGTTTGGTGAGCACTGTCATGGGAAACTCATGGTTCTGCGTTACAGGCATGAAAGACAGAGAGAAGAGGGTGAGGTTCAGAAAGTGCAGGAGTGGCTGGCCAGAGGTTGACTTTTATGGTGGCAATGCTGAATTTTGTGATAAGAAGGGGTGACAATGTGTCATGTGCATCTCTGTGTTTTGTTCATACATGTATAGTATCTCAAAGAGTGCTGCCTCCTTTCTGAGCTCTTCCCTTGGCCCTCCTCTTTCACTGCCCAGATATCCTGTTTCTCCTTCCCCAAGTCTGGAAATACTAGTGAATTTCTCTTGTGAGCACATGCAAGCAAGAACAAAAGGAGACAAATTCACAGCCCTGCCAAAGACAAAGCAAAACAAGTGCTTTAAGAAAAAAGATATACCCTCAATGCACATTCTTTCACTCAGGACTCTGGGGGAAGGTTCAAGCTAAGACCCTCTCAAGCATAGAAGGCTACATGAAAGAAGAAGGATTTATATAGCTGATTCCTAAATCTTCATATAAGATGGATCACACCTTACAAAACACTTATTTTGTTCTACTGACTATAAAGGGATGCAAAGTCTTTCCCAGCAATCCTGAAATGAACTATGCTATATAAGATTTCCTATTCTTCATTCAAAAGAGTGGGACATGGGTGTAGATTGTCCTTTGGTACTTGCATCTGTTGTCTGAAATACAGAAGAATGGGTCAGCTCTGGTTTAGCAAATAAAGTTCTTTCTTACACCATATGTCTTACCAAAGCGATTGCTAAGGTAAGGATAATGATAGGAGTTAACAGTAATAAAAACAGATTCAATACTCTAGATATCAGCACATCCTTCTCCTAGGAATGGAAAAAGAGTGTCTATCATTGAATACACAAAAAATATTTTTAATAAGGCTGGAACATTACCAGTAGGCAGTTGAAATGCATTTGAAATCCAAAACAAGTTGGATATCATCACCGGTAGGAAACTGCACCCTTTAATGCCTTAATTGTAACCCACTGCCCACCAGTTATTAACCAGTGCTTTACAAGCCTTTAGACATCAAGAAGTGTCTAGCTGAAGTGCCTAAGATTTGAAAGTTGCAAGCAATGGTATGGAAAGGCATTGTTCACATGTTCACCATGGCGTGTTTAGTGCCATACTAGATAAAAAATGTTACTTGTCCTTGCATTTAGGACAGATTTTTTTATGCTGAGTGATTTTCTGTAAAATTCACTAAAACTTGTAAAAGTTGTTCCTTTCCATTTCCCCACAACAGCTTATGATCAGAGATATTACTGCTGTTGGCTTATCTTAATCTTTTAATTTTAAAGATTACAGCAATCTAAATCTGCTGTAATGAGGAACGGAAACAGAATATTTTCAGCATGAAGATGTAGGGAAAGAAGGGAAGGGAGAGCTCCGTGTGCTTTTTCAAATGGAGCACATTGTGTCATCCTGAAGCACGTCAGTGTTATGCAGGGCAGGTGATGCCTGTGCATATTCAATAAGGAGCTGTAACAAATTCATTTGCCGTGTATAAGAGATTTTTTAAAACCCTTCTAAAGTCTGTAACGTACAGTCCCATACAGATGGGAGGTAGGTTTTACCTGTGAAATGAAATGAAGGCTTTTGGCTTTTAACATGTTTTGTGGTTTAATAAAGAAGCCTGATTCAGTATTAATATATTAAGTGATACTACTAACAAATAGATTTTTATCTCCATAGTCTGACATCTAACAATGTCTAGACAAAATTTTATGTCCTGATTAACTTTCTCTCATATAATGACTGGAATTTTATATTTAACTGTATTAATTTTAAGCTAATTGTAGCCTGTCATAACTCAGCTGTATTTGCTTGCTTGGTAGCTTCTTGTATGATAAATACCATCATTTTTTATTGCTTCTAATAAAACTTCTAATTTCCACTTTTAATGGTTCTGAGTGACTAGCTGGTTTTGCCTGGGCCAAGGAGAGAGAGAGATGCCTGGGGGATACTGAGGAAGTCTTGGAGTCTGAACAGTTCTGGGGTCCTGTGGCAAGCGAGGGGAGGCCTGAGGCTGGCTCAGATTTCTGCCAGGGGTGCAGCACAACCAGGAGGTAGGACCATGGGACCAGCTCTTCCCTATGCACTGGTTAATGGGATGGTAACTGGCGCGGTGCAGCTCATAGGACTGCTGTCAAAGGGATGGGGGAAAGGATGAGGAGGGGCAGGTGAATAGTCTCTGATGCTTCCTTTAAGCTCCCATCAGCATTTCAGATTTTAGTGTTCTGCTTGTCTCCCATCTGTCAAAAGCCAGGTGGGAGTTTGCTGGACAAGAGAGATGACAGAAGCAAACCCAGCTTGCTTCTTCCACTTGAATACAATGTGTGCTGCAGGAGCTGACACTGTGTCATGTTTCTGCAAGTTGTGGCAGCTCTGGAGGAGTGTACATGCTGGCGTACTTCTTGCCTCCATGGCCGAAACCCGAATTCAGTGCAGGCAAGGCAGACTGAGCTAACTCTGGCAGCCCAGACCATCATGGCACCTTGCAGTGGGTGCTTTCTTCCTGGCATTTCCCAGGAAACAGATGTCAGAGAGATTATCAGTTCACAACTACAGTCCAGGTTCTGCGTCTTGACAAACTTAATGACTAATCCATAGGGCTTCCCAGTGACTTCTGGATGGGAGTCATCCGCCCTAACTTAGGCACTCAGAGATGGCTCCTTTAAACTGGTCCTCTGCGTTTCTCTGCTGTGCGCCCTGGGATCAACAGCAATTCCTCCGTGTGTTCACAGAGACCCATCCCAGATCCTCATGCCTCTGACACAACTCCCTTCAGTATTATCTGGGCCAAGCTAACCTATTATGCCTGCAAGTGATATTACACACAGTTCATGACAGTGTAGGTCAGCAAAAGCTGCTCTTCACCCAGACCAAAGATATTCGCTCCACAGAAAAGTCAGGGAGGGGATGAATTCTTGGAGAGGACAGGCAGCCTAGGCTGTATCAGTGTAGTGCAATCTCAGGAAGTGCTCAGGAGATACTTCTGCAGTATCTCAGGCTGCAATTCAGCATTACAACTCTTGTGTGATTGAGGTTGGACACAAGAGTAGCTGAGGTGAAGGATATGAGCCTTGTCTAGCTTCAATTAATTGCATGAAACTCCTTCCAGAATAAAACATGACTAGTTCATTGTTTGTGTCTGCACTTGCCTTCTTACAGCTGCTGCTGTAAAACTGCAAGCAGCAAAGTGAGCCTCTTTCCGTGGATGATGGCAGCCTGCTTGGTTTTGCAACCCTGGATATCTTCTTAGGGGATTTTTTCCATTCAGAGGGTTTGATTCTCAGGACCCCACCTCTCTCCCAGTGGTCTCCATTCTCATTTTCCTTTTGTCCCTTGGTATTGTCCATGAATAGAGGGATTTCCCAGATGCCCCACAGCATGTCTGTTGTTTGTTGTATGCCTGTGTCTTGGCTGAGGATGTGACTGAGCTCTTTGTGGCGGCCACACCACACCTTACTGGTCCTGGTCATGCCCTCAGGGCACTAGCCACAAACCTACCTGTTCATAGATCTCTATTAAGAGGTCTCCATTTGCACTGAAGTACTACAGTAAGTAGAGTCTTAATTACACAAGCAAAACTGGCATGAAAGATGCTTACCTTAGAGTCTGAGTAGGCCCATTACTCCTAGACGTAGGTGGGAATACAGGAGGAACTGTCTGAGAAAGATGATCTCTGAGAAGGCATTTGCTAATTGACAGCGCCATGCTGTTATTTGGTTTGATTAAATTACACTGTTTGGTGCTGAGGTGGTTGAGCCAGGTAATTGGAAAGCAAGTGAAGAGATGGTCAGCTGTGGTGAATGCTGAAATCAAAGAGCATGTATGTAGCCCAAAGTCGTGTATGAGAAATTATAGTAGCATTCAGGGAAGTAACCTGGCATGGAGACTCACAGACCAGCTAAGGGAGTTTGAGTCAAAGTGCAGGGAGGATGTTTAGTACCTATTTTGGTAAGAACCACATTGGACTAATTATCTCCCTTCAAAATGAGAGCTTCTACTCTGTATTACGACACTGAACTCATAAAAATCTTAGTATAACTTCATGCCCTGGTTCCACTACTGGCAGCTTTATGAGAACACTCCTTTCTCCCTTGCATCAACTTCAATATTTCTTGAATGATTTAGGGAGGTGGTCAGTGCTCCAATGATTGTTTGAATTTCTACATGCTGTGTGACGACTGTGCAATGGCATCTATTTTTAAACTGTATTTCTCATACTTTTTGCAGGAAAGCAGCATTCTGCAGCTATCTGCCCCATTCAGAAACTCTTTGGTGGTGTTAGCTGCAGTAATTCCTATGTTACCTAGGTGACTTATACACAGGCTACTCTGCTACCATAAGTGGGAGATCCTTGGCTAGAAGGACTGGAGAGGGTGAAGCTGCCCCTTTTGATGGCAGACTGTTTCAAGACAGGGTACAGTTTCATCATTTCGCTAAACTTAATTGCACAGATGAGAAGAGCAGACTTACCTTCTTTGGCTTCATTTACTCCATCATTCATAGTTGAAGCATGAGAGGTTTTGTTTGACATTCTGCTCTATAGACATCAAAATAATGTGCATGATTTTTTTGTTCTTTTTGTCTTCCAGAACTTCAGGTACAATTCAATTTTATTATAGTCAGCATGATCAATGTAATAGCTTGATAGTTTTCTGCCTTGGTCTGTGTCTCAAAGGTTCTTGTCTGATCATAATTCTGCATTCTTTTATCTGTTTACTACTTATCACACCTGATGGAGTTCCTGTTTAATTAAATACACTAGTTATGTCACTCAATCGACTTTAACCATTTTCCCTCTGAGAGCAGCTTTTGCTTTTATCTTGTGTATAAAAAATCCTGTGCTAGGTATTATGGCTATGTGATGAGAACAGACTATGTGATCGTACGGACTTTTTTATATCTTCTTTGTCAGATAGATTTCGGTCCTTTTTTTTAATATGTCAATATCTGACACTTCAGAATTTAAAATATTGGAACTGTAGCTGAATGGCAAAATAGGGCAGCCAAAACTGTTTGCAAATGTCTATTCTTGCATTAACATTGGCAAAAGTTCGACTCATTCATCAATGACGTGGGCGAAGGGACTGAGTGTACCCCCAGGAAGTTTGCTAATGATGCAAAACTGGGAGGAGCAGCTGATACACCTGAAGTCTGCACTGCCATTCAGCGAGACCTGGACAGGCTGGAGAGTTGGGTGGAGAGGAACCTAATGAAGTTCAACAAAGGCAACCGTAATGTCCTGCACCGAGGAACAGCCCCATGCACCAGTACAGGCTGGGGGCTGACCTGCTGGGAGGCAGCTCTGCAGAGAAGGACCTGGGAGTTCTGGAGGACAGCAAGTTGTCCAGGAGCCAGCAGTGTGCCCGTGTGGCCAAAAAGGCCAAAGGGATCCTGGGGTGCATGAGGAGGAGCGTGGCCAGCAGGTCGAGGGAGGTGATCCTCCCCCTCTGCTCTGCCCTGGTGGGGCCACATCTGGAGTGCTGTGTCCAGTTCTGGCCTCCCAGTTCAAGAGAGACAGGGAACTACTGGAAAGGGTCCAGTGGATGCTGCAAAGATGATGAGGAGACTGGAGCATCTGCCTTATGAGGAAAGGCTGAGAGAGCTGGGCCTGTTTATCCTGGAGAAGAGAAGACTGAAAGGGGATCTTATCAACGTCTACAAATACCTTAAGGGCAAGTGTCAAGAGGATGGGGCCAGGCTCTTTTCAGTGGTGCCAAGCGACAGGGCAAGGGGCAACAGGCACAAACTGCAATGTAAGAAGTTCCTTCTGAATATGAGGAAAAACTTCTTTACTTTGAGTGTGACACAGCGGTGGAAAAGGCTGCCCAGAGAAGTAGTGGCGTCTCCTTCTCTGGAGACATTCAAAACCTGCCTGGTCACAATTCTGTGCAACCTGCCCTAGGTGAACCTGCTTTAGCAGCAGATAGGACTAGATGATCTCCAGAGGTCCCTTCCAACCCTGACCATTCTGTGATTCTGTGAAAAGTACTTAATACTTGTCTACTTTGCTTATGGATGAAGGTTTACATGATTGCCTTTTTTTACTTTCTTACAAAAGATATTCTTGTATAAGTATTTTGTATATTGAGTTTGTATACTGTTTATTTTTCCCCAAACAGTGTTGATTTCCTATTGTTTTTCTGAAAGAATGGACTAGAGCCACCACTAAAGCAGAAGAAGAGAGCAAAGTTATACGTTAGCTATTACAAAAACTTGATTTGCAGAAGAAAGTTTTTATATTTTTTTAAGGTATGATTAAATTTCTTGTGACTTTTTCAGCCTGAAGATTTTTAACCAGACTGATGTAGAGTCTCACTGAAAGCTTTCAGTCTTTCTCCTTGTAGGATAAAATAGCATCTCTAACAAATGTGATATAGGTCATCTGGAGCCATCCTGCCCTGCCCCTGCAGAACACCTGTGTTAAACAGGGGCTGGTTTCACTGCATTGACCCAAACGCAAGGTAAAGCCGTGTTATAAGGGCAAAGCCCAATTATAAATAAATTCCCTATTTTAGTAGGAAGTTAGGTTTGGGAGGGAGAGTTAACTTTTATTAATCTTTTTTTTCATGGAGGTCCTGCTAATCTATTTCCAAGCATTTCAGTAAAACAAGTGTTAAGAGAAGCTGTTGGCTCCAAGCTGGTTAGTCAGGATTAGTAAGCAAGGCATACACAAAGGGACAATACATATAAGCCTGAAAGACCTCTGTAGGTGAAGAGCATTTTCCTACTAATTTAGCATTTTCTTGCTGATTAAGAACTGAGTGTTTTCTGCACATCTCATTTTTCAACCTACATGTCTGCTTACTCATGGTAATCCCAAGGATCTAACAAATTATGAAAACAAGGAATGCCTGTGTTCTGTTTCCAGTCATGCCTTAATTGAGAGATTGTATGGTTGTTTTTAAAGCTTGATTTAAGTGTATTCACAGAGATGCACACAGTTAAATAACCAAGGTTGTTCCCAATGACCCAAAGTTTTCTTCCTCCGTAGACTGCCACAGTTGTCTGAAAGACTTAAATACTGGGCCATAATGATCTCCTTAAGCTGTGGGAACCCTTGGCTGTTGGCTCTGTGCACTGGTGACTGGAGGAGTGGTTCTTACGTGCGTTGCCAATGGCTACCAATTATTTGCCAGACACCGGAGTGGACAGGGAAATCAGCATGAAGGTTATGAACCAGAGGGAATATCTTGTGTATTCAGCCTGAAAGGCAACCTAGATGCGTGCAAGTTGAGTCTGTCCTCTGGGTGCCATTCTTAACTTCCAAAAAAATGAGCTTGTGCATCTTCTGACAGCCACCGTAGCTTATAAACTGTCTGTTATACAGATGGAGTTCTGAGACTATGGCTGTCCAAATATATGACAAGATGTATTCTCCTGGCACTATGCACTTTGCCTGAATTACAGGTTATTGGGATGACAAGCCATCCTATGTCTCTTTTCTCTTGCATAATAAATATGTACACATTGTGCATGGTATACTTACCTCTCTGACATGCAACTTGAAATAACACTATTTTTTTTGTTAAGTAGTTTAAGTTTTACATCACACGCACATAATGAGCTGTAGTTTTACATTTGTGTGAGTTTTGGCTTTACAAAGTAGAGGCCTCTCAAGCTGAGCCCGTAACTGACCTAGTACTGCACTGTGGGATGCTCACTCTCGACAATATATTGCAGAATTTCGGTGCTGCAAAGACCTGGTGCAACAAGGATTATTCAGGCTTGAATTAACTTAAATTCCTTTCCTTAGGGCATATCAAGGGAATGAATTAAATAATTCACTGGTAGGCAACTATCAATAAATACTAATGGAAAAATACAACAGTGATGGGAAGAACAAACAAAAGACCCTTTTTAGGAATGTGAGTTGCTAAATGACAGAATATTTTTCAATAGACAGCCAGCTTTAAATTGATGCTGATTCCCAAGTGAAAGAGAGTATACGCTAGAGCTGCTGGATTAAATGACAGGTCTCAGCTTTAGTTCACAGTAATGTATTTGTAGCGATATAGCAGGTATATGCATTCACACAATCTAGAATTACAGTGTTATGAAGCTTTCTTGGTTTGGTTTAATTAGGAAATGTATTAGATTAAAAAGGGAAAAGACACTATTCTGCCTGAAACTATAGGTCTCCTCTCCAGAGGGACATGTCTCCAAATTCAAGGTCTCCCAGTCCTTGAAGGGGATCCTTACTGGATTTCATCTCTTGCTACAGAGATCATTGGCCATGCTGTCTACAACAGACTTCTATGAGATCTACCCTGTCCCTCATGGCCATGCTTTGCCAAACTCATTATCTCTAGGCTGCCAGTCACTATATTAAATCATAGCTGATGATGTACAGAACTCCTAACCTGGGGGCTCAAAGGGATGTAGCTATTCTCTTGTTTGTTATGTAGGCTTTCTGACCCAGTTGTTGCAAGGACAGATCTTACTGCTTTTAAACGTACCTGGCGAGATTCTCACCAAGAAGGAAAAGTCTCTTATAATGCTTTGCCTGCCCACGATTACGGCTATCTTTCTACTCACCACTCAATTTTCTTTCTATAACCCAGGACCTGACCCCTTGATACAGCTGAATAAGCTAGGAACATCCTTTTTCCTTTGAGAAATCAGTGCATCACAACAACTTCTTTAAATGGCTCCTAGAAGGAAGCTAACACAGCAGCAGCTCCCCTCCTGTGCTCCTTGTAACACTGATGTATTTTCAGCTCCTCCTGCTATTCCAGTTTTGAGATGTTGTTGCAACAGCCACAGTTGAACTGCCTTCAGAGAGTACAGAGTATTTTTGTTTGGATCCTCCTAGCTGCCTCTCCCTGAGCACATCCTGTTCACCCAAAACCATTCTTGACCAGTTACTTCCAGCAAGGTGGGAAAGGGAAAATACCTTGTACTCACTGCACTCTTCTCTAATAGCACTGCCTCATCCTTGTAGGACTCTTTCTCCTGGTGTAGCAACCCTTGCACACTGTCCCAGCCTTCTCTTATCTCCATGAACCAGCCAAAAAATTTTCAGGAGTGCCTTCCTTCAGCAGTCAGACTGTGTCTGCAGTTGTTACTGCAGTAACTTGATCTGCCCTGGCACCGTATTTTCCCCAGAGTAGGCAGCAAAGTGGATGGACAGGCAAAGAGGTCCACATTCCTTCATTGACAGATGAGGCCAAAGAAGGCCTTGTACATGTCACTTGAATAGCAAGGAAAATACTTGTACACTTTTTTGTGAGAACTTGCCTTTTTTCTTTCAGGTTGGTTGGCTCCCTCCTGAATAGTTGCCCTTTTATAATTAATACATTTAGTCTTGATGATCCTTTCTGATGACATACTGAAGTCTGACAAATATAGGCTCTGGAGCAACCCAACTGGACTAGGATTTATTTGATTTTTAGATCTGGAGGCAAATGCCTGAGCCTGGAGCCAGGTGGGGTGAAGACATAGTGGTTGATTCATCTAGGACTGGATTACCTGAACACTGGGGGATCACTACAGATGTACTACACTGCTTTAATCTCTGTTGGTGAGAGAAAGTCCATGCTTACCCCTGCAGGCAGGATTTTTTCTGGAATACACAAGCAGGGCATTGTCAAAGTCATTACAGGGAATACTGGTGAAAGCAAAACCGCAGACAAGGAAAAACTCACCTGCCAGTGACAGATGGTACCTGTACACAGCATTGGGGGACTAAAAGGACTCCTGCAGTGCCTCATGGCTTGGCTGGATCTCAACAAGATAAACATTTATGCTGTTGCTGCATGCCTGATATGACAAAAGGCTGAAGTGCAAAAGGAAAGAATTACTGACCAGGTAGAGACTAAAGTGGAATAATATGTCTGGCTGTTCAAGGTCAGCAGACAGACACAGCGATGTCAAGTATGGCTGAAGAAAGCACTGAAAGTGTGTTTAACAATGGGCCATAGAACTGACTGTTTTTCCTGGTGCCTTATTTGGGGAGTGGGATTTGATTTAAATGCCTTTTTATGATAACCATTTACTGACCCTTCAGAAGCTGTGGGATTCACCAATAAATCTGTTGTGAAGTTGAACATTGTTGCTGTGTACAGATAAAAGGAAAGTAAATGGAGAGGGTAGTAAGTGTTCTGGGGCATCAGGCATCATCAAAAGTGAAAGGTGCTTGTTGACTCTGTGCTTAGAACTCCTACATGTACTGTGCTTTCCATCTTTACACAGAGGATCCTTAAGGATATCTGACATGGTTCTGCCTTGTGTCAAGGAGGGTATACAGCTCTCTGAAAACTGACTTGCTCATGAGGTACAAAATGTGCTGGGAAGGGGATGGGTTTACTCCAGTGTGGTCGGTTTTCTGTTCACACCGGTGGGCACTAGTGCAGGCGAAACTCAAAGCTCAGTCCTTTACAGAGCTGTGGTATGCTATGTCCTGACCATCCCTGACCTCTCCAGAACATATGAAAGAGAGCTCATGTGATACACCACGGTTCAAGCTTTCTCTTTGACATTCCCCCCTTCTTCTGGACCTTGGTTTAAGTTTGTGTCAGAGCAGACTCGTAGGGGGATCCATGATTATGGGGCAGGTATAGGTTTGGGAGTGGGTTAAGTGCCATTGTTGACCCTACTACCACCACTTCCAACAGCGGAGTTCAAGCTAGCACCAGAGTGGTCATCACTTCATGAAGCAGGGCATTATGGTGTGGTTGCTGAAAGGCTGTTACAACCAACATGACTAACCCTGCCCTTTCCATCTTCCACACATGTAGCTGAGGCCTTGTGCCTTTCTAGGAGGGAGTCTTGCAGGATGTTAAAGATATTTCTACCAGCCTAAATCAGATTTGTGTGTCTGCCTGTGGTCACCATAGTTTCATCTATTTCCTAGGCCCTTCGGTGAAGATAAGGCCTGTGACAATAGGAAAGATTCTTATATTTTTGAATGTTGCAACCCTAAAACCTAGCAACTGCTTTACAATAAAGTTACCAAAGCTTCTGTAGCTCTTACAAAATTTGTAGCTAATTGGTGATTAGAATTAAAAAAGAATCAAATGATAAATTTTAGCCAAAGCTTTCTTGTCATAAATTAAATAGTTAGGTTTTTTTCAATGCTATGTTTCTGTCAGTCTATTTTGAGGCTTTTGTATGGTATTTTTTTAATTCAGTACCCTTTCAGCAGAAACCACTGAAAGCATTCCCCCCGCCCCCTCCAATTTCTTTATGTTTTAGGCTGATCTTCCTTTCTGAACCTTCTTTTTACTGACTGAAATAATTGAAGCACTTCAATGGGAAGCTTACTGTGTCTGTAGCTCTCACCTCCATTTCTTCCCATCACAAATATCCTTTGCATATCATATAAAAATAGACTTTTTGTCAAGAATGGCTTTAGGTAGAATATGTCACTTATAAACATAAATGTCATCAGTACATCAAAAATCCTTGTCTAGTG
Source organism: Ibycter americanus (assembly GCA_035590275.1). Lineage (NCBI taxonomy): Eukaryota > Metazoa > Chordata > Aves > Falconiformes > Falconidae > Ibycter > Ibycter americanus. The sequence continues at coordinate 55,009,388 of JAVJGI010000060.1, read as the reverse complement.
AGTGGAGATGGGAGGAAAAACTGTAATGAACAAAAAACTGAATGCAAAAATGGCATCTACTTTACTGAAATGGTGAATGGCATAATAATTGGACAGAAGATAAAGCAGTTGATGTAAGAATATTCCAAAGAAATGCTTCTGTTCTTTGCAGTGCCCCACACACCCACTCCAGCACTGACCTATGCAGCACCAGTTCAGGAACGACTAAACATCCAGCTGCTGATAAACTGCATGACTCCTGTCTGAGCTTACGCTTCTCTTCATTTTGGTCATTTGGGTACTGTGATGCATAAGCAGTTGCAGGACGAGGATTGTGTACTCTGGATTCAGTGACATTTTTTCCTCTGTGATTTCTGTGTCTTCATTACAAACTTCAGGATTTTCCTCCCATTCTGAGCAGCTTCCCACAGGCTTTTGGGGACGCCCCCAGCTAGTGAAGAGGGAAGGGGGAATAGACAGAGAGCACATTAATTCATGGAATTAGACTAGAACCGATGTTAAAGACAGGACTAGTTAAGGAGAAATGAGGGCTGTAGATGGGAGGTGGGGGAAAGGAAAGAACAGGAACAGGAAAGAGCTTGTGGGGAACATCTTACTCCTGGGAGTTCTAGTAAAAAGGCCAAAAGGTGCTACTCACTGGAGGTATCCCCAGAGGCCAAACCTACTACAAAGCATTGCAGCAGTGAAGGTAGGATGCCATATGAGATAGTCTGTTGGGTCCAAGTGATCACAGAAGTTTGAAGAGTTTTTGCATGCTGGGCACTTACCCAGACTACTGCAGTGTGTTCCAAAGCTCCCTGGAGGAAAAATCAATGGGAACAAAGCTCAGGAAAGATGACTGTTCTGCATTCTCTGCCTTTTACTTCAATTCACCTGCCATGTGCCAGGAAGGATCTGGTCCAACCACCACAAAGGACTTGACAAATGCAGTGTCCACTTTTGATGGCCAGCTCCTCCATTCACCCAGGCTGCTCTGCCTCCTTCTGCACAGCGGTGACTGTGGCCTGCAGTGCCTCTCTTGCCCCAGGCTGCGGGCCCCATCCCTCCTATGGAGGTCTTGATGACCTGAGATCTTTCCACACCCTAGTGCTCAACTTCTGATATGATACATGCTGGGCTTTTGAGCCCCTGGGATGACCTAGAAGAGGTAAATTCCCAAATAAATGGGAGAGATTCGGAACACCTCCCTGCCCTTGTCACTTGCCCTGCAGCAAGCTGCCCTCCAGGTGCTGCTGGCAGTGGCTAGACATAGAGGTCATGGCTGGAGATGGAGATACCTGGTGATATCTTAGCATTGCTTATCTAGCCCCTGTTTTTATATCCTATGGTGGTTGTGTTTGAATGTCGTGAATTTGCTACCTATTATTCTGAATACATTATTCGCTTGCTAGTCACAGAGTTTTACGTAGTTTTGTCCACTTCCACGATTTCCAGTTTAAATGTCTATGGGTTTTGAGTAATTTCACAGCAACACAGGGAAGGTCCTGTTCCTGACCTAGCTGCATGTCCCCAGCACACATTGTCATTGTCATTCATAATAACACAGACAATCAACACGCAATTGATTGGGATAAAATCAAATCCAGAGGAAAAAATACCCTTTGCTGTTTCTGTTGGATGACACTATTGTCTTCTGCAGGCTGGCAGGAACTTAGTGACAAGTTGTGCTTCCAAAAGGATTTAAAATTAAGATGCTGAGAAATAAAAGGGGAGGTTGTCACATGGGTAAGTGTTTGGTTAAAAATAAGAAACAAAGGGTTGGAATAAGTGGTCAGCTTTCACAGTAAGTTACTATTGCAGGCCCATTGGTACTTTTATTGTCTCAGATATTCACAGTGATCTAGAAAAAAAAAAGTCTAAGTAGTGAAGTGGCAAAGGCCTCTGAAGACATTATACAGGACAGCCATTACACAGACATGGGCTAAATGAGAGGAATTCCAGAAGAACATTGTGATGTTGAATGACTGAGTGATAAAAAGGCAGATGAAATTCTATGTAGATGCACACAGAAAAAAATAGTCGTGAATTTTCATACATGGTGGCGGTCTATGAACTGGAACAAGGTTTTGGTCTTACAGTGTTTCTAGAAAACTATTAGCTTAACAGTCAGGAACAGTCAAAAACACTTGAATGTGTTCATTCAATCAACTAGGGGTGATTAGAAAAGGAACAGAACAAAACAGTTACACCACTACGTAAATTGATGGTGTGCTCTTATCTGAAATGCTATGTTATGTTTCTGTTCTTTCATTTGAGGATGGGTAATACAAGTGGAAAAGTTATAGAGGTAGGCCACAAGAATGATCAAAGTACAGAATATATTCTGTACAAGGAATGACCCAAGTGACTGGAAAAGAGTAACCAGGGGGATGAGATATTACAGAAATTTCTGAAATCAAGAGTAGCATTGGAGAAACGGTCGTTTAGTGTCTTACTACAAAATAGAAAGGCACTGAAACAGACTAGTTGGTAGTATGTTCAATATAAAAGAGAGTCCTGGAATTTGGTTCTTGCCACATAAGCAAGTGGCAGACACCTGGCTGCCTTAGAAGTTTCTGGAGTTCAAATGGCAACTGAACAAAACTCACGGAAGTCAGAACCACTGACAGCCATTAAGCACATTCATCCCCTCTGGGTCAGCAAGGCCTTATTCCTCAAACTGCTGGAGAATGGAAACATGTCTGGAAAGCATAATTACATGCTTTTGCTCTTCTTTGGGTGTTGGCAACAGGTGGTGATAGGGTACGAACCCAGGTAGCCCCTTGTTCTGGCCAGTAGAGCCATCCTGACATTAGCTTTTTGCAAAGGGGGGCTGTGAGAGGAGCAGACAGAGAGGACCTGGTCCATCAGGGCGCAGGATAAGCCACTGAAAAGGAAACTAGCCAGCTAGCTTGGAGAAATGTTTTTTTGAGAAATCAGCAGAGGCCCTTTGGACGTCCAGTGTGGGAGAAATTAATCTGGAATGAAAATGGGAAGGTATGTCCCATCTTTCCACAGAATGATCACATAATAAAAAATAAAAAAGGTAAAATAGAGCAAGCTGCCACAAAATATGTCCTTTAACTAGAATGACTCTTTGTTCTCTTTCTCAGCTTACGTGAAAGATACAGTACTTCAGTCATGGCAGCAATCTATTCTTTTTACCACGATAGAAGTTTCCACTTCATAAGCTGCTTGTGCAGAGGACAAGGTGTTTTGTGAACACATTAGGCCATTTATCATTGCAAATGCCATGAAGAGGAATTAAACAAAAAATCACTTAAAATTTTAATATTGTGAAAAGGAAGAGCAGAATTGTTGGGAATGATGAATGTTCAGAAGAACATCGTGTATTTGCAGAGCAACAACAAGTTATTTTATAGTTTCTGTTTAAGGTGCTTGCAAACTTTGCTTAAAATTCTTTGAGGTCTGAGTCACGTACAATGGAAATGAAAAACAGTTACTGAGGAAAAGATTGTTACAAAATGTGCTTTTAGCCAAATGCTACCCAGCCTTGCAAGTGGTGAAGGGAACTTGAAAACAGTAAGCAAAGGCCAGAAAACCTGAAGGATAAGAGAAGAGTCAATCTCTCTGTCATTAAACTGCTATCAGAAAACGTCTTTCAGCGTTAGAGTTGGGGCTTCCAGATTTCTGGAAAAACACGGTTGACATTAGGTATGGTAATTAATGCTTCTTCCACCCTTCATCTGTATACTGCTTCTGTGTCTAACCTGGGGACAGCAGGTGAGAAATCTTGTGACATGTTCATTGTAAGTAAAGAGAATTTGCAACTGACCTGACCAACACAGCAGCAGCAAATGAAAGACTTTAGCTTTCTTTTTGACACAGAGCATACATCAGCATGCTCCCTCCTATCCTGCACAGTACTGCAGCTGCACACACTCCCCACATGAAGTATTTGCAGTAAGGAAAACATGTTGTGTTGCCTTTAATACACAGAATTTTTACAGTCAGTAAAAACAACTGGGGGAAGAATTAGTAAGATAAATGGGCAGACAAAGGCAGAAGGCTAAGGTATTTTAGCCTGTTTTCATAATATGCCTTATAATCTGTGCAGGTGGTTACCTGGGACTCATAGACTATTGACCTGCATGAACTCCTGTTGAGCTTTCACACAGGAGAGCGGAAGCTATTGGGGGTAGACTTGGCATGACATGGGAACCTACTACCCTTCTAAATGAACTGTATGTATAATACAAGTGAATCAGAGCCTTTAGGCTGAAAGAGATCTTTTGAGATTATCTGGTCCAATCCACCCAGTCAAGCAGGGTCACCTAGAGCAGGTTGCCCAGGACCATGTCCAATCAGGTTTTGAACCTCTTCAAGGATGGTGACTCCACAACCTCTCTGGGTAACCTGTTTGACCACACTTACAGTAAAAAGTGTTTTCTTGTGTTCAGAACACCCTTAGATTGCAGCTCATGGCGCCATGTCACGGGGTTCTCTGTGTTTTGTGTGTGTTTTGCTGCAATGCATTTGTTTTGTATCCAGCTGTGCCAGTGTTTCAAATATAAACGCTTATGACTGAGATATATTTAGCTTTTGCATGCTTCCTCCCGCAATAAGTCAGCAGGTAACTGCTCTGCTGGCACACAGCACAGGGAGCAGGTGTTCTTGAGAAAAGGCTCTCCAAGTTTTCATGCCAGGTATATATATATATATATATGCATACATACATATAGATAGATAGATAGATAGATAGGTAGGTAGATAGATACAGCTTACCACTTTATTTCCAAACTTCCCTTGAATCATCCCTTCAGTACAGGCAGGTATCTGGGCTGGTTCATTCCTCTGAAATGTGGGTTTATTGCTCCTTTTACTCTTCTCCATTGCCCTTCCACCCCATGAGCAGTTTCTCTGAGAGGTCTCCTGGTGCTGTACACTGCCTGGGGAGAAGCATGCCCAGCTCTTCCCCCTCAGCATGGCACAAAGACTGCCTGCCCTTAGAGGGGCTCCTGGGGTGCAAAAATCTCCTTCTCCAGTGCATAGGAGTCATAATGTTTTGTGAGATGTTGTTCACTGAGACCTCCAGCAGATCCTCTGTGCTCTGTGATTTAAACATGTGTTGTGCCTAAAATTTGAAACTGGGAGATTTCTTCTTCTGGCAATGGTGCCAGTCACAGCTTAAGCCCCATTTTTCTTAGGGACAAGCATGAGAGCCAGCCCTTGTGCATGCTATCTCCAAATACACAAGGGATGGATTTAAACTTCTGTTTATCACTTTTTTCCTGGGCCCCAGCAAACAGTTCAGGAAAATTGTTATTACTACCTGACAGCAGAAGAACGGGCAGGAGAGGGGAATGGGTGATTTAGCCAGGATCTATAGGCCAAGGAAATACAAGGAGTGAGATATTAGGTTTTCCGATAAGTATTAATAGTAGAAAACTGAAGGTTACCTCTGGTGGTGGATGATAAATGAGAAAGACTATTTTAGTGGAAGCAAATGTAAAAAATTTTGTGTGAAACAATCTGCATTTCAGTGACAAACCATTGTGTGTCTGGTATTAGTACTAAGAAATTTCACTAAAAATCTTGTAAGTCAAGTCATGCATGTAAGTTTTAATAGTCTAGAAATTGTAGGTGCATCTCACACCCCAGCATCCTGGGTTGGGGGTGCTCATGCAGAACTGGAAGATGACCAGGAAGACTGATAAGGGAATTAAATTATTACTTAGTGCTTGTCTGCAGTTATTTGGATAATGGATGGATCTGCCTCCCATTACAGTGGCAGTTATCAATCTTTATAACAAAGCATTTGGGTGTCATTGAATCTGTTGAAATTGACTGAAAGAAATCTGTGTAAGAATTTGGGACATGGCAAGCATTGGCTTTGCTGTATTTATTGCTCTTGAGAGCGGTTTCTACACACAAAGGGCATATTTGATCTTAGCTCTTCTCTACCTAGAGCACTGACAAATATTTGTTTTATTCCACAGCGTGTGAGCATAACATTAATTTTAATTTAAAGAGCACTTGCATGAAGTATTTCAGCTTATTTTGATGCTGAGAAATTGTCATAATCCTACTTTAACAGCAAAGGAAGGAGATGAAATGTCCTTGGCATAAGCATTTCCCCTCTGATCTGGCAGAGTTGCTCCCTGTGAGCTGAGTCCTGCACAGATTTCCATGATCAATGTGTCAAGCAGAAGAGACAAGAACTTGAAAGAAAGTGTGGGGGTGTGTGTTGTGTGCATGTGCACTTGACCTTCACCTGTCATTCGCAAAGTATCTTCTTTTTTTTTTTCTCTTCTCTTCTTCCTTGCTTTTCAAAGGATCTGAAAGGGTAATCTGGAGTAATGCTTTCTGCTGCAATTGCTGCTACAGTAGTGCAACACTATATGTGCATGCATTGCTGTCACTTTCTCTCCAAGCTCTACGCTGACACAAATGGGATATAGAGTAGAGCTCACAGTCACTAAACTATTTTAACCCCATTGCAACTCCTGAACAAGGGACAAAGGTGATGAGAAGTTCAAGGCAACACTTTCCCATAGGTGATGACAGAAGTTGTGAGCCAGCAGAGTGAGCTTATATACAGGTAGATCAATGCAGGGATCTGCTGAGAGAAGCTAAAATCAGCCAGGTGGTGGAGCAGAGGGTGATTCTTCCCTAGATAAACTCAGTTGCATGTAAGGGGACCATGTCTATAACAATATTAGTAACCAGACAGAGCCTGACAGTGATTTCTGACCATATGGCCAAGAGGCAAAGCTTGGAAGCACCTCACAGCAGAAGCATCACTAACATCTTCCATGCCCTGTGCACCTACTCTGGCCTGGCTTTCCTCCCTTGTCTCAGCAACAGACACCGTCAAGAGGTACACGAAGCCACCTGTTGCCATCACAGCCTTAGCAAACGCTGCAACAGAAGCCACAATATCCTTTATGCCTTACCATAAGAACAGTCCGGAAACAAATCTATTTTCTCTCGCTTTATCCATAATTCCTGATGCGTGTGACCTCATCCTCTCCTCACCCTGCTGTGTCCTGTTTCTGCTGCACTTTTGACAGGCAGTTTCTTGCTGCCTACCATGGTCCCTCCTTTCCCGCCAGATTTCACTTTTAACTGCTTCCAGCAGTTTCTCCCCCCTACTATTTGCTCTATTCCTGCACTTTCTGTGATGCCTCTCTGAACTACACAGCAAAAGCAAACTCACAAAATATTTCCTGTCCCTTCCACACAAGACATGATTTGTTTGGGCGAGTGTCATCACCAGCTTGCTGAGTTACTTTGTGCCTTCACGGCCCCCCAGGATCCTTTGAGCTCTGCACCTCTGCCATCCCTGCACTGCACCTCCTGATGGCTATTGCAGCCACCTCTTCAGCTTGTCCTACCTCAAAGGCTCTGCCACAACAACCAACAATTTTGCATACCCTCTGCACAGGAGTTTCAGCTAAGGCAAAGGGACAAGGGAGAAGGGCAGCAAAACAAGAACAAAGTACTCCAAGCTTGCTTTGTCCCCCCAAAACAGATGGTGGAGACTTACCCTGGTCCATGGGTCCCTCTCCCTTGTTGGGATAGGGCATGTGAGGGCAGTAGTGCTGTCTTGCCTGCTGGTAGGAGGGTTTAGCTGCCTGGTGCTGTGTGGACATGCTTCCTCTGACAGGTGGAAGTGGTCAAGCAGGAGAGGACATCCAAAGAGCTCCCTAAGAAGTTCCTGCCACTCTTACCTTTCCCAGCAATGCTCCCTGTCTTGCTGGAGGGCTGCTGCATGGGCAGCCCCACACGCCTCAGACACAGCCCAGTGAGCTCTGCTCAGGACAGGTATGCCTGGAGGAGGTACCAGCATGGGGCTGTAATTTTTGGCCCTCTGCCATGTCTCACCAGGAAAGCTTCTGTCTAATTAGGCTACGGCTTTCCACAAGGACCCTTTTTAGAGGGCTCTTGTAGGCAGATGTTTCAGAGGAGACATGTCACTCCAAGACAGTGTCTGGAGGCATAGAGGACAGAATGTTGGACCTTTATTTATTTTTAATATCCCAAGGCAAAAGGGGGCCAAAGTGTCCCAGTGGAAAAAGAGTGGTTCAGGGAAACCCAGTTCTAAGCCCTGTCCTCCCAGGACTGTAAGCCTGCCACATCATCCACAGGGAACCCCATCTTGGTCCAGGACAATGGATCACGTGCAGATGTTCCCTCCTTGGTATGCCAGCCTAGATAAAGCTGACTCTGACCCTGAGTAGCATTGGAGGATAGCTGGGGCTTAGAAGATCCGCAGCCTCGACTGCAGAAGAGATGAGAAATAACCTCCTGCCTTTGGGGTAACCCTGAGCAAAGCAGGGGTGCCTGATGGGTTCAGTCTTGTTTTACCATCTGCGTTTGTTCCCTGTATGCAGTGGGGACAGGATCTTGGTGGCATATCTGGTCGCTCTTTGAAATACTCCTCAGCAGCTGTTACTTCATCTGCTGTAGTTGCTGTAAGAGACTTTGTAAAGCTGCAGTGCAGCTCCCGCCAGCGGGACTCCTATCACATGGCTCTCAGGGTATGTTTAGTGTGATTCCCCTTCCTCTACACCTTTTTCTCTTTGTCTTCTGAGGCAGTGGTAGGAAATAGTTACAAATTAGTTCAGCAGTTAGGCAATAAGAAGAGAAGCTGTTGTGAGCCAGGGCAGTTCTTTTAGGTAGAAAATGATCGCCATTGTCTCAGTGAAGTTAGCTGCTGATATTTTAATCTTTCAGCTTGATAATATTGTCATGTTCAATAACACTCAGTGGAAAATTGTATGTATTAAAATTATTCAGCAAAAGGAGATGTTCACTCTCAGTGATGTTTTTTGCTGCTAGCAGTGTTGAGTTTTCCACAGGAAAATGAAAAGTTTGAGGGGGTTTTGATAAAAGATTTTCCACAAAATTCTGAAAAAGTAGAGGTGAACATTTCCTTAATATACTCCCAATAAACAAGAGCAAATGGAGAAAAACCTAAGCCAGCCAAACTTTCTGATGGAAAACTTTCAGCTACCTCTGGTGGTTGTCAGTACAAGAGGCCACATTGGTAGGCAAAGGTAATACAATTTATTCAACCAACTGATATAAATTGTTAGCAATGATATCACCTACAAATCTTGCCTCTCCTCTATCCTTTGACTGTTACTGCTACAAAAACATAGCTATTTTATCATTATGGGCAATGTCCTCTATTTGTGTTTGATCTTCCCTAATTTCCCTTAATCTTTTTGCCTCCTTCTTGCCTGTTTCTTCTCTCCTGTCACCCCTGCATTTCCTTTGCTGCAGCACTTTTCGTTCCCTCCCTAAAATGTATTTCAGCAGAAACAGCTTGTTATCCCTCATTAAAATGATCAACAGTGAAATACTTGCATATTGCCTCTTAATGTCATAAATGGGCTTCAAATCTGGAGTCTTTAAAGAGAAACTCTTTTCTCAACTCCACTGTTATACACTGTCTCCAGACTCAGTTTATTAGGTAACTCCCATGCCTGAATGGAATATATTCTTATACCTACAAAACCTATGATTTTTTAATTTGAAAATCAAATCTTGATTTCTGCAAACTGTACATTACAAGCAGGACAGACTTCGCCTGCTTACATAAGTGACACGAGTTAATGTATTAGGTACAAGAAAGGAATTAGGACACTGTATTTGTAAATTTGCTTCAGTCCCCAAAATGCTAGGCATGTGTCATTCTGGCAAACAGTTCACATCTCTGGAAGTGCATTTCATCTCCACAGTGCTGCTTATCTACTGCATGGTGTTAGTTTAGCAAATAAACAGCATTTATGTAGGGGTTGGCTATCAGAGTTCCTAACTTGGCAAAGCATCTCTGTTCTACAGGAGCATTTAGACACCTGTCCCACTGCCTTTGTGAATCAGTGCACAAATGATAAACAACAGATAACTATTCAAAACTCTTGGCCTGTGCTACATACTTTTCTGCAAACTGCATGCACACAGGGAGGCTGCCTCTGTGGCATCTGCAATACACATATAAATTGCTCCAAGCCCTTGTACTTTTTTTACAAACCCAGAAAGATAGAAAATCTATGCAAGAGAAGCAAAGGGAAAATGCTGCATGCATTTTTTTGGAATGTTTGTACACATTTATTGATTTCATTTGTGGAGATTGACTTCCTCAAGAGAGCTCATACAAAACATTTGGATGTGGTCACTGTATCACAAGAAAATCTGCAATGTTCCTTAGCAAATGTTAGATAGCACATACATGGGACGTCTCAGTCTGTCTAGCTTTGTATCTTGTGCAATCACCTGTTATGTGAATGTTCTCTTTGTATCCATGGATCCCAATGCACTTAGAAAAAATTCAATTCATATTCAAGGAAGTGAAACAAAACCACCAAGACTTTATCTTACATTAAAACCTGTTCTGATTCTTCCTATTGCCCTGCATATCTGCTTGTTTCACTGCAATGTGCGATATGCACAACAGTTCCTTGGAGATTATCTTATCATTTGGTTCCAGAAAGTCTAAAAAGATCTGTATGATCCAACATAATTTTTATCTATGTTTATTCTTACTGCAGAAGAAATAGCCTTCTTCTACAGATAAACCAAATCCCTTCAGAAAAATGCTTTTGTTACTAAGTGAACCTGGTAACAGACACCTAAGAGAGAATTTTCCTCTTCATGTGGAGTAATCAGGCAATGTTTTTGCATGATGCACTTCAAAATCAAATTTCTTGCATATTGATGAACTGAACTGCATAAAAAAAAATGCATAATAATCCTGTGTAGGACTGTATTGCTTAATTAATCTTCAAGCCAATAATAATTTGGCTATCTATCATCTTGAAAGAACATCTACAGTACAATCAAAGAAGATAAAATTTATGAAGACTAAGTACTTACTTCAAATTCTGAATTTATCTGGAGTTCTTCTGTGCTAATTTCAATAGGAATTGTACTAATCTGCCAGACAGATGGGGACCTGTTAATGCAGTGCAGAGTAATTAAGCACATGCAGCAGCAGCATCCAGAGAACCAAGAAAGAGCAGGCCAAATCTTAACGACCTCTCTGAATGCCTATTCAGGCACATGTCTGTCACTTCGCTAGTTATAACTAATGTTCTCCAAAGCATCTATGGAACTGTGTAAGACAGTCACTCCAAAGGAGACATTCAAAGAGCTTATTCAGCAGATTAATAGTTGCTAAGAATTTCTGCTGAGTTTAGTCCATATCAGCTTTCAAAATATAATTTTGTTAATGGGCATTGCTATTCATGCTTAAATTAAAGTGGCATCTTCTACATCATACCACAGTTATTAAAGGGAGTTCTTTAACATAATTGCTGTACTGTGTTTTGGCAAACTCTTCTGGGATGATGCAGTCTAACTGGTACCTCTGAGCTGAAGAAGTAATGCCAACTTAGGTATTTGGCTCATCTTGATGCTCTGTAGTTGCCCTTCCTTGTTTTCCTGCCTTCCTCATAGAAATAGGTTGAGTAAAAAGGAGAAAGTGTAATGAAGAATCACTTCTTTAGCTCTGGAGTTTCTATACCTTTTCTTGTCGCAGTACTTTGGGAATGGAAATCTTATATTGAACTTATCACTTGGCTTAATTTTAAAAAGGCCCTTTTTTGTCCTTTGTTCCCTTCTTTCCATAGTTTGGTACCTTCATGGGAAGCCCATGAATATACTGAATTACTATTTATTCACCAGACTTGTAATTTTACCTCAGGTTAATGGTTATACTGCCTTTATCCTTGCAACAGGAAATTCCTATGATGCTTTAAGCTTCACATTTTCCTTACTTCAGTCCTTTGCAGTTCTGCTGAAAATTATTAAAACTTAAAATTCTGGTTTAAATTAGTTCAAACACTTCTAGATTCTTCAGAAAATATAGTAACTTCAGAATAATCTTCCATTAGTAATCAAGTTCTCTGAGTTTTAAACTGGAGTACTTGGTCCAAATTTGTAAAGCCTTTGAGAATGCGGCTCTGGCTCTTACCTCTTTGAGTCTGACAAAAAACTTTGTTCCTATAATCTTTTAAAATGTAAAGACTTTTCTAAAAGTCTTTCCATTCCCTATCACATTTTCTTGACATAAGCAGCTGATATTATCTTAAAAACCAGAAAAAGAGCCAGATATGCCTCTTGTATAAGACCAAAAGTAACTGATTTACAACCTACTATTTGCAGATTGCTTTCATTTTGCAAATGAAGATCTTTCTTATGTAGTTTCATGAAGGAAATGTTCTCTACTAATACATCTTTCTAAACAAATCATAAAGAAGTATGATATGGAAAGTAGCAACAAAAGGTGTCACAAAAGCAAAGTTTTCAAGTCTATATATATCAATGAATTTTATGGGAAAATGAAATGTTACCTCCCCACTACTTAGCCTGTCCCAGTATAATACAAAGCTAAAACTTTTGGGAATTAGTTGGAATAAAATAAGCAATCAAAAAACATGTAAACACAAGTTATTATAATGCCCAAGCATCAGAATATTTTAGTACAGGATCATGGAAATGTAGAGCTGGGATAATGCAAAGAGTTTATATTTCCTAGTAAATGGCCCACAGTCAAACCACAGAATACTGTAAAAAAAGGTCCCAGTTCCTTGCTAAAGAGAGATTTTCCCAAACTGTACATGGGAATTTGCTATATACTTCTTCTCAGCACTTCAGTAATACCCTTTAGTGCTGCACATCACTGTGCACAGCTACAGCAACCTAAATCTCTATCTTGCAATGTAGTCATGACAAACATGAACTTGCTATAGGGAACACCCAAGGTGCAAACACTTTGGATGCTAATGTGGGCAGGGTGCTATAAACCTTGAATGGTTTTTCTGATGACACTATGGAATGGCATATGAGGATGAGGAGTAGATGGCATGATGGACCATGAAAAGCTGTGTGGTGTTTTAAGACAGATTGTTGCCAGTCCTAGAGGATGGGAAGAAACTGAGATGAAGAAGATTTCTCAGTATTCAGGTAGTCTTTTCCACAATTTCTTGTATCCAAACTATGTGACCAGTATTTTGTCCAGGATCATTCACTAGCGATGAATTTCTTTACAGCATTCATACACATGAGTTGCCAATCACATCTCTAGCTAGTGTTTTAGGGTCTCGTTGATGACTGAGACAGCACCGAGACAGCACTGAAGCCTTGGGAGACTTCCTGAATTTGGGATTACACTCTCCTTGCCTTTTTTATTCCTGAACTTGCTGCATATACCAAATAACTTGTGAGTTGGCTGATCAAACTTTTTAATGAAATTACCAGGTAAATTCATGTGCACCTTTTGCATTGCCAGCTCTTTGTTCTTTAGTTTGCCAGATTTAGCTCTGCTAATTTCAGAGAGCTGTTCAAGGCTTCCTTCTGAGAGCTTGAAAGCTGCTACAATTCAGTTTAAAAAAAAAAAAATCTTCTAAAGCCCCTTCACTAATTATCAAGCCAACAGAATATAAATTTAAAAGATTTAAGTACTTGTTGTGTTAGGATTTTTTGTTTTACTAACTCAAAATCAATTTGGGCCATGACTAGCTACTTGCTTAAGTCCATAATGTGGCAGCTTGACAGTTCTACATTCCTTGAAAACCAATTTTAAGCAAATCACCCTTTCTAGTTGTTGATTTTGTTATCTTCTGTAGCTACCCTAAAACTCTGGAGTTTTTCTAGTGAGTGGACCAGAACAGACTTTTCTACAAAGCTTCTGATTTCTGCTGGTAAGGCACCTGCTAGTTCCATAACTCAGAACTGTTCGTTATGCAGAAGCAGCAGAAGGGGAGGCCCCCTTACAAGGATGCTGCACTAAGTCACACTCCAGCAGGAGCTGCATTCTTACAATGGCTGAAGACATCGTATCATGTCCAGGAACTGAAAATGGCACTCTACTCATCTTAATCAATTCAAGAAATTAATAAGTAAGTAACATTAGTAGAAATCAACATGAATATTAACCAGAAATACACTATAACTATTAATTGAAAGTACTAATTTACTAGACATTTTAATTACTTCACTAGCAATAGGCAAGAGAATAGGTGCGTTCTGTGGCAGCTGTAGGGATACATCTGCCCCTTGAAATAACAGACTCAGCCTGCCAGGGAAGTGCAGATGATCTCTCTTTAACTGGATATCCTCTCATACCGGTGCTGCTGGTGGTGACAGTGGCAGAAACCGATGAAAGATGCTGACTTGTTCAAAACAGGGACAAGCATTTCCTTGAACTCACTTGAGATAATAAGATAGTGATAACCCAATACTATTCAGGGTGAAAGAAGCAGAGGAAATCAGGATTCCCACAAGTAGGGGTATAAATGTTAAAAATATAAGGCTCTATAGCAACATTGTAGACAAAGAACAAGAAGGACTGAAATAAAGCAACAGCAGCTAGTTTAAACATGAAGTCCATAAAATTAAAGACTTTTCTTTCATATGGCGTATTCAACTTATTCAAGCTCTGACCTCCTTAAGAACTTCAGCACAAATGTGTGTTTAGATCACACATTCTACTACCATTCCTGTGGTAGTAATGTCTTGAAATTAACTAGTGCAATGTTTCAAGGCTTGTTCTGGATGCTGCTGCTATGGTGTTTGTACACAAACTACCCTCTTCCTTATACATACTCTCTTGGCAGTTCCTAGGGCTTCCCTAGATGAAATATGTAATGCAGTGATTTCCATACCAGTTAGAGAAGATTCAGAGAAAATCACAACCAGTGTGAACTAGTGCCATTTACTCTTCAGTAAATGATACAGGCATTCATGAGATGTCACTGGGAGCAAACACTGATGGAAGACTTCTGTAAGGATCAGTTCTAGGAAGATTTCATTTTTAGTTTTGGACAAATGCAATTAAAAGGTTTTTTCTCCTTTTCTTTTGAAAAGATTCATATATAAATCTTCCAAGAAGCCTAAGACAATTTCAGGAAATCTCTGTGTGCTGGCTTCTAACTCCAGAATTCTGTTTCAAATTCTTTTTCCTCCTCTGCCCTATCTGTATGCAATCTCAGTCTAGATATTCTACTATAATCACCTCTGTTTCTCCCGGTACAGCTGTCAGAAAAATAAAATTACAAACCCTATTTTCTGTAGTCCAAACAAGCCATTTCACACGGTTTACTAATCCTGCTCTTGGCAAATTAAGCATAAGCAACGTAATGGCAAAACTTACCAAGAAACCATTATAAAATGTTTATTCACTGGACATAAAACTACAGACTTTGGCTTATAGCTTGGTTGTATCTCATGGGAGTGCTTTTCCTCTCTTGCCATGCTAGTCAGTTCATTAGTATCTCCCATCCCCTAAAATTTATTGCTTTATTATCCTTTTTCATCCTAGAAGCACACAAGTTTTCCTCTGGTCATAAAAGGAACAAGTGAAATGTTATGTGATATACAGCTGCTGAATATGATGATGAGGGAAGTGCAAAGAAAGACTGTTTAAAACTGTCAGGCAGACAACTTGTTTGGAATGAAAATGATAATCTGTACTAGTTTAAAGCCCATAACACCTCACAGGCCCTGAAGCTGCAGTAATTAACACCAGAAAGTTCTTACCATCTAAGTACTTGCAACAATACAATTTAACTTACAGCAATTTGCACACCTACACAAAAGTCTTTGTCATATTTGACCTAGGGCTGCTAGGTACCATTCTCTACCCACATGGATTTAAAAAAGCCAAGAAAATCAGCAGCCAGGATACTCAATGCATCATCTAAATTGCAATTAATGAGTCCCTCTTTTCCTCTCTGCTTCTTTCGGTCTTCTTCATCCACCAAATCTACCTCATCAGTGTGAGAAACGAAGGTCAAGGCACCAGGGCACCTCTGCTGCGCCCGTGCCCGTGCCCAAAACACAGGGCTGTCTCTCATCACCCTGCTCGGATTCTCCTTTCACATTCTCACATGTTACTCTACAGACTCTGCTCCAAGATCCATCTACCTCCCTGATATGTATTTCAGCTTCCTTCTCTCTGACTTTCAATGTCTGATCCTTCTCTGCTCTCCTCACTACCACTATTTGTTTTGCTTTATCTCTGGAGAGGCCTGAGCTAAGGAGACTCTGTGCTGTCTGCATCGCCAGCTTGTTGCTGGCTCAGATAGGGACAGCAGCTGTGCTAAAAGAAGACACACTGGACCCAGGTAGGGAACGTGCTCTTTGCTTCTTCTGCATGTTGAACATGCTGCGTGCCACAGCTCAGATTAAAAAGCGCAATACATCTGCAGCTTTCAGGATTCTAAACTTGTGTGTTAAGGCAATGATGAAATATATTCTGTATTGCCAGGCCTCATCCATTCAGGGAATTTATCACACAGCTGCAAGGACTAGAACAGCTTATACATTACACATTGTGTTTCGATTTTAAGAAGCCTGTGCCAGTCTGTGCAGTTATCAAAGTTTTGTGTAAAGCTGTGGAAATCATGGATTGGAGTCCTTTTCTTTTGGAGACCCACTAGGAGGCACAGTGATCACCATGAGCAAAATCTGGATAACATCAAGCGTGAGCACTGCTGAGCCAGTTGGACTGCATGCCCTGTTCCTCCCTAGAGGTTTCCTCAGGCAGCGACGCAAAGCACCGTGCCAATAAAGTAGCGTCAGAAAATTCCTCCTACAATGTGGACATGATAAAAATTTACCCTTGGACATATCAGTACCTCTTTCCATCTCACTCAACCTTTTAAATTTTGACCAGCAATATGTGCTGAAATGAAGAAAAGGTTTTTCCCGAAGCCTTATAGAGACACCTATGAAAAATTGCAGTTTTGCAAACTGGCATTCTAATGAAAAAGCATTTTGATGAAAACAGTTTTAGCCAGCTTTGTTCCAGAGAGGACTGGGCTTTAAGTGGAGAGGACAGTCCCATAGAAACCGGAACAATGAAAGTCCCATAAGCATCCATAAAGCTACCTGACATTTGGACCTCCTCCAGTCTGTTAGAAAGACTGGATCCTATTTCTCGATAATGCAATGATAAAATGACTGTGATGAACTACCGTGCTTGTGAGAATGCAGCAGCCACAGTATTTTCAATACAGATGATGTGAGTGGTGTTTTCTTTGCATTAATGATTGTGTCAGTGTTCTGCATAGATCACCAATATTCCGTATCGGCAGACTCTTCAAAATGATCACCACAAGAATACTGACATCCACGGTTTCAAACCTGCTAATTTTAAAATGCTTTAGAATGTGTTTCTTAAGGATAGCTACTAAAATAAATTTTGTTGTAATCAGAAGCATTATTCCATTTATTCTGTAAATGTTAAGTGGCTCTGTCTTTCAATTAGAATTACAAGGCAGTAACACTCTGCCAGTGTATTCTCAAATACAGTATGCTTTCAGTTCTTGGCATAGTTCCGGGATAAATAAGGCAATTTTGTACAATGACTAGCTTTTACACAAATGGACCATTTCCTAGAATCAGTTGGTAGTGTCATTGTCACTTGCAGTTAAATCCCTCAAAAAAAGTATGCTGTGCATAAATTGTCTGTGTTCCTTCCTACTACTTTAAATGCCTGAAGAGAACTTTTACTAGTATTAAATATTTTTGTAAGAGAGTCACATCTTACTATGTCAAGTGTTTTCTAAGAAATCACATGAATAACCATAAATGTTCATTTAACTTTGTTTTTACTGACTACTCTTACTACCAAACTTTATAAAATATTTTCCTTTGGTTTGGTTTAGTGTATGTTAACTAGGAAAGAACACAAAAATCATTATTAAATTGCCTCTAGATGAATCAAAACTTGTAAAAGACGTAAGGAAGCATAAGGTAGGTGTTGACACGGTGATAGAAACAGTAGGTTACAGACGGAATGAAACTCTGGATAGGAGTAATTTTAAAACTGGCTTAAGGCATGCTAAAGATCATCAACGACAGCCTTTAGCATCTCTGAAATAAGAGAACTGAGAGATAAAGCTACTGATTATGTGCTTAAAGCAAAACCGCTGAAGCAGTATGTGTAGAAGTGCAAAATGTATATTAACTCTTTCACAGGTCTGGAAAGTCTGAGGTTATACCATTTCACAAGGTGGATATAACATGCGGAAGCTCAGTTCTAAATTTTTCATTTTCTGCCAGCGACAGCATTGAATGAATCTATGGATTTATGCCCCAATGATTTTAATCCTTCAGATTAAATGAGGGATTGCTGGCTGAGGCTCTAGTTAAACTGTCTCAGACAGGTTTTATTGTGCCTTGGATGTGCTGAAAGTCTGTCAACAATGCAATGGGGAAAGGCAGGAGCTTTCACCATGGGTTTTTGGTGTGTTCCTTCCACAAGGTTATAAACATACAAAGGTCTATTGTCTCTCCAAATGCTGATTGTTTCCTTCACTGCCTTGAAATCCGGAGAGGCTGGAAAGCTCCTGGGTTAACATTTCTGCAAGGAAATGGTTGAACTCCCAAGGCCCTGATTGCTATCAGCCAGGTCAGCAAGGCTGCAGCAAAGGAGGCAAAGGGAGAAGAAGGGCAACGTGCTGCTTCTTCTGGTGACATGTAGCTGTACAGGCTGCACTGTGGTACTGCTTTGAATATCACACTCAACCTCCATGTGCTGGTTTTGGCCAGGGCAGAGTTAATTTTCTTCATGGTAGCTAGTATGGGGCTATGTTTCGGATCTGTGCTGAAAACAGTGTTGGTAGCACAGAGATGTTTTCCTTATCGCTGAGCAGCGCTTGCACAGAGCCAAGCCCTTTTCTGCCTCTCACCCCACCCCACCAGCGAGCAGGCTGGGGGGCACAAGCAGTTGGGAGGGGACACAGCCGGGACAGCTTCCCCCAGCTGACCAAAGGGATATTCCAAACCATACGACATCATGCTCAGCATATAAAGCTGGGGGAAGAAGAAGGAATGGGGAGGGGAGCATTCACAGTTACGGTGTTTGTCTTCCTGAGTAATGGTTACGTGTGATGGAGCCCAGCTCTCCTGGGGATGGCCGAACACTTGCCTGCCGATGGCAAGCAGTGAATGAATTCCTTGCTTTGCTTTGTTTGTGTGTGCAGCTTTTGCTTTACCTATTAAACTGTCTTTATCTCAACCCATGAGTTTTCTCCCTTTTACCCTTCCAATTCTCTTCCCCATCCCACCAGGGGGGAGTGAGCGAGCAACTGGGGGTCCTGAGCTGCCGGCTGGGATTAGACCATGACAGTCCATCATGGAAAGAAACGTAGTATGACAGGGATGGTCAGACATGATTTCCTATGTGTGAAAATAATAGAATCTGGATCTAGATGTGGTTTCAGTTAATACGCAAAGGAAAACGGGCCATAACCTCAGGGCTCTGTGTTTCCTGGACACTTCTAGATGTTTCCAGACAATGAACCAGGCCTTTGCAAACAGAATCCTGAGGGCTAATCCTGAAGGCCTGTCTCTTACAGCAGGATTCTTAATTCCATGTTTTCCAGAGTGGAAGCTTGTCCTCAGACTTACTTGTTTCTTGGTCTTGTACTATAGCCTTTTCAGAACCCTGAACTGAGACTTGTAATCTGTTTTGAAAGCAGTTTGGGGCAATTCTCTGCTCACTTTCGCTCTGGTAGCCAAAAAGCTAGACCAATAGAGGTTGTAAATGAGGTATTTTTTCAGGAGGCCACCTTGAGTCCCAGATGTCGTCCAGCCTGCCTTCAGGTGACATTTCCTTCCCAGCAATGGTAAATGGATGGGGCATCTGCTTGCCTCCCTGGTGTCCCCAGCTTTTAGCAGTCCCTCACGCAGCACATCGGGTTTCTCCCATGCTTGGTTCCCATAGCTGTGATTTTAAAGGTTGGGATCTGCCATATCAAAGTCTTGTGGCTCTCTGGGAAGGGCTATCAAACTCAGCCTTGCTTACTAAATAGTGTCTGTGGAAGGGAGTGGTGCAGATACTTTGAACTTGGAGACAGATCACAGGAGACAGCTGTTAGTATCTGTGTAGATGTTTTATGTGCTATTTAACAAGACAGCTGAGTTCTCTACAAATAAACAGGCCTCCTTTTTTTAGCAGTGCTTTAACCCTCATCCTGCATGAGGAATTTATTTGATAAAAAATCTTGACCTTTTTTTTTGTTTATATTGCTTTTTTTGCAGCTCTAAAGACTAGAGCAACTCTTTACAAAACCTGGCAGATAATTGTGTTTTGGCTATGAGTAGCTACAGTTAAAAAATGTCAGTTTTCCTGAAGAAGATTATGCTGAAAGCTCCCTACTTTTTCGTGAAGTTATCTTGCAGAATAAAAATTATCATCAATTTCCCAGGATTAAAATCCTAAGCCTTTGACTTGCTCAAAGCATTTGTTTAGCCATGGAAGAAGAGACTAAGATTGTCTAAAGGCAGCAAAAGTCACCACCACAACAGCAAGGGATAAACGGAAAACAGCTGCATTTAGCAAGAAACCAGGTCATATCCCAAGTAGGTTTTTGAGTGTTTTGTGGAAGCCATTCAGTCATCAGTGAATCCAACATACAGGAGGATGGGTACCTGGCAACATTTAAGCACTTTTACTGAAACCTGTGCACCAGAAGAGTACACTAGAAACCCTTGTCATCCTTAGACATTTTTATAGAAAGCTGCATGCCTAGTGAGAACAAATGAAGGCTTCTTGTAACAGCAATCTCAATTTTCTTTACGGAGACTTCAGTTCTAAGCTGAGCTCCAGGTGAATCACAGGGCAAAGATGTTCATTTTCTCTAGCAGCCTTCCCAGTGACAATTTTTCTCTTTATAACTGTATTCCGCAAGTTTTCTGTTAACAGCTTTTTCCCCCCAGTTGCCCTCTGTGTTACAGCTTTCTGTGGGCAGAGGAACCCTCTCCATGTCTGGTCAGATGATAGGAAAGCATTACTCATTCAGCTTGATGAAGGACAGCTACTTGGAAAACTGAAAACTATACTGATTAATTTGAACAACAGCACCTTATCTAAGGCCTCCCTGATCTACACACCAATACTGTTAGAATTAAGCAAACAAGATCAGACTAGGCGCTGATTAAACTAGTATAGAAACCTCAAGATCCCTGGATTTACTTAATAACTAGAGCAAGAGGGCATTTTTTAAGTACTAGATAAAAATAAAACTCTCCACTGAATTACCTCGGTCTGTTGAAAGAAACAAATTTGCAACAGCCTGGTTAGACATATTATCTATAAAAACATCAATATTGACTAATTTGGGGAAAGGAAAAAAAAAGGCATAAAGACTAGCCCTAGGTTACTTCTGTCTGATGGAGTACAATGCAGCAAAAATTAGTATCAATTTCATGCTTAACACTATGTAATCACTAGGTGCAGCTTTGTGCAATGATGTTGAGGCACGTTTTCAGCCTTTTGCTCTGGAAACATTCCTACAAACACTATTCAGAGGATCTGAGTATGGGTTGGAAAGGAGTATTTCTGAGATGATGTGGGCTTGACAAAGTCTCAGTACTCTGGACTAGCACAACCACCCTTACTTATCTTATTGTCAGACTGTTATAAATATGTCTTTCTCACGCCTGAAGTTTCACCTCTTCTATTAATGGATGACATAGCCAGTACTGAATAGAGCTTTATGATCCTTGCATGGTTTGCCCAGCAGAAAACCTGTTAGCAGAGTTCCCTGAGTAACACTGCTCATTCACAGAGTCCTGTAAAGCATGTCAGAGAGACAGGCAAGGAATTCTTCTCATGGCATGGTATGATGCTTTGGATGTGAAAGAGACCACGGTAGCTCTGCGGTATGGTGAGATTTGTGACATATGGCTTCAATTTACCTCTGTATTTGACCCGAAACCTAGTCACACACACTAATGTGTTGCATGGTGCACACAATGTATAGCTAAGTCAGCATTATGGGCCTGTTGTTGAAAAGCTGGGAAACTCTGTGTGTGTGTGAATGTGAGTTGGACATACAACATTTGTTAACTCCACAAAGTTTTCATTTCTTACCAGCACCTTCAGTAGTGTTCACAATGTGAGATAGAATAGACACTAAGCTGTGAACAATGCACTTGAACTGTTCATAAAAATTAGGCTTTGGAACAAAGGCACCTTCCAAGAAATAAGTTTACTGGAAACTTAGGACAGCCACATTTTTTGTCTGTATCCCAGGTTTTGGGGTTTTTTTTTTCAGCTTTTTACAGAAAAGCTCATGCCAATTATTTGCACTGTTGGAGCAGGTGTCCTAGGCTACTGCCACTGACCCCCAAGCCAAGGAAGGGTAGTGGCAGGCTGGCTGGTGTGGGTGCCCGTACCCTCTCACAGGCTAACAGGACCAGAAAAAGGCAAAAAGCTTGGGATAAAGCCTTGCACAATTCTAGCATGTTGGGAAACACATCATCTTCTTGCATTTTAAGCTGGAAGACTCTTCTAGAGTCAAAACTTTTGGAAACATCTTTTTAATCAAAGAAGTCAGATTTACTCTTCACCCTTTTTCCTTCTCCCTGTAAAACCAGTAGGACAAAGTCCACATATTTTTGGCAACTAAATTTAGCTGCAGTCACATACGAGTGGAACCAGAGAGTTTTATTAAAAGCAAAGTAGGATTGGCACGTAATGTATTATTTCTTTGTCGTAATCTTACATGTTTTCGTGTGGCTTCAGGAAGGAGTTTCTAAACGAAGGGTCAAGTTCAGGTTCGGGGGAAAGCAGGGTGTAAATGCACAGTCATGACAACGGGGCCAGAATTTGCGCAAGTCCACTCTATCAACAGGAAGAAAACTCTTCGGCTCAAACGTGTTTAAAACAGAGATTCAATTGACCCGCTGCCAGGAACCCCCGAGGAAATGAGGAAATTTTGATTGCACTTGCAGAAACGTGTTTTAGACCTATATGCTAACGGCCGGGTGACATTTATCATCCTAGATGAAATCCTAAAACCTTTAAAATGATTGGGTTTAGCGGGTTGCTTTCAAACTCTGCTATTTTTTCTCATCATTCCCTTCGCTGGGGTTTATCCCAGCAGGACCGTGAAATGCCGAAGGCGCGGCTGGGCTGGATGCCCCCCAGAGCGGAGCCGGCACTGCCCACCGACCAGCCCCCCGCCCCGGGCGGCAGCGGG
>JAVJGI010000060.1:54951247-54984471 GCA_035590275.1 Ibycter americanus | reverse complement strand
CCCGGCAGCCGGCGGAGCGGCGCGGCCGGCGGGGCCGCGGGAAGGAGCAGCCGCCGCGTCCTCTCCCGGAGCCAGCTCAGCGGGTGGCAGCTGGCACGTTCGCGGCGATCGTTTGAGCCAGCGACCCGTTCTTCCATCTGACACCGCCGATTAATAAAACTTTGGAAACGTTTTGTGTTATTAAGCATACGCACCTGTGTATCACGCGTAATTACACGAGCAGGGCTCTTACTAAGCCTTCTTTCCTGCAACTGCCTTGCACGTCCAGTCCCTGGTGTCTAATAATGGGGCTGAGCAGACCCTGAACCCTTCCGCTCAACGGGGTGGTCACCTCTCAGCAGCTCCGTTAGTCAGCCACCAGTTCCCCTGGAACAGTGGCAGTTTAACATTTTGGAGATGCCTGACCTGCCGCTCAATCTGGCTGGAAATAGTTGGTGAGTTTGAAAGTTATTACACAGGGGACGGCAGGCATTATAGTAACATGTACCCTTTTTCCTCATAATGAGAAAGCAGCAAATCAAAATACTGGGATTCATAATTTCTTAATTTTTTTTAATATCCCCAAATTATCACTTACTGTTGTGAGAGCATTGATTGCCCCTAATATGTGACTAAAGTCAAGACTAAAATGCAGGTCCCTACAGAGAAATAAAGGCTTGCAGTAGACAAATAGTTTTTTGGGTTGTTTTTTTTTTTTTTTACTTCAAAAGAAATGCAAACCTAATTGAACAGATGGCTATTAGCTAGGTTTGTTTGAAGAGATTCTTTAAATCTGCGGAACTGCGTGACACAGCAGTTGTACTTCCTTGGAGATTCAATATTTACAAAGAAAGGCCACTAATAATTGATTAGACTAAATATGTATTTAGAGTATTTGATAATTTAACTAGTTGTTGAAGGTAGAAGACCATAACTGTTTTATGGCATAGTGCTAACTTCCATTTTTCCTGTAAGTAAAATTTGTTCAGCCTCTGAAATCCAGATGCGATTCACAAGCCAGTAGTTCCTTGAGCATTCAGCACTTCTCAGCATGCGAATGTATACAGCAAAATTCAGTATTATTGAGAGCGGTGGGAAATCAGTGGGAATTTTGCCATCGCCTCCCAGGGTAACCAGTTTTAAAACAAAAGTCTGAATAAAAACTGTTCAGTATTTAAAGCATGAACTTAGCAACATACGGATAAACATCAGTGGAACCAGGACTAAAGCATTATTTTGGATGGATTGCCCCATAACTTCTGTCACTGCTTTTTGAAGTCTGTTCAGACAAATTCCCGTTGACTTCAGTGGCAGCCTTACATAAATAAGAACTCTCTCGATTATGTCCTTTTTTTTTATTAATTTCACATGCTGCTGCTCAACATTTAGAACTAGAATTATTCAGGCAAATAAATCCAACAGTTAATGAGCAATTGACTGAATGGTGCAAATGTTCTTTTGATGATTAAACTGCTTGCTTCCCCTCTCCCCAGATTCTGAAAACACGGCGACTACTGTCACAGCTCTGTTGGCCAGTCTGAACAGTTGTTGTAACCCGTGGATCTACATGTTCTTCAGTGGGCACCTCCTGCAAGACTGCATACAGAGCTTCCCTTGCTGCCAAAAAATAAAGCAAACACTGAGTAAAGATGATTCAAACAGCAACAGCAGGCGACAGACTTCTTTTACCAACAACAGAAGCCCAACCCACAGCCTGAACACCTGGAGAGAGTCACCCCACTCCAAATCGACCAGCTTCATCCCCATTCCAACCTGAGACAGGCCCCAGGGCAGGCAGCGCTGGCAGCCCCGTAACAGCGCTTGGGAAGGTTACGGCATAGCACTTTACGCTGCTCAAAGGCACCGGTCCTAGTAACGAGGAACGACTAAGGTGGCCATAAGGCAAAATGTACTGCATTGCTCGATAAGCTATTCTGCAGCATGTAATTATTTTCTGAAAGGTGTTTAGGACTTGGGCAACTGATCAGGAAGGCGTGACAACACTAAAGGAATTATTTTGCTAAATAGAATTTATTATTAATTTTTTTTTGTTCCTAAAATACTAAGTGCATTGTTTGCTTGTTGAAAGCAGTAAAAATAGTGGAGTTGGCAAGTGCTGGGGTAACTCCGCTCTCTAGTGTTAATGCCTGAAACTTCTCATGATTGTCCAATGAAGTCACAGGGAAAGAAGACGATACGAGCAAGATCACAAGTTAGTCTTGAACACAAAAAGAAAAGAGTTGGGAGAAAGTCATGACTGTCCAGATAAGGAGCATGGTTAGACAGGCTGTGAGGTATTGGGAATTTAATTGATCTACTGCTTTATCTTGTAAAGGTCTAGCAATTTTTGGTTAATAAAATTTAACAGCCCTTGTGAAGGCAAATCCTTCAGTGCTGTCAATGTCTGTATGTGTATTGTGGGGTTTCATTTTTAGGGTGACATTTTCTCTTCTCTTCGTGTTGATGGAACATATACAGCATATCTATTTTGTATTGTTGCACCTAGCTTGATTTTTTAAAATTAATTTAAAAAAAAAAGATAAGTATGATAAGCTATGACTAGCTCAGCACTGTTACAAACAGACACACCAAGAAAACCCATAACTACTAGAACCACTTGCTTTATGGGTAAGAATTGCATCTTTTCTTTTTTCCTTCACTAAGACAGCTAGGATCAAGCCACATTTGGGTACCAAGCAAACAGCCCCATAAATTTGGGAGAATGTGGCCGTTTGGTAAGAGCTGAAGAAATGGTATATTCCAAGACACAGATCTAAGAATCAGACTTACAGGTCTTTTGGGAACATATAAAATTTATCAATGTTGTTGGTTTGGGTTGGTTTTTTTTGGCAGATCATGACAATATAGTTGTTGAAATTGGCAGCAAACTGCAACAAAAAGTCATCGCAATACATTTACTAATTATAAAGCATTCAAGGTACGCTTGTTTTCACTACAATGCATGCTAAGTCAAATGTAGTTTCTATAGCTTGTAAATAATCCTGTTATGTCTTTCCATGGAGTCTCTCTTCTACGTGGAGATGGGGGTTTGAAGCTCCTTGAGGAAGTTTTGCTGTGGTTTTAAAGTCCAGAGGATCTCTTTGAGAAGTACAGCTGCCTGTCTGCACCATTTTCCTGAGCTCTCTGGGTCCTGAAATCCAGCCGTTCTGCTGGCACCATGCAGGACTTCTGATGCAGTCCCAGCTGGCTTGCTAGAGCAGTGGGAAGCGTGCACGGCTGCGTAATGTGCATGCTTATGTTTGCAAGGAGGAACCTCAGCAGCAGGTTTCTGTCTTTCCTGCCAAAACCAGACGAACAAGATTGTTTTTCTAATTGCTTGAGGAGAGAAAAAATTGGGGCTGCGACGGTGGCTTTCACTGAGGATGGTGCCGACCCCATGTCTGTCACCATAACAGTAGCAAAAATTAATAGAGCTAGATGCAGGATAAGATCATATTCACTTGTTGTCCACTCCAGAAGCTCCCAGGCGTATCACTGACTATTCTGGACAAAGAACAGGGAAGATTATTGCTAAAAAAAAAAAAAAAAAAAGAAATTAGGTTTTGTTGTCACTAAAGAAAATTTTAGCTCTTCTCTCTACAATTCATGTTATTGTTTTCTGCTTTTCAGGAGAGCAATCTAGTCTAATGTTTTGTTCTTGTTCAAAACACTAGAACCCAAAGGACAGAATGGTAGAATGGCTTATATTTAACACACTATCTTTTTGACCACCTTTAGTACAGAGATGTGACTACAGCCCTCACCAGTTCTGGGTGAAGGTTTGTGAACTTGCAGTTATATTTTAGTCCAAAAAAATGCATGCACTGGTGTTGGGTGTGTGTGTATTTGTGCACATGGTATGTACTCCATATATTTCGTAAGTAGGTAATTCACAGTTACTGAAATTGCAAATGTTTTAAGTACACTAGCCTTCGCCTAGTTTTCTATTTGTGTCACTACTTTCTTTGTACATAAAATCTATATTAAAAAGCAATTAGGTGTACTAACAGAATTTTCATTTTTGCAGAATTGAATTATTTTTCTATTATACTTTATATTCAAACAAAGAAGATGATGAGAAAACAAATGTAGAGTAATGTTGATAATAAAACTAAGCTGGGTAATGACCAATATATGTATAAAAAAGTAAACAGACTCAAAATTATAATTTTCAATTTCTTCCAAATGTGTTTCAAAATCTAGGCTTACACTTGGGACTTATCAGCATAAATATACCCTGTGAGTGTTCTACAGTTTCTATTATTACATTGACAACGCTATTTAGAAGTATGTGGATTCCAGGCATTTTTTGTAAATACTGAGTTTTGTGTTTTTCACATAATTGTAACATTGGAAGATACAGCCCATATTTTTAAATTGTTCATCTGTGGAGATGCGGGTTTTTTTAACAGCTGCTTTAGGTTATCATGAAGACACACTAATGAAAAAAGAAGGAAACAAGAAATTGTAAAACCATTGCACATTTAAAACATGGAAACATGCTCTAATAAACCTATTTGATGAGAAGCATTTTGTCTGTTTCGCTTGACTAGATTTTGCAGGGCCAGAAACATTTGGTGATACTCCATATATTTTACAAAATGTAAAATTTCATTGATTTTAATTAGTTCTTTCCACGAAAAGCTTTAAGGAGTGAACAAACTAAAATGTTTTTCTACTATACATAGTGTATGAAGGACGCATGCAGAGAAGGAACATGGAGTCAGTTTTCCTATGCTGCTAGTATTGTTAAACATGTAACAGCACTTACTCATGTTGTAGAGGGGTTATTCTGATATTTTTGTTTTAATTTGGGGGAACAAAATCTTTAGCTTCTAATTTAAAACATATTTGAATGGATGAGCCTGCACTCTGTTGTTTGTGCTGGTGTTACTAGAATTGCAGCATTTTAAAGATGATTAGATGGCAGAAGTGGAGCACATGAGATGATGCAGAAGATGGAAAGGATTTTGTTCTTTTAAATACAAAACATAAGCTGCCAAAAAGCTTTTTTTCATTCATTTAATTTTGAATGTGTAGGTAAATGTATTGTTGGCTCAGGAAAACAGTTTGGTTTTTTTTCTATATTACAACGCCAAGACCAAAGTCCACAAGAAGACACAAGTTCATGTGTCCCCAATCCTGCAAAGACAAAGGTTTGGTCTACAGCAAATCTCATAGCCAGTTCCAAATTGTCCAGACTGAAGGACCTTATTAAAGTGCATACATGTTCCTTTCCGATTTTTGTATATGGAAACCAGGGCAGAAGAAGGAAAGGAGCTGCAGGGCTGGATGTTGTCCAGGGCATGTACCAGTGACCCAGCTTTGGGAAGTGAACCCAGATATTACAGTAGAGCTATTGCTGAAGCATAGAGTTACTTGCTGCATAGAGGAAGCTCTTACAGAGTTGTCATGGACTGAGTTCCCCACCTACAGAAAGTACTAATTAAGCACAAAGTCCTCTTCTAAAAAGCATCTGCATGAGTTTGATGAGAAGAAGTCCCTTCTGTACATGGAAGTCTGGGGAAGCAGAAAGGAGTTGGCATGCTTAAACGCCAGCCTGGAGCTTTAGTTACTGTTGCAAGATAGTTTTTTGTGGGTTTTTTTTAGAAATGGGCTTTACTGGAAAATGCAGCACTTGCTACTTGGATAATGGAATTACAGGATACGTAAATGAACAGGTTTCAAGGTCCATGAATAGGTCACAGCTGCTCCACAGGGAGCAGTCCCAGCTGATTCAGGTAACAGTCCATCACACAAAGGTAGGTCCAGGTAGTCTTGAAAAAGGCATGGAACTCTCAAAGGTAATCTAAGTCACGCAGA
This sequence comes from Ibycter americanus, assembly GCA_035590275.1. NCBI lineage: Eukaryota > Metazoa > Chordata > Aves > Falconiformes > Falconidae > Ibycter > Ibycter americanus. The sequence goes on along the minus strand of JAVJGI010000060.1, from coordinate 54,978,669 downwards.
ATGGTTTGTGCAGGTATGTAAAAAGCAAGCAAACAACAATCATGACTAGTCCCTGCTGAGCTTTGTTAGAGCCAGCCAGCATGGGTCTGCCTCTCTCAGGACTAGTCCTGCAGAAAGTCCTGGATCAGTACTGTGTTAATAGATTAATACTGTTTTGCTGTTTTGGTACAACTGCTCAGTAATTTGCCATGTCTTAGTATAAACTTGCTTGGAGTAACAGTTTACATGCAAATTAGCTGTAGGTCTTCATAATGACATTTTTAGCTAAATTCCTGATACAGTCCATTGGGTTACTCCATTTCAGAAAAGCCAGGCTGAGGCAGCATCGGGAGCACAAAGCTCTCTTCCCAGCTGCATGGTGAGGAGACTGGCAAGTGTCTCTAGTTCCAAGTGGACCAAGATGTTGCTGGGTACAGGTGGACTGTCCTCTAATCAGAGAAGAATCTTTTGCACATTTCCAGTATTTAGCCTGTTTCCAAGCCATTGCCCATTTCCAATATTATTTCAGGGGAGTGGGTGAGGGAGGAGGATTAGGGATGTTGCACTTTCTCAGTGCTCTGCAAGCAAAGGATGGTTTTCAGAAAAAAATGTCAGGATCAGTGGAAGGACATCTATGAATTTCCTGCCTCTTCACTGGCTTAGGTTTTTTCCTTTTAACTGATGAAGTGAATGCAAAAGTGCCCTCCCTTCCATTTCATACCAAATTAAGGAATTCCCAAGAACGGTTTTCAACGGCTATGGTTCATTATGGGTTTCTGTAAGGTGTTAACACTATTAACAATTGCATAAGCAGGAATTAAGATTTAATGCTCTCTGATTGCTCTGATTGCAGAAGGACAGACTTCCATTTCATGAATGTCTATTGTTAAATTGATTGTTCTCCTACTTTGCAATAGGATGAAGTGCTATTGAAATCACAGTCCTCCTTCCATGGCATTATTTTGTATACTTAGGACCATAACATTTCATTTTTCCTGCTCAAATGTGGTAGGCCTGTGAGACCTGCTTCACCAGATTTAGGAGCTTTACTTCTGCCACTGGTCAAAAAATACAGCCTTACCAGAACCGAAGAAAATGAACCCCCATGATATGGATCCCATTTTGACTTATGAATGTCTTGTTAGGATATGTTTCTTCTGCACTGTCCCATTTAACATGAATCATTGCAGGCTGTGGCACTTGAACCAAGGGTTTTCAGTCTAACTCAGAAAAAAAAAACCCCAATTGCTGAGCCTTAGAACTGGGCTAGAAAAGATTACTCCTGCAGGGCATGAATATCCTGGGCAATGACATCATATGGACAAAAGTTTACCACAGAAGCCACCCTGTCTTATTCTTCTTCAGCCCAGCTGGCAGGCGCAGGTAGGGAGCTGCTGCAGCCCCATGTTCACTGTTGTCTGGTCCCTCTTACAAAGGCTCAGGCACCAGCAGGACATTGGGAGACCTGGATTGTACCTCCAAGTGACAGGGGCCACATATTTAGTACTGGTCAAGTTAATTTACTGGTGCCTGAGTTATCCATTTGTAGTTCAGGGTAATGATGTTTATCTTCCTCCATAAGTTCTTCTTATAGGACACATGGGTAAGAAGTGCTATATATGAGTTCAATATTCCTTTTCAAGCAAACCACTGGCAATGCAGGCTGTAGGTGGCCCATCAGCTTTTACACCTTTGAAGCAAAACATCACAAGACTGGCATTACAAACTACTTGTCTCTCCAGGGCATGAAGCCCATTCTGGAAGATAAGGAATAGGTAGCCAGAGACTGGCACGGTGGCTGCCCCAGCCTCTTCCACCACTACTGCTGTGATTGCTCCTGCCACAGTCTCTCCTGTCCCTGATAATGACGGCTGCAGCAAGAATGGGGACAGGGACCACAGGAGCAGCATCATACAGGGTTGTCATTAAAACATATTCATTTTAAACTCCTTCTGGAGGGAGGAATGTGGAACCTATCAAATAAACATCCCACAGTGAGCATTGGGAGAGAGATGAACTGGTGACTCAGAGCGCAAATAAATCTTGTCTTAGCCCAAAGATGACCTGAAAGTATCAAGATGCTTTCCATTTTGCAATTGTAAGATATGCTTTATATATTTAGAAAAGGAGCCCCTTGCCTCCTGGAACTGTAACTACATGAAGCTCCTTACAAATCGAGTAGGTGTTTCTGCTGAGATGGCTAGCTACAAGGCTATGTCTAAAAAAGGACAATGATCTCTTCAAGTTAAGCATTCAACATGTGACTTGTAGGGTCTTGGCCCCCACAATACAGACGTGTCCTGTGGGAAATGTGGGCAGCCACAGAACTTCCAGGGAGGAGAAAGGAAGAAGCCTAAATGCCAATCCCCTTTTTGGAAAGGGGTAATAAAGTCAGGCTAAATGTCGTAATACATGCCTAAATCTTCAAGCTGAAAGGCAACAGTCTGCCTAGTATTTTAGAATGCTTTTGGTTGAAGATGATGTGGAAGTCAGGAGCAGTGGATGAGGAACCCGAAGGATTAGGAGGCATTTAACATTGTAGCATTCTTATCAAAAGGAAAAACTTGCTTAGGCACTGCTCAAATGTTTTTCTAAGAACAGTTACTGTACGAAATAGTGGCAAAAGTAGCAAAAAATTGTATAGCAAATGCTCTCCCCTGGCTCACTGTAAAGCAGGCAGGGTTATGCAGTAGACATCTGCAAACTGGAGTAGGCACAGACAAATGCATCCTCTGAAATACTGCAGGTGTGGGTCACCTCAGAGGAAACCACCGATAAGAATTCACTCCATTGTTAGCCGAGATCAGAAAACCAAGGAAATCAAATCATCAGATTAATTTGCTATGCACTTAATCTGAATAATTCTCTTCCAGGGAAGGAGTAAACATTATTAAATACCCACCATAATATTTTCTAAATATGAGACATTCCATTGCTTCCATGGGAGCAAAGGAGGGTTTCCAGTGAGACGCCAGAGCTAAGGTTTGAGTTCAGAAGACACTTGGGCACTCGTGTGGATTTCAGTCCTTCTGGAGTCCTATTATCTCCAGTACTCCATACATTGTGAAGGCAGTCAGGGCAATAAAGAATTATATGCAGTAAAGAATAAACAAAAGTAAAAGATACATATGTGTGTCTACATATAATCTCATTTCCAAAACCAAACTGTAGTTGCCTTTTTCAAAAGAAATGAGCAGGGATTTAGTTATGTATCTCTGACCACCTAGTTCACCATGAAGCTGATATTCAGAGGCTCAAGAATCCTAAGTTCTGCTGTATGGTTACAGATGTTCTTTATTAAATTGATAGGTTTGAAAGTTATCAGTTATCTATTAGCAACATGTTATTAAATTGAATAGAAGCTGGGAAAATTAGGAGAGAGCTCTGCTTTTGTTCTCTCTCTTTTTTTAAAAAAAAATATATTATGCCAATTCCCTTAAAAATCTATATTTTAAATATGCCATACTGGAGATGAGATGATCTAAAGCACTATGAAGAATCCCAGTTTGATCTCATTTCTTCCCAGATTTATGACTCAGGTGCCTCAATATAGGCACTCAAAGCAGGGGAACACAAAGGTGGAATTTATCCACATGAATATACCTACAGTGCAGGTGTGTCCATCTGAGCAAGATTATTTTTGTAGCCGAGGCAGAGCTGGTTTTTGGAGTCCAGGAAGTCATATGGATGATGTCAACACCTGATCAGAAGAACACTACCCTTATCCCCATTGATATATGCACCAGAAGACTATTCATTGGTTGCAATGGCAGGCAGACAACTAGCTTAAATTGGCACACCTGTACTGCAGATCAGGTGCTGTCAGGTTTATTGTCAGCTCTTAGCAGAGACTGCCCCGTTAACTAGTTCAGGATTTTACTTACTTTCAGGGCAACTGCAAAATGTTACCATCTAATAGCATCATATTAATTTGAATGGAGCTGATGGTGCTGTCTTGATAGCTAACAAAGGGTGACTTATATTGCAATGGTTCTGCCAGCTGGGCGCCTTTGTTAGCCGTCGCACCAGAAAGACTGAAACCAAATGAGCCTGGAGATCAATTTACCTCCTCACGCCCACATGACATTTCTGGCCTTAGAAAGAGGGAATGATCTCTACATCTAATCTCTCCATGTGTCCCGTCTGTGCATGCTGAACCTTTTCAGGTTTCATCTCCGTTGTGCTTAAAGGTGGATTTGCGAGAAAATCCTTAATTAGGCAGAACTCTCGAGATACTCGGATAATACAATCCTAAGGGTCAATGTACAACACAGAAAGATATATCATATTACACAAAGAGTTAGGACTGGGGAAAAAATGTCAGGATAATACCTAAAATTCTTCATAATATTGTGTGGAGAAAAAAGCAATAATAAGGAAAGCAAGAGTGGCATCTTAGGTATCTCTGCCATATACAGCATGTAAAGTCCTGCTTTCCTAAGAAACTGCACAATTATAAAAACTTTGAGAATATAATCAGTGTAAAATAATTTGCACCTGATGCCATCAATAACTGTTTTCAGCATGAGCAGAAGCACTGTAAGAAAAAAGGAAGCAACGATTCTGGTCAACAACTTTCCCCCCTAAGTGTTTAAATGAAAAGTGAAAATGACCTAATGGTTTAATGGAAAAAATAGATTTGATCTGTTTGCTGAAAAGTGTCCTTTTTCCACTGAAGAGGTGAGGTTCATGTAAAATAAGAAACAAATTCTGTATGCCTCCGTGTACCCTGCGGTCCGTGTGGGGAGGCCAGGAGTGGCTTCCTGGGTGCATTTTTGTATCTTTGTCAACATCTTTGTTCGTGGCATGGACAGTGGGATCAAGTGCACCCTCAGCAAGTTTGTCAATGACACCAAGCTGTGTGGTATGGTTGACAACACTGGTGCAAAGGGATGCCATCCAGAGGGACCTTGATAGGCTTGAGAGGTGGGCCTGTGCCAACCTCATGAAGTTCAACAAGGCCAAGGGCAAGGTCCTGCACGTGGGTTGGGGCAACCCCAAGCACAAATACAGGCTGGGCGGAGAATGGATTGAGAGCAGCCCTGAGGAGAAGGACTTGGGGGTGCTGCTAAACAAAAAGTTCAACATTGCATGACAATGTACGTTTGCAGCCCAGAAGGCCAACTGTATCCTGGGCTGCATCAAAAGAAGTGTGACCGACAGGTCAAGGGAGGTGTATCTTGCTCTCTACTCTGCTCTCATAAGACCTGGAGTACTGTGCTCAGCTCTAGAGCCCCCAATATCAGAATGACATGGACCTGTTAGAGCAAGTCCAGAGGAGAGCCACAATGATGATCAGAGGGCTGCAGCAGCTCTCCTATGAAGACAGGCTTAGAGGGTTGAGGTTGTTCAGCCTGCAGAACAGAAGGCTCCAGAGAGACCTTATAGCAGCCTTTCCATACTTACAGGGGGCTCATAGGAAAGATGGGGACAGACCTTTTAGTAGGGCCTGTAGTAACAGGAGAAGGGGTAATGGTTTTAAACTTAAAGAGGGTAGATTTATATTAGATATTAGGAAGAAATTATTTTCTGTGAGGGTGGCGAGACACTGGAACAGGTTGCCCAGAGAAGCTGTGGATGCCCCATCCCTGGAAGTGTTCAAGGCCAGGTTGGTTGGTGCTTTGAGCAGCCTGGTCTAGTGGAAGGTGTCCCTGCCTACGGCAGTGGGTTGGAACTAGATGATCTTTAAGGTCCCTTCCAACCCAACCCATTCTGTGATTCTATGATTTTATGATTTCCTGAGCATAGGAAAAACAGGGAGCATGAACCAGCTGCCTGAGAAGCCTCCTCAGTACAGCTCCAGCTGGGAAGACACTCTGGTTTGACAGTATTAACTCTGCATGTACCAACATGATTAGGTTCCTGAGTGTATCTTTTTGTTACAATTTTTAAACCCTCCTGAAGGCAGGGATACAAGGGAGCACAGAGATTCACTGGGACACTCACACTTGATGTCCTTCTTCATGGGCCCAGGAGGAGGGTGCAAGCAGGGGTTACCTGCACCACTGCTGGGCTGGCAGCAGGGCACAAGACCCATGTTTTCCTGCACTTCTCCAGCTGCAAGTTGGCAGGATCTGGAAAACCAAGCAGGCTGTCTCCCCACCCTGGGAGTATGCTGGAGTACCTTCAAGCAAGGTCTTCCAGACCACCAATGTAGGTACCCATCCTCCTTTGCTTCTGCGTGGGCCTGAAGGGAATCTAGGTGTCTTTTGGGACACAAGTGGTTAAAATCCTTTTTCACACGCTGCTAGCTGGGATGGGAACATTTCCAAAAATGGGGGCTGAACTTCCTCAACAATGAGAAGCCAGATCATGGAGAGATAGGTGTATAAAACAGAAAAATGTCTTGGAAATGAGAACTAACCGGAGTTTCTTTCTGTTTGGTTTTGTTTTGGTTTTTTTTTCATAGCACATGTAGTAGCTGAAACTCCTTTCAGTGAGCTTGTTAGCAGGAGCTGGGAAATACCGCTGCAGTAGGTCTATCTCTTTATGTCTGGTGTTTTATGGGAAAATAACAATTTTCCTGGTTCAAATCATAGCACTAACACATCTCAGTCTTGCTGAGCTCTGTGCTTAACCCAACACTATGGTACTACCACCAGTTTCTCACATTAAAAGCTGACTAAAAATGAGTCAATATATCTACATATATTTTGACTTTAACCTTTTTTTACCAGCTCTAATCATGACATTTTCAATGTAAAGTTTTAAAGCATAATTTTTCATGATAGAGGTTTAGCATAGAATAAGTAGTTAAGACAAGAATATAAACCATTCATTTATTAATATTTGCCTTTAGTGTTAGTGGTTTATGTCTAACCCCATCTTAGTGATCTGGTTTTTTCTTCCTTTATTTAGACCTCTCCAACTTGATCTGGGAGTATAGTTTCCAGCAGGTTTTGAAATGTTTCTTTGACAAAACTGCAAGATAAAATAGCTGGTGTTTTAGCTGGTATGAATCTCAGATGCCTGCTTTCAGTGAAAAAGGCAGAGCAAAGCAACATATTGCTAATTAGCAGAAAAACTGATAACATGTGCCAAACATTTGGATGAATCAGGTCTAAAACATAACTGTTTTTAAATGCACTTTCTTCAGACTCTGTAATTTATAGGTATTACACCACAGAAAGAGAGTACTTATTTTTCAAAATCAAATTAATCTGAAATGAAAAACATTTGAAAGTGTTCATTCTTTGTCTTTTTATTAATCTTCTTAACTTGAATTTCTTTTCTGTCTTCCAGTCATGTACTAAGCATGACAGAATACTTCCATCTTATTACAGAAGTATTTTCCAAGCATAATACAATGATCTTTATGCTTATCTGTCCTGTAAATTACATAATCCTGTGTGTATTTGAGATACCGATTATAAGAATTAAGCTGTGCAAGCATGCCTTCAATTAATTTACCTTTGATCTTTTGTGTAACTCTGTCATCAGAAAGGATTCATCGCTTCATTTCAGCGCATTTTCAGTGAAAGCATTTGCACAAAGAAGGCAACTCGCTGACGAGACAGACGCAGCTCTGCTATCTCTCGTAGGCAGCCTTGTCTGCCTTCGCTGCATGTCCCAACGTTACGTGCAATGAGGCAACAGCAGTGGCGGGATGAGAAATCACAAACACACACTCTTTCTCACAAAAGGAAATGGCTGCAATTCTGTTGCTTTAATAGCAGGAGAAGAAACGTGAGACAGAAATAACACCAGCTTTGACCCTTCTGCATGACCCCAAGGACTAGAGAAGGCCAGCATGCAGCTCCTCCCTACAGCGGGCTGTGTCCAAGGAGCCAGCCCTAGTGTTCCTTGCTTCTCAGTCTATGCTGTTTTGGTTTCAGGTAGTTTGTGTACCTCTGGAGAGCAATACTAACCCACTCAAGCCATGGTTTTATGTAGCGGTGCCTTAGGCTTACAGGATAGGCATCTGCCACATCTCTGGGTAGGCTGTCCCAGCACAGTTTGTGGCTGTTGCTCCTCTGCTGTGAGTGTGGCAATCCTGAGACGAGCTGGGTTTCATCCTCTCTGCAACCACCCTTTCAAGGATGGCAGGCTGCTACTGCAGCACCCTGTGGCTCCTATTTGCCAGAAGAAATGAAGCAAATCCCTCAGCCTCTCCTGACACCACTGAGTACCTTGGCAGCCTGCCACCGGACCCGCTCCAGTTCCTCCACATCCCTCTTCAGCAGGGAGCCCAAACAGGACACCATTCCAGCTGTGGAAGCAGAGCAAGCGGAGTTTGATCTGCAGACCAGTCTTCCTAACATAGCCCAGTTCCTGTTTCTGTTTGTTCCCAGTCGGAGTGTGCTGTTGGCTTGTGCAGGCCTGGGCACCCTGGGTCTGCACAGGTCCTTTTGGCAGGGCTGACCACCCCAGGCAGCATTCTGCACCTCTCCTTGTTGGACTTGCCTTCTCCCTGCCAGGCTCATGGCAGCCCCGTTCCCCAGCAGGTTTAGGTAGCCATGACGGCATTTCCCAGAGACTGGAGCACAGCCACATGGCCCACAGCCACAGCTGAACGTGTCCCCATCAACACTGCTCTCCCACTGAGCAGCTTTGTCCACTCCACAGTCACATCGTCAGTCACCACCCACAGTCACAACCCAACGGGCGGACAGGGCTGAAGCAGGGCTTCCTCAGCCCACCTCTGTCTTGTCTCTCATGCTGGGACATCCATGCTCTCCCACAGCATTGGCACCTGTCCTGCTTGAAGGCTGGGGGAAGGGTAAAGAGCTGCTTACCCTCACAGCAGCATGCATGGCCACACTATAGCTTGGGATGATGGGACAAGGAGCATGGGGCAGGTCATCTCATGCAGATGTTCACCATGAAAGTGCTGCTGCTCAGCTCTGTTTCTACTTGGTGCCTTCAGCATTTGCAAGTCAGGGTATAAGTAATGAGGTTACTGGGGCTACTAGAAAAGACCAGAGATGTGGCAAGCAGGTGATCTGCTTTTCTGGCTTCCTCTGCGTCAGTAAAAAAAACCAAACAAACAAATCAGGTATATCTCACCAGTCCTAAGCCCTGAGGCACCATGAAGTTCATACTTGGGAGTGGATAACACCAAGTCACTGCTCAGCCCAGAGGTGTTTCTCAACGCAGGCTTCCCCCTCACCCCCGCCCTGCTAAGGGATGCTAAATACAAATAGCTGGGGCACATTAAAGAGTGCTGCAGCACTGGGAGGGAAAGTAAGTCCTTGCCAGAAATGTGCAGGGAGTCTGTGCCCGTACTGGAAACCAAACGAAAGCATCCACTTCCCAGTACAGTGCTTTAACCATCAGATGATCTCCCCTCCGGAGAACTAATCTGTTGCTGGGAGAGAAAATGTCCGAGAAGCCACAAATAAGCACTGAAGAGTATTTTTGATGTTTTTCTCCAGAGGCAGGTAATTTTTTTATAAAATGCTGGCACTCTGAGGACAAAATTTTCTTTCTCCTGTGATATGCACTCTCAGGGGTAAGTAAAACTTCAGTTTTGACAGTCTGACAATTAAAGGGATGTGATATGTGTGGGGTTTTCATTTGTTGTCAGAGCTGTTCTCAAATGGGTGTCATTTGAAGTGATACAGTAGGTAAATATGTAACTAGCAGGCCAAAGGGCTTTCCAGTTTAGCGTGTACCTACAGCAAGGACAGCATGAAAATTCATGCTTACCCACTGACCCCTGACACTCGTGATAAAGCTGTGGCAGTGGTACGAAGCACAGCCTTCCCGACAGGGGCTTCTCTGTTTCAATTTGATCGCCTCAGTGCTGTATTTCAAAGACGTTTTAAAGAATCTTTTACAGAATGCTCTTCATATGTTACTTTTTATTGTCCTTATTCTTCTAGCCAGGCTTGGCTTAAGAACTGAGTAAGAATATACAGCCAAATGCAGCATTTCACTTACTGGTTCCAGCATGATGCATTTTTATGAGCCTTTGCTCAGCTGTAGCTTTGAATTAATCACTGAATTTCAGTGTTTTTCTCAGTCACCTGAATCCAGATGTGGTTTTACATGGCCTTTTGTTTACCTTACATTTAATGGGGGGTCACTTCCCTACCTAAATCCTGTATGTCGGGCCTATATGCTGTACATAGGCCTCTTCCTGAAGAATATTCCAAAACCTGCAAATCATTCTCATACAGTCTCCTATATTAAAGCAATTGGGGATTAAAGAAAAGAGATAATAGATTAAATAAAAGATACATTCAAAGATCACAGAAATGTTCCTTGCTTCCTGCTGATGAGTGTGTGAGAGTTTGCTGAGAATGTCCCTTCTGAAGTGAAATTTGTGGCCAGGGAGAGCTGTACTACACGGTCCCTTCATCGGCCAGGGTCCACCAGGTCACTTTGGCACAAGGCGATGTGGTGACACACTGCAACCAGCATCTGGCTGCAGTCCTGGACAGGACATGGCAGCATTATTGCAATACTGCAATCAAGTGAATTTGTAGAGATTTGTAACAGAAATATTAAGATTGATATTAATTAATTATGGATTGAAATGTTTGTATGAAAGCCGCAGGTGAAACAGTAGAACAAAAGTTTAGAAGGAGAGGTAAGATTAATAGCTCTATGTGTGTGATTTCATTCAAAGGAAGAGGAGGAACAAACTGACCTTGAGATAAGGTGACAAGAAGATGAAGAGCAGGACTGGAGCCGTAAAATAACCAGATAAGGAAAGCAAGACGTCTGAGGGCTTAGACCATACTGAAGTAAATGATCCCAAACAGCATCCACTTCTAAAGGGCATGAAGGCAAACCATCACCAGTTCCTCATTGCTAGCCCTGGACATACATGTCTTAGTTCTTCTGAGCACATGCATGTGAACACGTGAATGGGTAAAAACCAACCTGGAGATTTTGTAAGTTAAAAATCACCTTTCCTTCCCACAAGATCCCGCAGTGACTTAGTGTTACAGTAATTTGCTACAAATTGGCCTTGCTGAGATTCAGGAGGAAAAAGCCCAGCAAAGCATTCAATGACACAATAGTTCTGCTTTCAGAAGGATTTCTCTGGACCTACATCACAGATGAAGGTGCAGCACATTGACAGGTGTCACCTCAAAGGTCTGGACACTATATCCCACTGAGTTTGGTACCTGTGATCTGAAATATTTGAAGTAAGGTTTAAAAGACTTTTGGACAGTATCTGAATTTTCTGCTGGCTTACTGAATATTAACGGTAATGAAAGCATACTGATGTCAAAACAGGAAGAGATGCACCATACCCAGTCTTACATAAAACCAGGAACAAAACCATTTTAGACTTGAGAAATAACAAAGACACATTGACAACAGCATTTCCAGTAAACTGCAACTGTTCTGTGTCAAATTTAATTCAATTCAGCTAAGCGCAGACCAAGTTCTGATTTTAGCTATATATGTTCTAATTTTGCTGAAACCTGGAATGATTTTGCTCCCTTAGCTCCAAATTTTAGGCTTCCCTTAATTTATAACCAAACTGGAAATGTTAGGAAGCAGTCCTTTAAATGACATCAATTGCAGAATTAAAGTTGCCGAAAAGGGAAAACTCTGGGGACAGGGAAGAGACAGGGCAGGAAGATTTCGGGCCATGTGACTAACCAATAAACCCCTACAATGGAAGAAGGCCCAGAATAGGTGGTCAAGGGTGATGTACCCATGAAGCTCAGGGAATAATGTAGGATGTGACTGACCACAGCTGTTGCAAAGGAGTTGACTTTCGAAAAGGACTCCTTTGCAAAGGAGGGTGGCCTTTGTTTTAGGTGAAGAGCTATCAACAGTTGAGTGGATCAACTGGTAGTGTAATGTTTCTCCCTGAGTTCATTAAAAGAACGTGAATGTCTCCCTGACTTAGCCAGAATCGCGGTCAGGGGGCGGGGGCTGCGGGCAGTGGTGGTGAATATGTGGCTGAGCCAAACACAGAGTATAAAAACAACTAGCAAAAGTATTTTGAAAGGAACAATGGGCTTGAGCTGGCATCAACCCTGTGTTCCTTCCCAGTGACTGGGGATGTCTAGCATCATGACAGTGAACATATTATAGAGACTGATAATTGGGAATCACATTGGTATTGTGATTAAACTGTTTCTTGCAATTGCTATATATATTTTGCTAAGCATAACTTACATTGGTATTGCGATTTCAATGTATTGTGTATCACTCCGCTAAATCAGAAATCCCATGTAACGTCAACTATCTTTAAATATGTAAATTTGATATTAAACATTACACCCTCTACATGTGGAGTATCTAAAAGAGCATGGTCAGGGAATATTGGACTATTGACAGGCCATTCTTGTCTTCCCCCAGTACTGGGTTGCCCTGGGGACACTGCTGGTCTCCGAGGAAGTGATTAGAAACAACGTTAGCTTGCCAAAGCTGCAGCAACTTTGCTGCGAATGCAGTCCTGCACCCTCCTCTGTCTCAATAACCCTTGTGCATGGACCAAGTCAGAGAAATCATCATGTGCTTGCTAATGCATATGATATGACCGTTATAGGGATTTTTTTTGCCATTGTAATATTTCTTGTACAATACTAACAATAACAACAACAATAGTAATAATACAGTAAAGTATTTAGTGCTTCTCTTTTCAAATTGATGACATGTAATGTTTGGGCTCCTGGGAAATCCTGGGACAGTGTATTTGGAGATGCCTACTTCCTAAATTTTCTTGGTTGCTTTGAAAATTCCTTCTCATGAGTACGCTAAGAGCAATTCTTTTGTTAAAAGTTTGCTGAAACATAATCAAACCCTTACTCCCAGGTATTTCTCCAAATCCAGAGGTTAGTGGCCCTTTTCAGTTGATGACAGAGATGGAGTGCTGCATAACTTGTCTGATACCAGCCGTAGCACAGCTCGTTGCATGCTGTTCATTGCTGTATTCCTTAGGTGAAGGGGCAGAGTTTTGCATGTCTGATCCTTCACATTTCAGAACAAGTTTGTTTAGAAGAGGCCTATATACCTTTCAGACTATATAGTATTTCGTTTTTTATTCTTAGCATGCACTGCAATAAACATTATGCAGCAAAGCGTTATGAGTGAGTTTTTCAGTTCCTGTGATGAGGAGGAGTGTGACTCCCATAACCTCACAGAGTACTAAAAGGATCTGCCAGTGGAAGGCATAGGGGCTGTTTTCCTCAGTCTGTAGCTCCTTTATGACCAATTCCCTTTTCAGTGGGGATAAATTAGAGAGAAAAGACTATTTTGAATACTGTTTTCATAAAACCTCTCAGTCCTTCTGCCTCTGGGCCAAATTATGACTCCCAGTTGTACTATATCTTTGCAATATCAATAAAGTCAGTGGTTTTTTCCCCTCCATTTTTCTCTTTAGGATGTAAAAACTGGGGTAGAATTGCTGAATTTAATCAGGTGTTTGTATGCGTAAATCTAGGGGTAGGTTTTCTTTCCTTACATTTTCTAGAAGCGAGTTTCCTTTAGAAATAGCAATCCAGTAGTCCCAGTTGAACCAGCACTGTTTGACAAATTACAAATGCCATGAAAGCAAGTCATAATCCACTAGGGAACTCCCCTCTCCTCCCTGTTGTAAGGATATTTATAGCTAGAAACAAAAAATGCATACACAAAAGGAAGATATAAATGGCAAACGATAAACAAATGCTCAAGAATTGAATATCAGTAGAAAATTTTAGATGACCCCAAATGATTTCCCCTTTTTTAAAAGAACGCTTTGTCCACTTCATGACTTGGACAAGGTAAGACAAAATAAAGAACGAGGCAAGTGCTCTTATGGCACGTGTCAAAAACTGGGAAAGGAATGTGTGTGAACTTTTAGGGAGTTTTGCTATTAAGAATTAATATCTCTTAGTTAAAATATGTCAGTCATGGGGGGTGGGGGTTTGAAATTTATGGCCTACAGATATCTGCCTGGGAGGGATGCAAGTGAGAAATGGTCTGCAAGTCACTTAACTGCTGGTACAGAAAACACTGTAAAACATTGAATTTAGTGACATCTATGCTCTCATGCTGTTTTTGTTAGCAAGGATAAATAGCTACTCCCTGTGTTGTTTGTAGTGTCTAGTGGCAATAGCGAAGCCGGAAGAAGCTGCTTCCTAAACCAACTCAACAGTCAGGAAACTGTGGAACAGGTATTTCTTCATTCAGCGCTGGGCACGATAGGGATAGTTCCTCATAGCGCATGCACACTTTGGTTCTCAAGTTACTTCTTTATATACACACAGTTGCATTAATATTCGATACATTTCCTAGAACAGGCGGTGCTTATGCAAATTATTTACATTGCGCACAACAGTCTCTATTGCTTATGCACAATCTCTTTTGGGTGATCGTTCTCAAACTCCTGCTGGTCAATAGGGATGAAGGTCGTATGTCTTCCTCATCTTGATCTTTTCACCTCTACTTCCTTGAGCATGCTCTCTACTCATTTTCACTGTCACTAAAGCACAAAACTGGTTAAGGCTGGTGCACATCCCGACAGCTGTTTCACATCCCAATAGCTGTTTCACATCCCGATAGCTGCTTTCCTTAAGCTCTCTGATTGGCTGTTCAGTTACCTATTTGCTCACAGTTACAGAACTCAAAATGTTTTTTTACTGCAACGAGCTTCTACTTTCCCTGTTATCAATTTACTGCAAAAAGTTTTTACTTTCTTTGTTATCAATAGGAACCAGGGACCCATGTGTCTTGCAATATCTGACAAACTTTAGACACCCTGGGAAGGCTCAGAGGTAGATGTTTGCGTACATGGGAAAACTGCAATACTTGGTGTAAAACCCTTGGACTTACAAAGATTTAAATATTTAACAGCTAATTGCTTGATTCAGAGACCAATCCTGACTGTAAGATAGTGCAGGAGGAAAGAAAAGCTCAATGGTCAGGTTGCCTCCTGTCTTCTGCAGTGGAAATGGAAAGCAGACGGAAGGGAAGGAGGGACATTGGTTACCACAGCAGCACAGGCAAAGGGAAGGGCAGCAGTAGAAGGATGCAGCCCTGAAAGCACACTGTGCCAGATGTGCCAAATATTGGGGTGCCAGATGTGCCAAATATTGTACCCGGTGAGTGCACCACTACCCAGGGCACAGGGTCAGCATGGCAGCAAATGTTTTTACACTGTGCTTGGAAATAAACAGTCTGTTACATGTGTTTTAAGTGCATGCTACAGAAATCAGTGCAATTTCTTGGTGCTGTACAGCACTGAGCTGAGGACTACACGGTGGGCAGTGCTGTGCGATGTAGGCTGCAGCCTGCTACTGGCACTAGGGTGGGAAGAGACTGACCTGCTGCCTTTGGAGGACCTCAGACTCTGTGGATGCCCCTGCCAGCTCTAGTCCTAGTATAAGACTTAATTTTTCCACTAGCTTCTGCCTCCTACTGAGGTCCTATAATGCTGAATCCTGGTGCAGTACCAAAATATTTGAGGCAGGGGCTAGTAGGAGAAAGATGGTTATGTCCTCTTTGGGTTTTCCTCAGTAAAACTGGGTCTTCTCTGCAAGAAAGGGATGACATTCACCAGCAAATGACTCGTGATACAGGTGTCATGGAGCAAGTCACTGGGGAGCAGTGAAGGTCTTCTGAGAATTACCTGCTCTGTTCACTATTGGCACACCAACTGTGGGTGCGTCAAATGGTTAAGGGTTGGAGATATGTACAGGTGTGAAAGGGGGGGGAGGGAATCCCACAAGCCAGTGCTTTGCAACAGCAGGTTGTGTGGCTGCTGGCTCACTGCAGAGGTAAGCGAAGCTTATGTGCTCCCTGGTTAACAAAAGCAGCCTTTGGGCTATGAGATAATACTCTTTTCAGGGCCCTTACATGCGTGAAGAACCTTGAGGGAATAAGCCCATCCAAACAAGTGTGAGACTTAAGAGGAATTCATCTATTTTTGAAGCTGGAGATCTAAGCAAATCTAAAAGCCCTGCTCTTTTTAGATCACTGCTGTGTTTATTATTATTTTTTTTTCTGTTGGATTTGCCTTTTAATGTAAATATTAAATTAAGTGACTCTCCCTTGGGTCATGACTGGTAATAGGAAGAAGACCACAGCACAAACATGAACTTTGTAAACTCTCACCATAAGCTCTCCCTCTACTCTTCACCCTAGGGACCATTCATCTCTGACTTACGAGTACAGTTCTCAGCAGACAGCTAATCTGTTCTATAAACAAACTGATTTTTATTCCCTTGGAAAAAACAACAACAAATAAATATACAATCTATGAAATCAATGTTCCAAACCAAAGGAGGAGCAAACAGCCAGCATTTGGCATCTGGGTTGGGTTTCTTTACTTTTATGTGCTCTTGATGACATCTCTGCAAACCATCAGCTGTTTCAACAAAAGGCCATGCACCATTTTTTTTCCCATGAAGGAAAATGAAGCAGTTAAATTTGCTGTTTGAGAATCCAGGAGAGTTACAGCTTATCTAAGGGCTGCATTTATATCTATTCTAGTCAGTGGGAGTGTTGGAAAGGAGCAAGAAAAACTGCATGAGTAGTACTTTTCACATAAATAAAAGCCATGATTTAGTCCTACTGTATGAAAGCCGGTAGAATAATTATTTTATCAGTGACTACAGCAACCAAAGTCTCCTGCCATGAAGGTGTCCCTAGATACAAGGACTTCTAAATTCTATTTTGATCTGGGATCTGGAATTCCTCCTCACATTCTGCCACCTGCCCAAGGACTACAAACTGGGATTCAGTGGCGTCCTTTGTAGGTGAGGTACACCAGATAACCCCCATCAAATCATCCTTGGCACTCCACCAGCCATTTGGCTATCAAGGCTGTAGGCACCCCACAGTTTCCAGGAAAGCTTAGAGGTGCTGGCATGTGAGCTGCACCCTGTCAGAACTGTTTCCATCCTCCCCACTAACTACTATGATTTTCAGGACCATAGATATTCCCTGAACAATATGGCTAATCCATCAATTTGGCATAATATGATCACGCTGTTATAATGTTGATATAATATTTGATATAAGATTGAGTCTGCTGAGCTAGATGAACCGCTTTTCTCATACAGGGAACTATTCTGAAGCTTTAAGCCCACTACTATGCTATAATCTTGACAGAGAAGCATAATCCTAAACAAGTTTTTTGTTTAATTCATAGAAAAGGCTATGGAAAAAACCACTTTGTTAGATTTGTAATTCTATTTCAGCAAAGATTAACTAAATGTAGAAAGAATACTCCATGGAAGGCTGTGAATCATCATACACTCATGATTATCTGTATAGTAACCTAAGGGGTTTAACCCAGTTCTTTGATCCACAGACTCTGCCATGACTCCAACACCTTCACCTGAAAGGCTGCATCAAGATCTTGGTCTTTGTCCCAGGACCACACAGTACAATTCAGTGGAAGTGACAGGATGTGATTTGTCCTGTGTGATCTCTCATGCCCCCTGCACTGAACCAGCTGTTACCAGGGCTGTAGTCCATCCCACGCCCAGCACTGCGTTTCTCACCCAGGAAGGGTGTTACAGCTTGCCTTAGAGCACAGATCAGGACCTTCCAGTAGAGGACCGGTTGCAGAACTCTAGGTCTTCCCTAGCAGTGATGGGGTGAGACATTAACTTGGATGCGAACAGACTTCACCCAGAAAACGCCATAATGATTACTCAGGTCTAAGCACCACTCCCAAAAGTCCCAAGCTCACGTTGTATGTTTCTGAGAAGTGTGTAACATGAAGGGGGAGCGGGGGAACGACACGGACAGATTTCCACACTATCCTGCCAAGATCCTGGGTGTTTGGTGCAAAGAAAATACCATGTCTGCAAATGTGCTGCTTAAGGACATGTGGATCCCAGCTTCTGCCCAGTCTGTGTTTGGAGGTGACAGAAGTAAATTATAGGGACTTGTAGGTATGAGCCAATCTGCAGATTCACATGCTCAGTTTACAGAGACAGGTCTGAATATCAAGACAGATTATATTCACCCAAAATACGCTCTATTAGACAAGAAGGTGATTCTGAGGATCTGGAGAGAGTGCTGCACATTTTGAGCTACAAGCTGCACGGCCAGGGGCAGATAAAAAATCCCTCACAGGGTGAAAATGTTGGTCCATTTTGGAGCTAGTGACAGGTCAGTGAAATCCAGACTTACTGTCTCCTCTTTCACATCTTTCCAATACTGGATTAGTCCTCTGCAGGTACTTTTCAAAGACTCTGGCTATAAATATGTAATATTGTAGTCAAAAAAAAAATCAGGTCATGAGACATTGGATTTTCTATATGTGAACATTCAACAGCAGTCAGGAGGAAAGACAGAATCTTTTCCTGCTAATAAAATGGACATAGTTTAAGCAACATGGAGTTTTTCATCAGAGGAGACATCAAATCTCATTTAGATTTGTTTAGAATTAAGCTGGCACAGTCTGGCCTTGAGAAAAGTTGACATATGAAAAGTCCCCTTCTCTGTTGGCATTAAACAAACCTCTCAGGATTTTTATGCAATGGGAATGGCATGGACTAGGTGGATCTTAATTGCATGTCACTGTATCTTTGTTACGAGATTAGAAAAATAGACGGATGTATGGAAGGAAGGAAGGAAGGAAGGAAGGAAGGATAGATAGATTAGATAGATACAGGAGCTTGCAAATTATCAGTTAGTCTGGATTTTCAGTCAGTTGCATGACATCTAAGGAGATATTTTCATAGGACAGAGAAATTCCTATTTACAGGTATACTTATAACTATAAAAGTACAAAATTGTAAATTTACTGAGTAGGTCACCATTCATTTTTCTGCCTGTTTCATGAAACTGACCCCAAGTAACAGATTTGAGCAAGGAGGGTTATAATTTGAAAATAAGAGAGCTGACTCTGGAGAGTCCCTCAGATGAAGTCCTGCATCATTAGGAGTTAATAACCAATCTTTTGTAAAGGGAGATCCCTGCTGTCATCCTGAGAAGAAAGATGTCTATGCTAACCCATCTTACTGAATGTTAGCACTTGGGATTTCAAAATAGGAAAGCAAAGCTTTTCCTTGGGAAGCTGATATTATGACAGTCACAACGTCTGTTTCTTTAGAAAGAAAGAGAGTTAATTTTCCTTTATCACCTTGCTTTATACATGTCAGATGCCTTTGAGGCATGGGGAATAAAATGTAGCTGTCAAGCTTCTTTTATTTGACTCCTGCAGAGCATCCTACACCTCAGCAGCAAACAGGGATATCTCTGTGGGTCTAATATTTTCCTCCGCTGGGGAAGGGCTTTTTATGCTCCATTTGATGATTGAGCACCAATACATTTTTTGTTGTTTTTTTTCCAAATCTGAATTCAATTACTACTTAGCCAAAACACAGTGATCAGAGTAATAGCTAACTGGTCCAGTAATTCTCCTCTGACTCTTTTACCAGCTGTTTCTTTCTTTTAACAGCCCTGATGTTCTGCTCAGGCTTTTTATGAGTTATGCCACTTCTTCAGACCCCAATTTTCAATTAGTCTAAAGGATATTTCCTTTTAAGGTATTGAGGCTACTTCTGAAATGGCTACCGCTAAATCATGTGAAGCAGAACACTGCACAGCTTTCTTCAGTTGCAGGGAGGACTGGATAGGGCACTTTAAGAGGTATTTTTCCTCTTCAGTTTAGCTGCTTGTGTTTTCTTTAAAAAGGTTCTGTTGCTACATCATCTCATTTTAGAATTGTCATTTGGGTTTTTTTTTCTAAATATGTACTGCAGCCCAATGCAGAGAAAAAAAGCCCTGTGCTTAATCAAAAAGCATCTGATGTGGAGCATTTTGGTCCTACACTGAGGATCTATAATACATCATGGTAGCACCTACAGAGAAAGAAAGTTGCTACCTGTATATATCTACCAGGTTTGCAACCTACACCTTATTTCAAGTGTTTTAAAGCAGAACCATATACTCTGAGTTTCCTGTACTGGCCTTTTAATCCCAACAGAATACACATGATATTCCTGTCCTTGTGGTGCACGGACTTAGCTAAAGCTTTCTCAGTATAATTCCTTTCAAAAGCAGAATCCATCAAATAAGCTATAACAGCACAATTTATCCTACTACTTAAAATCAGTTCTCCAACAGTATGAGAAATAGGTAAACCTTCCACAAAACTGGGATTTACCAAGAATTTCTTTATGCAGAGGTTGCCAACAACTGCATCACTGCACATCGATCACAGTTGCAGTTGCTCAGTATTACAAAGTATTTCTTCTGGTTTCCTTTTTAAAATTGACTTGCTTTTATTGCTGTTGCTGGACCCTGTAAGAACTAGAGAAAAGTGCAGTTCCTACCTCTATTGATTTTCCAGAGTTTTGGGGGCAACAATTGAAAACTTCTGTGACACTGTCTTGTATAAACAAAACCCTGAGAAAATAGTCGATGTTGTCCCTAACAATGAAAGAAGCCATACACATGACTTTGCAGAATTACTTCTTCTAGGGTACAAGCTCAGGCTTGCCTGGGAACTTTGCCATGCAGCGGGATGTGGTGGCCTATGCTGGAAAACTTCGGGAAGGTTCCTGGGTCTGACTGCGGCCTGTCACAGCTAACATGGTTTCACACTGCTTTCTGGCGTGCTTTGGCAGGCACTGTGCCCAGCTGGGCCTTGTGGGCAGCTGCACTCTTTGCTGGTGCGGGCAGATTGGCAGCATTCCTGCGGCTTTGAAGATGGCCCAACATTAAGCAGGGGTTTGGACAAGATGCCCTCCAGGAGTCCCTTCCAATCCCTGTTTTTCTGCAGTTGTATGAGCTGAGTCTTTTCACGTTCCCAGACTCAGTGCCTGGCAAACTGAATTATTAGTATGGACATACCTATGGGGCCTATGAAATAGTCTAGAAACCAAGTGAGGTTTTTCCCCAACAGTTGGACATTTTCAACATATTCCCCTTGAATTTGTGCAGGTCATTCCTCACAGAATCATAGAATCATTTGGGTTGGGAAAGACCTTTCAGATCATCAAGTCCAACCATTAACCCAGGACTGCCAAGTCCACCACTAAACCATGCCTCCAAGCACCACATCTATGTGTTTTTTGAATATTTCCAGGGATGGTGATTCCAACATTCCCTGGGCAGCCGGTTCCAATGCTTGTCCATCCTCCTGACAGCAGGCCTCCGCCTGTTTTTAGACCAGCTGACACAGACTGTAGGACGTATTGGGCCTGCTGAGATCTTGCCTGTGAGTTCTCCCAAACAGCTGTGGAGAAGGGTCTGCTCTCCCCTACGTTACATGGGGAGCATGGAGGCAGTGGTATGGTCCAGGCAAGCATATCATGACCTGTGCAGCAGACTGTGTATTGCAAGTAAGCCTTAGCAATGGTGAAAAAGACTATTAAAATTTTTGTAATGCTGGAGTATATGTAAATAGTCTTTGGCAGGTTTTCAAGACATGCTGGCTGTTACCATCAGTAAAGCTGCGTACTGAAACCTCACAACCCAGGGATCTTGATAGAGTTACTCAAGGTTCCCCTCAGATATTATTAAAGCTTGTACCTTGGTCTAACTTACCTCACAAAGAATTTGAAAATATTTCAGCAATTCAACGTTTTGTCGATTTACCCTGCTCTCACAGCCATGGTAATGCACTTTCTTCCTGGCAGAAGGTCCTAACATTGTCCTTTTTCTTTGGGAAACAAAACAAGTGCCTTCAAGTTTCATGCATCTGGTAGAGACGAAATTTTTTTGTTCTCTGAAAAGCGTATTTTTATATTTTCCTTTCAAAATGCCAGTGGCTGCAGATTTTAAACAATCTAGGTCCTTTTCACTATGAACTGTACTAATCCAGGTTCCCAGACTGCTTTTCTGTGGTTGTGTAGTTACGTGTCTCCTTCTGCCTTGTTTTCCCATGATGTGGTGAAGTGGGAAAATAGGTTTCCATTCAAAATGCCAAGAATGTGAAAAAAGGGTCCACATTAGGAGCATGTTTTTGCTCAGATAGTTCCAAAGTTAACTGGGAGGGAAGCTAATTTCAGAGAGTCCAATATTTTATTTCTTTGTTTTGTTTACAAAATATATGGTTGTGTAAAATTGTAATAACAGTTTCTTCACCAAATTTAAGTTTTTACTACCAGGCAGATGGCACTAACCAAAGGAGTAGTGCAAAGACAAAAAAAAAAAAAAAATCATCGCTCTTATGTTTTCATCTTACTAGCAAATATTGAATTCTACACCATCTTTTCCGATTAAGAGACAGCCAACACAAAACAGCCAATAGTATCTAAAATTGTATGTTATGGGTGTTTTACTTCAGAACTTTGTCCCTGAATGTCTTAACAAAACTGAACAGATACTCTTTGCCCTTAAATTCTCAAGATTTTTTCTGCTTCTGATTTTATTGTGTTTTAGGCTCATAGCAAAACAAATAAATGAGATGGACACGTTCTTTTTGCTTTACATAATGGTAAAGATTGTACTTTAACACTTTAGGATCTTTAATTTGGAACATAAAGCAATGGTAGTGGTACACAGAGAAAAGTTCAACACTATTTAGAGCCGTTTCTTTCATATTTGTCATTTCTGTCCGTGCAAGAGTTTTTTAACTCAAGTTCAACCTGTTCATCAGCAGCCTGAGCTGCACTTATATCCTGTGGATCAACAGTACAGTCTACAAGTAGGACATTCCTGCAGCTGTTCAAGCTAGTCCAACTTGCACTCAAACAGAAATGGGACTTCAATTTGTAAACAGACTACAGCTCTATCATGTCTGGATAAATTCAAACCTCTCTTCTTCAAGCAACTTTTTCAGATCCAGAGTTCCATAATAATGTTCAATGTGTAGAGAATTAAAAAGGATTGGGATACATGATGATGATGTGTTCAGATCTACATGAGCACTGTAAACATTGGTACCACAAATTGACAGCATCTTCTTTAGAACTGATCACCCTAATTTCTTATGCAACCAGATTTTCTTCTTCCTCAATTTCTAAAGGAAATGGGAAGGAGTTAGAAAGGGCGACGTCCCCAAGGAATCATCAGAACACAGCCAGGTTGAGTATCCACACCAGGGAGCTGGGACACATTCTCACATCACACAGTATAGTCATTACCACTGGTAGCCAGTTCTGCACTTTTGCCTTTTTAACCTACAAATCAGTTGCTTTCCAAGACTCTCAGTCAACAGGTTTTACTCAGTTTTCAGAAAACTTCTCATTTCCTTGGCAAAAGTTATCCTCACTCCAACCTTGAATTACTTAGACATCCCACCAGTCAAGTAAGTAAGTCTGCTTAAGACTTTTTTTCTTTTTTCCCTGGAGAAGAAAAACATTTTCCAATTTCATACGTATTTCTTTTGACCAGCGTAAAAAGCTTCTTCTTGTTGGGTGCAGAAGTGCTGTCACATTAAGGACAGCATTTGGCAACTCGGAATGACAGTATTCACATTTCGCAAAAAATAATAGCAAGGCATCTCTGCACCTTCTAGCATGTGGAACATAGCATCCTTTCCTACAGTTTATGAGTTATCATGACTCTGTTTTTTATTCATGGCCTCTGAAATCAAGCTGTGGATGTTTACATGTCTGGCTGCTGCCTTCCTGATCCCCTTGCCTATTGGTGCAGCTGTGGACAGGAGTTTCTGGGAAGGTTTCTTGCAGAACTTACAGATGTTGTGCAGCAGCAGAATTAAAAGTTTTAGTGGTGTTTTTCCTTCTCTGATCTGTTCTTGTGCACGTGTGTGTGCTGTGTGAGTGTAGGGTGTGGGTGTGTATACATATATGCATGAAGCATATGAAAATATTAAAGCTGAATGGACTCCAGTGTTGCCAGAACTGCAGGGATTACCTTACTATGTATAAGTAGCCTGCAAATAACAAAACTTATAGAATAGAGTATTATAAACTTTCCAACTGGAAAGAAAACCTTCACAACCCCTCACATTATTCACCACCCAGTCCTCAACAGAAATGGGAATGTAAAAACATTTGAACAAAATGTATCATCAGTATTTACATCTTTACAGAAATGCATGTAACTGTCTTCCCCTCTGTTGAAGCACCCATGCATATTTCATGCATTTTACCTCTTACTATGGGTTTAGGACTAGCCTTCCTTCCAGTTTTCCTCCTCTTATTTAAATCTTTTTGTTAATAAACAGATGAAATGTTAGCCATATCAGGTTAATTTACTGTAATTTTTCCAGTAGCATCAAAATGCTTGATAGTTTAAAAACATACTTGCAAAGTGGAGTTTCTTGTAAAGTCTGTTATGGGGAAATTTATCTGTCCTGCATGATTTACAAAAGATCACTGACTTTCATTGTGATGGAAAGAATTCTGTAAGACACAGATCACAGTTATTAAAAGGCATATGGCCAAAACAGAAAAATGCAGGCATGCTCATTTACAGTTATAAAATAATTTATATCTGTTTCATGTCTGTAATTGCCAATCTTTCCAGGAACCCAAGGGCTTTGGGGGGTGGCGGGGGTGGGTGGGGAGCAATTTAAATTATGATGTTTTTATGTTTTTATTTCATTGCAATTAAATCTTAACTTTATACATCACATCAACCCTCCCACCACATGCAACATGAAAAAGAACCATTTTTCAACACGATAATGAAATGAACATTCCTCCAACAACACTCTTACACCAGCATACAACTGAATACATACAACAATTTTCTTCTTTTCCTTTCAAACCCCAAGTTTCCTTTCCTACAACTTCTAAAAGCAAGCATGAAAATACAGTTTTTGGAAATGAGCCTCATGTTGCGTTCAGCTGTTGTGAGACTGGATTTTCACTGTCATCATGAGAGCTTGAATCTTTAAGAAAGGAAAATTGAGGTGCTTGAAGTCACAGGTGTCCTGAACATTTGGCAAAGGAAAACAGCCATTGATGTAAACAAGACACTCTGTATCAAAATTTTAGTGGTAAAGTGGTGGCAAATGGCAGTCCAGCAGCTGCTCCCTAATCGCCCTGCTAGTTATCTGGGGGGATTGCTTTGTGCTTTGGGACCATACCACAAAGCTCACATGAGCATCCTAATACGCCAAGCAGTGGCTGTGACAATGGGTTTTACATTTCCAATCAGCAGAAGACACACTAGAAGAGATCCCTGTGTGACTTCCATTATAGATGCAAGACACTTCACCACCAGCCCTGGAAGAGGATTCCAAGGCCTTGTCAGGCAAAAAAAATGACAATTTAGATCAGTGACTGATGAGATCTCTTTAAATTTCCAAAACCATTAGAGTCCCTGTATCTCATATGCTCCCAGCTGTCTGCTTTCACTTGCTTTTTTCTAAACACAGAATTTTAATTTCTATCAGAGTTCTTCTACAAAGATTTCAGTTCCTACTTCTGCAAAGCCCTTCCTGCACTGGAATTCCTTCATGTTATGCACACTGCTTTATTGTTAAATTATTATTCTTCACCTTTTCCTACAGCCAACATCCATCCATGCCTTTTATTAGGGCTGCATGCAGATTTTGGTGTTTGCCACATGTGCCTTAATAATTTACACAACGTTGCAATATCCTACCTATATTCTTCACATATTTAAGGGCCTTGATCTAAAATGTATTATCAGACCTGAGCTGTGAATGATACAGACTCATTTCTGCCAGACTTTAAATGCTCAGAGGTTTATTATTCCTACAGAAAACCTTCATGCAGCTACCCAAGTAACAATAGATAGTCATACAGTAGATGTCTTCAAGTGATGATGTATTACTGCGGACACTTTTTATTATGTTACAGCTTGCATGAATTCCTTGTTACATTCCAATTTTTATTTTTCTTTTATAAACAGCTGTTTAGTTTAGAAATGTGTTGCAATCTATGTCACAAAGCATTCATTCTTCACACTGTACTGAGGGGTTATCGGTCTTCTGGGTTACACTCATCAAAAATCATGAGACTTTTAGAGACTCTTACATTACATTTAATAGGGAAATGCCATGCACTAGATATTTTGGGGCCAAGCAGACAGTGTGTATTTTGTCTGTAGTAATAACAACTGTAGTAATAACACATGAATTTTCCAAATACAGACCCGTGCGTGAGGTGGGGCAATGATTAACACTGTATAGTGAAGATCTGGGAGACAGGGGTGTAAGTCAGCCTTTGCTAGTTACAAAGGCAACAACCTCCTAAAGACAAATAGCATTTATTAGCATTGCTTAAGGTACTGTCTACAGAGCATTATACTAGCTCAGGAAAAACAAGCTGGGACTCTCTCTATGGCTGTTAAACTCACTGTCAAGGGTTTAACTCACTATCTGTTTACCTCACTGTCAAGGAACCTCCAGAAAATCTCATTCAGATCTGAAGACATCTTGAACAAGAAATACCAGTAAGTCATTTATCCCGTTTGTTCTAGTCCTTGATGCAGCAGGTTGCGTCAGTCCATCGCCATGACGTTTGCTCTGCAGAGGGTTTTCTGCACCCTTAAAGACAACTTTCCTTTAGTAAAAAATGGAAGATGTTCTGTGGCTCCCAGGTGCCTCTCCACCTGCTTTTCCCTTTAGACCTGCTGCCAAAGTGTCTTTAGGTAAAAAGTCTGTCACTGGCAGGATGCTCCTCAAACCACAGCTGAGTTTGGATAACCTGCCTGTCCACCTCATCGGGTACATATTAGTGAAAACAAAATTTTGTTTTCAGACAAAATTCTGGCTTTCCACAGAAAGACGAGACTTGTGGCAGAAGTATTTAGAAGCCCATTTTGCCATCAGAAAGAGAGATATCACACCCTACTCTCCCCCGCTTCTCCTGCAGTTGCCGGTGGGCGTGAGCAACCCAAGAGGTGGTAGCGGTCCTGGGGGGGGCCTGTGTGTCCATCATCTTCCATGGCTCTTGGACTCAGCCTTTCCACTGGTGCTGATCCTGCTAAAGGACACTGGTACCCACTTGAGGTGGTTGAGCCATATTGGTTTAAGACCACGTAACACTGGGAAAGCAGAGACAAGTGGCCCTGAAAGAGCAACACCTTGAGCTGTGTCAGTATTTGGACATCCTGGAGAGGAAGACTGTGTTTGTCTCAGTGTTAAAAGAAAATAAATCAGGCACTTGCTCTCCTCAGAAGCTGTCGTCATTGCCCCGAGGAGGCCCAGATGGCCATTACGCTGGCACCACGCTGTGGACATTTGCTACTACTGCAAAAGCACTTGTGCTTTTGAGACACTTTATCCTCTGAGGTAAAACATTTTTTAAAACCGTATTTATGCTATGGGATAAAATAATCCAGGGGTTCTGAAACGTCAGTTGCCACCTGACCCCCTGTGACAGGCGGTGGGTGACATTTTAGGCGCCGGGCCTGGGAAGGGGTAGGAGGCCGGTGGCGCCCTGCCATCGCCCGCCTTCCCCACAGAGCGGGGCAGGAGGGGGGCGCTGAGAGGGGCGAGCCAGTTCCAGGGGAAATGAGCCGCTTCCTGCTCTCCCCGGTGGAGGAGCTTGGGCCGGCACCTTCCCGGGAGCGGGATCCGAGCCGCCGCGCCCACGCCAGTTCACGAGCCGCCCCGCGACCTGCCTTAATTAACAGCAATTAATTCGATATTAACGAAAACCTCCCCGGGACGCCGCTCGCCAGGGGCCAGGAGGGCGCGG
>JAVJGI010000060.1:54903534-54951227 GCA_035590275.1 Ibycter americanus | reverse complement strand
CGCCCGCGCGCTTTTGCGTTCGCGCTGTGGCAGCGCAGAGCGAGAATTTCTGGAAGCGAAGCTGCAAAGGTCTTCCTCGCCTTTGCCGATCTAAATACAGCTTTTAGGGCAGGACATAACTGCATTCAGCAGGATGTATTTTTCTGTCGTGTAGCTTCACTGACTTTGAAATGTTAAAATGTGTTAAGTCTTATCTATCACCAAAAAGCACGCTCACATTTTTGACAGGGCAAATATTTGCCCTCAAGAGCTCTTTGGGACCTGTGCAGAGCGTTAGCCATTTTGCAGGTTTGAACCTTTTGCTCTCCTGGGTCAGTGTACGCGGTCCCTTCCTAGCAACAAAATGGAGGCGGGCGCTGGTAAGCCTTGGTTCTGTAATCCTTATTTCGCGTGGTACGCTCTGGGAAGGCAGGTCCGAGTGTGCATTAGCAGCTGGGTTTGAGTCGCCTCGCCAGCCGGGCAGCGAGGCTGGGCAAGGTGCGGTTGGGCTTTGCTCTCCTCCGTCTCTCCGCTGGGCCCGAGGAGCTGGGCGTCAGCCGGGGCCTTCGGCACCGCACCGGCCCCGCAGCAGCCCGCAGGTGCTGGCCTGGCCTGCACGCTTGTTGGCTCACCACAACCAACAAAGGTCAGGATCTCTTAAGAACTTGGGCACTTAGTTGGAAATATAAATATGCATTCAGACATCAGACTGACAAGGTTGTCTTCCTCCTTATATTAGTAATTAAAGAACATTAATAATGCTGATTTTTGTGAACTTTTTTTTGTAAGACACTGTTCTTTATTCTCCAGTGTGAATTGCCACAATATGACATTTTTGACCGTAGCATGATATGGGTAACATGAAAGAAAAATAGGAGAAGAGAAGAAGCAGATGACAGATCAAACCCCATCAAGGTCTAAACATTTCACCTACCTGTGTTTAGAGCATATGGGCCCCCATCCTTTCCCCCTCTCCCCAGGAAAGCACTCCCAAGTGCCCCAAAAGCAGCGGAGGGCCAACGGGCACCTTGCCGGCTGCCTCTGTGGGGCTGGCAGATAAGAGCTGGCTCAGCAGCAGCTGCACGGGAAGAGGAAAGTAGCAAACCCCAGAGTCAGAAGTTTCCAGGAGTGTTATTCAAAAGGCCTGCAGGCAGCTGGCTTTCCAAATGAAGGTCTTCCCAATGAACAGAGAGAGCTCCTTGCCATTCCTAGCATTTTCTGGGCACAGCTGGAATCACAATGATTCCTAATTCTTATGCCATACGGCACATGTTCACCTGCTACCATATTCACATGTGCACTGGACCATGACTTCGGCTGTCCATACAATAACTGCCCACTCCCTGTAGTCTTTAGGTATCTCACAAATAGCACATGTAAATAGCATACTGATGTTATCCCGCACACTACCACCAAACAAGAAATCTATCAAGCATGAGCTGTTGATGAGTTTCCTTTCTGTCTAAGGCTTGTCTTCCTTAGATTTCTGTTACTGGCACTGTCTCTAGAAGAGAGTGATAGGCTCCTTAATGTGAAAGCCTGATCTTTTAAGATCAAAGTCTTTTCTTATTTCAGTAAAATTTATTAAAATGAGTTAGTCATTGCTGAAAACTCTTGACAGTTTAAGAATTATCAATCTATTGTAATTAAACACCAGCTGGCTGCTTGTAATTTAGAAAAATGGTAACTGTCTGTTTCAGATCACATATTGTAACTAACTGTGATTCACAGGGGCTTTTTAAACATCATTTTCCAGTGGCTGATCTTGCCAAGTGCTGCAAGAGCCTTTCTGTGAAACTGCAGATATGTCAAACACTTGATGTTTATATATGCTGTACTGCTTTCTGGTGAGGTAGATGTTTTATTAATTGTTATGTTCTATACAACCGAGCTCTTATTTTCCATAGTTCCCATTTACTCGATATTATCCAAATATTGATTTAAATAATGCACTATAAGTAAGTACAGTGATGACTGCCAGGCTGGTAACATCTGATTCACCAGTGAATCTGATATCTCTGTATTTTACAGTTGGGGAGATGGAAGTGCAACCAATATAAAAGGTCATCTCAGTGTGTGTTAGTAAATGTGTGAGCATAGCCAAACAACTGATTATTTTGTCAATTTATTAAGCATAAACTGAGGAATGAATTCTTGATATTTGAGCAGTTGCTGGTCAAGTGCAGGGAGAAAACATGGAGAAATTTCCTAGGATGCTGCTTTTCCTGTATTGATGATTCTTTACATTTAAGGGCTGCCTTTGCAAATTTGAATGAGTTGCAGATTTTTTTCAACAGCTGAAGATATTTATTTTTTTTTTATGTGGACACTGAAAACATCTGGGTTGCTTTAAAAATGAAAGCTAAATGTGTGGAAATAAGCAGGTTTAGAAAGCAGGTTAAATTACACCAGGTGAAACTTGCTGTCCTCTTGAGTGCTGCCTTGCTCAGTCATGTCATAGGAGCAAAAAACGAGACATGCACAGGTCTGATCTACTCCAGCGCCCTGTTCTGAGCAATAGCAATGGTAGATGACTGGGGTGAATCAGAAGAGCAGGCAAACATGTAATGATCTCTTCCCAATGTGATCCCACAGCTTCCCTCAGCCTGTAGCTCGTGGGCCTCTTCACTTGGTCTCATTATAATGATTTATCTTGCTGCTTACACTTGTTGTCTCTTGCTAATGTGGTTATGTTCATTCAATGCACCTGGCTCATTTCAGCTCCCTGCGCCTGCCAGGCAACACTCCCACGGACTAATAAACAAACAGTAGCAGGAAGAAGAAATGAGGAAGGAGAAGGAGGAAAAGGTCTCATAATGAGGAGAAGCTTTCAACTCATAATTGTTCATTCAGAGCCCTTGTAACAGGATTTAAATATTAAAGCTCATTACAATGATACTGATGGAAAGCTGCTCCACCAAAATCCCGTTCCCAAAGGGATCTGTTGGTTATGGTGAAGTATAGGGAAAACATGCACTGATTCATCTTCATGTTCTTGTTCCACTTCCAGACTGTCCAAATAATTATTATTGCTGAATCAAAATGCTAAAAACATTTTGGAGGGGGCTATAGAGAAAAATCGTATGCAAACTATGATGAGCAGAAAGAAATAGCGGTATTTAGTTAAAGAATTATAGTTTGCTTGTCTCCAAACTACTTACGGAATTACTTCTTTCCAATTAAATACTGTCATTTGTTTCGTATGGATTAGTAATAATCTTTTATTTTTGTCTATGTGAAAATATTTATATAAATGCAAGCAAGATCAATGAAGTTTTAGGTGAGATTTCTATGTTAATCTATAAACGGTTTCATTTGTCTGTGACACACACTGAGATAAGGCTCACAGTTGATATGGGAGACGTTATACCTAAATCCAGAAAAAAGGTGGTCCCAACAGGAAACTGGCTGAAATAGCAGTTCTTTACTGCTTGCTTGTATTCCTTTTCACTCAGTTTTTAAAAAATCTTAAAACAGTAATAGCCAATAACAGTGTTGTTCTCACACTGTAATTTTGGCAAGGTCACGGCATAGTAAGGACCCCATGATTAAATAAGGGAGCACACATACCTGACTTGACAAAAGGAAAAAGTAGACTTTCCCCACCATTTCTTGTTAATTATGTGATCCTGATTTAATAGTATTTGGAAAAAAATGCCTTGGTGTTTTTGTTTGTAAATTCCCCTTTCTTTCTTACAAAGACAATCCTCATGCCAAAAGTGTTTTGCTGCTTAAAGAAGAGCAAATGGAATCTAAGATTGCGGTCTGGAATAATTGCGTCAGTCGTCAGGGAATAGACTCCTTCCGCTCTTCCCTCTTGAGATTGCCCTTAAAAGCTGCTTATAGTCCTAACCACTTAAGTAGAAGAAAGATGTAAGTACCCTGAAAGTAATGGAAAGAGCAACAGGGATTAAGGGGCTGCAGGGATTCATCTACAAAGAACTATTTTTAAAGCATTGCACTTCATAGACAGATGATTTCGTTCTGGGTTGAAGTGCTTTACATAACCGCCACCACTGTATTCAGCCAAGGAAAACCACTTCTCTCACCATCTTCTCTAACCTGTAGGTGATTCTCCCATTAGATTTTCATCAATTTTTTTTCACTTTGCTGCATCTCTGAAGTGTATCATATTTGTAGACCATAAACATCAAGGTGAGTGACAAATTGCTAGAGCTACAGGGCAAAGTGTACACATGAAAATGTGCCTGGCTATCTCAGGAACTGCCTGGCACAGAGATTTATTAGACTGTGATACAGCCTCCCAAAGGAAGCAGTGTAAATTTTATAATTTAGGATATTTTAAATAAGACTAGACAGTGCTTGAGGGAAGGTACTCCAGCTGTTAACGTTTATGTAGTATCCTTCACAGCCAGGTCTCAGAGTGCTGCACGGGTAACTAAAACATGAAATTGTTAGTACTTACTCTCCAGGGAACTAGTATTTCTTTAGGTTTTTTTAATAAGTGCCAAGATACAGACTGAACAGTGAATTTCATAACTTAATTCAGAGCACAGAATTGCCACATGCCCCTGTCTCCAACTGACCTGAGTTAGTAACTGAGGCAAAGCAAACATGGCATCCTGCTGCTTCAGCCCTTAATGCACTGCCCTCAGGAACATAACCAAAAAGTGGATTAGCTGGAGACTGCTCTGAAGCCCTGGCTCAGGACTTTGAATGTGAATGAAGCAGACTGTGAAATCAGTATGTAATCTGATGGTAAACCAGTGAAAAACCAACAGGACTAATGGTACGTGTCTGGAAAAGAAAAGCTGTGGTATTTTGACTGAAGATGCATCTTAGACACAGTGCAAAGTGGAAATATGGTAAATAAGCATTACAGCTACATCAACAAACACCAAATAAATTCCTTTTAGGGTCACACCTCTTTTCATGAGAAGTTCATTCAGCACTGAGTGGTTTTGCAGGCAATAAAAAAGGACTCTTTAGAAATGGACCTGTGCATCAAAAATCTGAGAATCATAATCAAAAAATCCCAAACATTTTCTTCTTGGTGATGTAGGCAGTGAAACATAACTGAACTACAGGAGAAGAGACCACCTGGCCTGAATTTTTTTTTTTTTTTTTTTTTTTTACTAATATGAGTGATGTAATGAATCTACTGTTTGACTTTGACCAGTATCACTTCAGGTACATGTTTGTCTGAATGCAAGTACCTCACCGGAGCACAAAATGAATTCTGGAGACCCTGCTTTTAAATCCAGTAACTGTGGAGAGTCTGCAATAGGCAATCTCCAACATGCAGAGGCTTAGTGAACATGCCGTGATTACAGGTAACCAGAGTTGGTCAAACTGCACAAAGAGTTAAAGAAAAATCATTGCTTCTGTACTATGGTACTGGTCTCCAGGTGCTGATCATCTTTTGCTTTTCTTCATGCAGGAGACTGGAACTGACCTGAGGGAAAAGAGCAGAGTGAGGAAGTACAGCGGGCTTTGTTGTGCTTGAAAACCCACTCTGTTTCACATCTTGCTGCTGACCAGCTTATCATTTTGCTCCATCCCGGTCTACATTCCCAGCACAGCAACTGAAAGAGAAACACAGTATAGGTGTCAACTGCTGGCTTCATAAGCTTTACTCCTATGGCTTTGATCGTGTGCCATTGGCAGGGTCATACAGGGAAAATTGGTAATACTGAAAACACGAAGCACTGAAATGGGCAGCCCCAGGAGAAGCTGTTTCTCTTCAGCAGTTTGACGAGCACTTTTAGAAATCATGGGCAAACTTCCACCCTGCTGACCAGAAGAAAGGGCAAGAAAATCAGCTATATTGTCTTGCCAGAAAAGAAGATCTCTTTCCCATCAGTCTTCAGAGGCCTTGACAGTTGGCTGAGCTGATGCCAGGCCCTGTGGTAGCACTGTTTTGCACCAGGGGAGACACGGCTTTAGCACAGTTTAAAAATGAAGTGACCCAGCTGGAGCTTGAGAACCCATTGCAATATCAAAAGGACATTCAACTTGTCAACATGGCATGGGGACATGGAGACAGGCTTATTCCAGTGCGGCCATTATCACACAGCAATGTGGACATAGCAAAGGTTCAGTGCTCACAGCATGCATGGCTGGTCTTCCACCACCTCCAAATGCTGGAGACTAAAAGTAGACATTTACAGAGCAGAGCTTCCCTCCTCCTCAGAGGAGCTCGTGTAGTCTGTGCATCCTGAAGCAGGTGAGCCCAAACAGGTGAGAAACCTGCACCCTTTTTAGGTCAACACCTTTTGTAGACTGAAAAAAAATCCTAAGGACCTGCTCAGTTGCAGAAGTCTGTACTGTAGGTTTTTACAAGCTCTGTAAGACACACACACATCTCCCCCCATGTTCACAAGGAAGTTATAGTTCAATGAATGGCCTTGAGGGCCCTTGCTAATGAACAGGTATTAGTTTACCTGTAGGGTCTGATGTGGGTAGGCAGAGCTGTGTGAAATCACTCACCTGTGAAAATCTGCTGCTCAGAGATGGGCAAAATTCAAAACACATCATCTTTTGCTTCCCTTCTTTCCATGAGGATGACAGAGGATCTCCAGAACTACAAGGCTACCAGCATATTGCTGACTTTAGAAAGCAGTCTTTAAAATAACTGATAATTTGGATGTATGATGTATGTTATTTTGATAAAAGCAGAGGATTTTAATCCCTGTGCTAAACTAGTTTATCATATGATCACAATTTTTGCCACTCTAACACGTTAATATACCAATATAATAAGACACCTGTATATTACATAGAAAAAATGACAAAAATGTTAATACTTTGAAGAGCTTTGTCATAAAACCAGTAAAAGCGCATTGATAGTTGAGGGTAATCTATGATTGATTGGCTCATTCTCGCTAGGCAGTTAAACCTTCAAAAGGAAACACAATGCTTTTCTTGGAAATTGATGGTACACATTAGACGGCATCCAGCTATGGTGCATAATTTGGTATCCTATTTTCAATAATATTTATCCATCTATTTTGTAATCTTTTCTGCCTGCTTCCTTGGCAACAGAATAATACCTTATGAGCCATCACCATAAACACAGACTATAACTTGTGATTCTTTGGGCTAAGTGGCATTAGACAGAGGATGAATGGCGGTCCCATTGGTGGCTGGTTTTTTGCAGAGGGTGGGAACGGTAGACGAGGGCTGCCCTTTGCCTGACATTGATGGGGAAAATGCAGCTTGCACTCAAAATACTCGCAGCTATCTAGATCCTATAATGATATCAAGCCTTATTTTTAATCTATTTTAATCCAAGCAGGTTAAAATGCCTCCAGCCTCCCACTAGCCTCCTCCTCTTCCTGTGGCCAGAGGTCAGCAGGACGCAGGAGCTAGCAAGGCACAGCACCGAGCTGTCTGGGATTTAGTTTTGCATCTTTGATCACCAGAGGTCAGAATAAACCAAAGTAAAGACAAATCCTGCTCATGATGGAAAACTCACCTCTTCCATTCCAGATTTCCCATATGAATGTTTTGTGAAACAGTCCAGGAAATGTGTTTCTACAGTAAAGATAATCTGTCCATAGGTTTAAAATTGGTGAGGGGAACTGCTTCTTTCCCATTAGCAGAGCATGCAAAACTGATTAAAACACACTAACCCAGGCATCCCAGTTTCTTGTCTTCCCCTTATCATGCTAATTACAGGGAATGGAAAAGTGACTGATAATTTACTCACATCAACCAAAAAATATTATTCAGCCAGTTGAAAGAATAAGTGATTCTTTACCACCAGAAGGAGGAGACATGTTTTTGAAGCTGGAGTGTCTTGACTCAAAAAAGCAGCAGGTCCTGAATGTATTTTTTCATTTTAGTGGCACATTTAAACAGAAGATGGAAGATTTTAATTTAACCATTAGAGGTCAGTAAATCCCAGGTTATTCATCGGTTTGTTGAATTCAATTATTGAAAAAAAATTAGAAACAAGGGAAAGATAAAAATAATTACAGCATTTCTGAAGCTTTGGGTTAAATGCTGGGTGAAATAGAGTCCTGAAACAGAGATTTTAAGAGTAAAATTGTAATTTTCAGCTAAAAATGAGCACAGCTGAAAAATAGTCCACATCCTTCAGAATTTGTTGGTGTTCTCTTTGTGAGTATTATTTCAATCACTTAAAAGCTTGAACAGATGACTGCCCAATACAAGATGCAGAATCAATCCAAGGAGCAAGGGGCTGGAATTGGAGAAAGTTTTTCTCATGCTGCAAAGTTACTTTCTTGTATACTGCTGCCCTCTTGGCCCAGGGATTCATCTCTCCTGCTCTACAACTGTCCAGCTGCAGTGAGAAACGTGCAAGGAAATACTGACTTCCACACACATACTGGGTGACAAGAAAGTTATATTATTCCTCTAATACTACTGCCACTAACAGCAAATTGCCTTAATCTAAATAAGGTGACTGCACATGATTTAATAATGCCTGATCCTAACTGATGCAACTTAAATAAGGTATCTGTTGACCAGCTAAAACTAAGCTTGCTTTCTGATCCCTGCCAGAGAAAAACTTGGGCTCATTTCTTTCCTGAACCTTCTCCCTCCAATGTTTTTCTGTTAATTTTCTTTTAGCCTATCTGAAGGAAACTTGATGTATACTGCCTCTAATGATTGCTTGGACTTGCTAAACAGCTCTTCATATTTTACTGTTCCTGGATGCCCAGGTGCTAACCTGCAGCCTGGAGGCATCTCCGTGCTCCATGCAAGCACATCTTGACTATACGTCTTGCTGTGCTAGGCTGCCGTGCTACCTAGTATGAATCTTAACCTTGATGCCTAACTCTCCAAATATTTGAAATAGAGGGAGTGTGAGCGCTAGTCTGGTGAAGCACATCCCCTGATGTGTGTACTCATTCTTATTATGGGAACAAGCTGGGAGAGGAGACAGACACAGGTCTCTTAATCAGTTACAGAAAGACTATTAGGCTGCCAGTGTGATGTCCCTGTCAAAAAGACAAAAGCCAACCTGAATGGAATATTCTCAATAAAAAAGAGAAAAAATGTTTATAACATGGTATAAGGCCAAGGCGAAACTTCCGTTGGAGTTGCTTGCAGTCCCATGTCAGACACTCTGACTTCCGGGCAAGGAAGACCACCCAAAAGACTAATGGACACAGACAGGCCCACAGTGATGATCAGCAGAAAAGCAAAGAAACTAAAACAGCACAGCTTGTCTAGCCTGGAAAAATAAAGTCTGGGGATAGTTATGACAGTTGACTATAAATACATTGAGGGGTGACTGTAGAGGAGGGAGACAAGCTATTCAGGATGAAGAATATACTTGGCACAAAAACAGATGGGTATAAATTGCCTGTAAATAAAATTTAGGCTGGAGCTCAGGAAAAGATTTCCAGGTCTCTCAAATGCCTCTATTTCTCATGAGCAACAAATGATTAATTTAAATGTAGATCCTTGTTAATTAAAGAAATTACAAGACATGATTGGCCATTACAGGAGGGGACTAGAACTGGTGATCCAGCAGGCCTGTAGGATTGTTAGCTAGCCAGACCCCTTTAAAAGTGCTTTACAAATAGGTCTTCAAAGAATAGCTCCGTGGGGTGCAGTTCTACTGCCTGTACTTGCAGCATTTCATGGGAGTCCCTCACAGTGATGAAATTAAGGCTTCCAGATGCTGACTGACAGGTGATTGCCAAGGCTTGCATGCAGGATGATATGAGGTGAGAGCCTGCAGGTCATGCAAGCTTTATGCCAACAAGGAACATCGACCTTGGATGGGTGAAGAACCCCCTTGATTTATGACTCTCAGATATTTGCATTGAAACCTGTGGTCCTGCGATGAAGGAGGGAAAAAAAAAGGGTATCTTCTCTAAACTCCAAAAGCAGATAGGCATAGAGCGAGATTTCTGCTGAGCCTGTGCTCAGCACAGAAGGAAAAGACATTGAGGATATGTTCAGCTTGTGTTCAGAAGCTTCTTCTTTTATTCTGAAGAAATAAAACTGAAGCAGTAAAGTAAAAGGAACTGAATCCTGTGGTTGGGATTTGAACTCGGGCTGGTGAGTCAGCCCTGTGGCATCCAGAAATAGTCTTCTGCTTCGAAACAAAATGTGTGTCAGCAAGGGGTTCTTCCTTCTGAGGAGAGACTGGGCCACCCAGCTGCATTGGTGGTTGTGGTGTTGGTGGAACAAGGAAAGACTTTGCCATCACCCCAAGGGAAGCCAAAGGGAAGGTAAGGACTTCCACAGCCCTGCGGTGTCAGGTTGTGCAAAGATTAGAGAATCGTGTTGTTGGTCTTGCAGAGTTACTGTGCAGGCCCTGTCTCTCAAGGACAACATGCTAACAGATTTTGTTTTTCAAAAGTGGAAGCTGAACTTAATGCTCTTCTGTCCAGGTTCAGGAACAGTTTGATTTATGCAAGTCAATTGCATAAATGAGCATACAATAACTTTCTTTAATTTCAGTGGTGGATTTTTTGTTTTGTTTTGTTTTAATAATGCATCATTCTGTGTTAATAGAGAAGAATGCTGCAAGACTGTCAAAATAATAAAGAGCTTGGTGTATGTGACATTTTAATAATTCTCCTCCTTAAATATCATGGCCCTTATCATCATCCTAACTCAATGACAAATGATTTGATCTTTCATTTTCTCTAATCAAGAGCTCTGGAACTAAATCATTTTACTTAATGGGAACAGCAAAGTCACTTGAATAATACAGATTCAGAACTCAAGTCAGATGTGAGTTTTAGGCAATGTGCTATCTGGGTCAAACTGTGGATAAAAAAAGGAAGAGCAGAGACTAGGATGAAAAAGACAGAAAAATAACCAGAGACAGAAGCAAAAATTTCATCTGTTTTAGTTTAGAAGATAACACATCACATTAAAAGGCTAGAAGATAAACACATCATCAGCTTTGTTTTCATCACTTAGAGTAGATATTTTAAGAAACTTCATCAGCTAAGTAGGAAGCTGCTATGGGGCTAATAAGGAAGATTGGATGAGATAACAACACAAACAGCCTCAGGAAAAACCCAGAGATATAAACTGATGACTACAGCTAAAAGCTGCTGTTTAAACATTTTTTTATTGATGTAAGAGCTATCATGTGTTCTTCATGCTGCAGTATCCACTGTGAAGGTCATATTTGAAACAGTGCATGTTGATCTAAGCCTATGTAAGAGAAACATTGTAGATGCAGAATAACAATTTGGTCCATGCACCATGCTTTCATGTGCGGAGACTGTATGTACGGGCACAACGCAAACCACTTCTGACGTTTCTCTGCAAACAGTCCAGCCCTTCTCCCAGCGCTGTGACATGAGGTGGGCTGGTGGCCCTGCAGGAAGAAACTTTCTGCTGGGGGTGTGCAGCAGATGTGATTCCCCAGGTATTGGTTATGTCCAGCTCTCACTGTGCTGGAGTGTAAGAAGTCCCCCAATACAGTGTAAAGCGATACGAGCAGACCTTAGCAGCAAGTCCTGAAAGCTACTATTCATACCAGCCTTCCTATTGATTTAAAAACAATAATTTGCCTGAGTAAGCCCAGCTCATCTGAGAAAGGGGTTATAAAGTCATGGCCAGAGGCTTCTGAAAACTCCTATCAGTCCCAGATATGTGTGTGTGGGACTTGTGCTCTATTTTCATCAGGGGCTTACAGTTCTGAATCTTTAACCAAGTCTTCTGTGCCCTCCTGTTTTGGAGTGAGACTTGAGATATGACTAAGTTTGGCAAGCTTCCTCGATGGTCCCGAAGTGCATAGCCCTGCCAAGCGTCTTTGCTACTAGCCAGCCTTTGACACGGTCTCCCAAATCCAGCTTGGACTTGTGAGAGGCTGAGGACAGGACAGCCCTGTGTCCAGCTTAGTTGCAGTTCCCCAAAGATGGACCAGCCCTTTTCCAGAGTGCTAGAAGAGGGTCATGAGCATAGAGGATTCCCCATTTCTGGACTCTGTGGTCTGCACCATATATTAGAACTGCCTGAAAGTAGAGGTGGAGGAGACAGCAACAGCCTGGATACAGAGAGAGGGATGTCTAAAGAGGCAGCCCATGAACTGGCTGTAATAACAGCAGCCTTCTCAGACAGACATGTTCAAGTTGCATCCAGCTCAGCTTCTGGCCCCATTTTAACCTGACTGCGCTGCAGCTGGACTGCAGGTGGCTATCAGTTTGTCCATCCCTTACTGCCTACAGAGTGGGAAAGGCAACAGTAAACATTTTGCTCCAAACAGTAACAAGTCTTTGCTCTAGGAGAGAGAGTCCTGAGAAGCAATTTCCAGCATATGATTCCTAAAACTCTACATCTGTGGAGAGGCTGAGTGACTCAGTGGACTGAGATTATGCAGGCAATAAAAATTAATTGTATTCAGCTTCTGGTTTAGTACATAACTTTTGGTCAGCCATTTAATCTTTCCCACTCTCCCTGATGTGTAATACTGCAGTGGCAGGACCCAGTTCAGGGCATGCTCTGGTATTCTCTGGAGCTGTAAAAGTAATATAATTGCTGAGTATCACTCGTGTCATGTCAGTTATATACCTTAGAGGCTTAAATGGTAGTGCTGACAGACCCTTAGTAATAGCAGTGTTACAGGCATTAGCACGTCTATATAGGTAGAGCTCCTCTTCATGTGTATTTTGTACTCAACTGGATCACCAAAATCACTCTCTTGCTTCACACGCATTAAATAACCTGTCCTGGATCTTACAAATTTGTGGCTTTCTGTAGCACAAATTCTCTGCCAGAGTTTGCAGATGGCATGAATTAAGCATGATCTGATTTGCTTTCTTTCCATTTCTTTGCAGGGGTACAGGTCTATATGCTGAAATCATGAAACCACATTCTCCTGTTGCCCACTTTTTCCTTTTTTTCATATACTTGGTGCGTTGGGTGCCATCAACATTTAAAGTGCTATGAGTACGTTCAGTCAGTAATGAAAGACTTCACAGCTTTCTCAGCTACTGTCCATCATCTAACTAGTACCGAAATATGAAGAACGCATACTGCTTGAGCTTTGCCATTAGTTTTTAGAAAATGTTGGTTCTCAAACAGCATGATGGAAAACTCTGTAGGATCTGTATCTTGGGTGATATATAGAAAGACAATGGTCGTGTGGTCCTCCAGCACCTTTTTTCCAGCTGCTGAAACTGAGATGCTGATTTTTGTCTCTATAACGCAGATCATGAAAGAGGACAGAAGAAATGGCCTTGATGGTAGCAGAATAACAGAGAAATAATGACAAAATCACTTAGGAGTTATCTGCATTCTGGGTACATTTGAGAAGCCTGTAATAAACTCTTCCCATTAGAATGCTTGGGGTTTTGTTAAGCATGAAGTGAGTGGAGATAAGGAATTTGTGGCTGATGCAAGGAAAACACTAGCTATTTGCACAGATTAATTGCAATCCCACCATTGCAGATCATAAAAAAGCAATTAATCTGTCATCATAATGTTCTTGAACTCTATTATTTAATTCTCAACATTAAGTGAAACTGAAGTATGCAATGTGATACTTTGAATTTAGGAAGGGACCTTGAGTGGTCTTCTAGCAAGACCAGCTCTGTTAAATAACTGCTGACAGACATGTTTCTCATCTGTTGTTGAAAATCTCCATAAATATTCTCCACCTTTCCACTGTAAACTCAGATTTGTTTTCCACAAAGAGAAATTTAGCAGTCTGGACTCATTTCACTGGAACACCAACTTTCATCAGAAAAAGTTTCCTAGCAGTGGTTGGTGCTCTTTCACTCCACTTTGCTGAAGAAACTGCCTCCATTCAAGAAAATTCCTAACCTCACAAACCCAAATGTTGTCGCTCCTAGCACTGGAAAGCCTCTTGACCAAAGTAGCCACTGCATAATCCAGAGAAGAGTTATGATCTAGAAGCCTACACCCAATCAAGATCTATACTGAATGGAACCCCAAAGCAGATATTACAGGCATTTAGACCCCACTCCCCCTGCCAGCGTGCTGTTTGTTACCAACTCAAAACACTTTTCCTCCTTTTGCTTTGTCTACAAAGGCTTTACTCCTTCCTTACTTAACTCACTCACACTGATAAACCTCTCCTTCTTCATGGTCCCTGCCCTATTGTAACCCACCTAAGTGATATTTCTAGATAAGATTTTGTGAAAGGCAGCTGAACACTGAGGGGGATATTCTAATGTACTCAGGTACTCCTTCAATACCTCAGAAACTCCTCTGCCTATGCAGAGCATGGAGGGGTAGCAGGTAGATACGTCTCTCTGGACATGGCATTCCCCATGACCACAGCTAGTCCAACAGTCAACCGAAGAAACTGCCTGTTCATTTTATAACTTATACCAACACAGTGCGATTTTTCCTGCTGTGACAGTGATTTTGCAGCGACTGTCATACGCCACTGGCCCCCCAAGTCCTCTGAGAGCCAACAGATAGGCCAGCCTCACTATGCTTTTGTGGAAGGAGCAGTCTGTGCCCAGCCCCTGCGAGAAGAAGCTGCTGCGATGGACCTAATCCTCACAGGCAGAGGGGAGCCAACACGTGTGGGACTGCAGAGAGCCCCGTTCACAGACCGTGCTTTTGCTTTCTGACGGAACAGCTGTCAATAGCCATTTTCTTATGTTTTTGCTTTTAGGATGTTGGAAATTCCATCCAGGGGCCCTAAAGCAGTCCATTGGTATGGCTGACTGAGAAAGCCGAAGTTTCTGAGCCCTGATGTCCATCATGCTTATTTATGAGTTGTCCCACACTAGGCCCTCGTATCTAAAATCTGGCCCACATATTGCAAGTCCTCATCATCCATTAATCCGTTGATTTTTTTTTCTAGACATCAAGGCATAAGACATTTCCTCCTCTCTTATTTCTTCCCTAAGATTCATGCTGGGGTGGAAAAAATGATGCATTTTCTCCTGACATGTAAGCGTTACAGCTGACTCACAGGTGTTCCTGCTCCTCCAGAACTGCAGCTGCTCCATCCCATTCTGCCTTGGAAATACAGCAAGGTTTAGGAATGACTCTTCCTTATATATTCAAGTAACATAACATGCTAACTTTAAAATGCTCACCCTTGTGTCGTGTCCCGCCAACATTTATTTTATTCCTTCCCTTTTTTACTCCCACAATTTCTGTATCCTGAAAGACTCGCAAACACAAATCCCCCAGGCCACTTTCAAAATACTGGCCTGTATCAAGGCTATTTATTCTGCCGATCTATCTTTTCTCTCATTCTCTTTCTCCTTTCCTACCTCCTCCAGGCCAAGTCTGTGTGAAGGAGGAGGAATGCATTTTCCTCCTATGCCCCTCTTTGAAGATTTTACAGATGGCTCTGGACTCACTGCGCTATAAAACATCCTTACAGGGAGAGGGCCAGAGATCGCTTTGCTTGGGACTCCCTGCGCTTCCTTCCTATTCCTCCTTATCCCCTTTCCTTAAGGCCATCACAGTCCTTCTTTCTGTCTCCTTTACAGTGTTTTACCTCTGCTCCCTTGCCGAGCTGATATGCCTCTGCTTTGATCTGCCTCACACCCCCCACACCTCTCCTCTCCCTGCTTTCTCCATTAGCACTTTCTTTCCCTCATGGGCACCCAGAGAAATTCTCCCATTGCCAGCACTTTTAATCACTTTGGCTGCCCCTGCATTGGTAAATTTACTCAAGGCCTGGGAAGACAGTGACTGTAGTTACACCGCCAGTGAAAAGCCTGCAAAAAGCACCAGTGTCCCAGGTCCGCTCCGTGGGGACCCCGCTGACTCCTGTGTGTTATGGTTGGCCTTGGGCCAGGCCAGCCCAGCCAGCGGGCTCACTGGCAGTGCTTGTTCTGGTTGCTGCAGCTGGATGAAGGATCCCCCTCAGGAAAACCTGGGGACTGGAGGAGCAGTGTGCCTGCGTGCCTGCGTGCACACACGTGTCCATTGCTGCACAGCAGCAGCCCTGGCTCCTTGTGCAGGCTCCCGCATCATTTTTATTGCTAAATTTCCATTTTCCTGCTACCCTGAAGGGGCCTCTGGCTCCTGCGTATCCGGCCAGAGCTCACTGGAGTCTCCTCCGGCATTCCTCCATGTTTCCTCACCAGTTCAGGGTGAAGAATAGCGCTTACTGAATGGCCCATTCACGGCCTGGTAGATTTAGAAACCACACGGAAAACAGCGGAGGCTCCTCTGCAGGGCTGGCTCGGGCGGGAGCACCCGGGTCAGCAGGAGATGCGGGGCGCTGCTGTTGCTGCTCCGGACTGAGCAGGCACCACTGAACAGTGGGTTGGCACAGCAGGCGGTGCCGGGGTGACCCTCTGCCGTGACGAGGCCATCGTCACCATCGCTCACTGCAGACCTGGGAGCAAATTAACGGGCAGCAGTGGCCTCCGAAAGGAGGCTTGGGCTTTTCCTTCAGATCCAAGCGAGAAGCTGGATCATTTCCAAAGGCAATGTTATGTGTACTCATCTGGAGGTTGTGTAAATAAATCAGTTCAAGGAATTAATGGGGGTTTCTGAGTAGCTGCAGCTTCTTCCCGCTGAACCGGCTGAAGGCAGCGATCAGCTGCCCTGGCTGCGGCACCGACTGCCGCGCTCCCTGTGCCGCCCCGGCGCGGGCACAGCTCTCTGCCGCCCAGGAAAACCTGTCTGCGGGACCCGTGGTTCCAGTTATTCGTGCACATTAACTGGGGAACATCTCTACCTTGTTTCATGCAGGAATCTTTTGTGCTTGCTTGTATGTAAGGAATTTGCAGCCTTGAAAAAGGCTGGGGGTAATTTTTCAGCCTCCCTAGACAAAAGTTTATATGATAGGCCTTTAATTGCATTTTCTGCTGGCACTGCTGTTGATGGCCCTAAGTACCTGGGTTCTTACCATGTTACTGGTCTCCAGAATCCATATTACCTTACATTTTAAAAGGTGCTTTGGGAAGTTCCCAACATAAGAAAACAGCTGAACATAGCAATGGTGCCAGTATACTGGGCCCAGTATCCCATGCTGTACAAACAGCTGCCTTGTCTGCCTGTTTTGACAACAGATAATGTTGAGGAAACATAATCCTGAGTCTGTTTGGTTGGTGCAGTGTTCCACTCTGGAGTTCTACATGTTATACTTCCATATCACACACTATTTCTTAATTTAATTGAACTTCAACTTTTGGCAAAGGAAAATAGCGGTTTAGATACAAACCATCACAAGAGTGGAATGAGGAACTTTCCTTTCCAAACCTGACTGGACTTCTGTAAATTTTAGTAAAAATCCCTTTTCACGTGTTCACTTTTAAAACTGAAACAAGATTGCTTGGGTGGCCACCTCACAAGGGATTAGGATGTGCATTAGAGGGCTTTTGAGACTGAAAGTACCTTCCTACTCATCAGTTCTCTTG
The DNA here is from genome assembly GCA_035590275.1 of Ibycter americanus. Lineage (NCBI taxonomy): Eukaryota > Metazoa > Chordata > Aves > Falconiformes > Falconidae > Ibycter > Ibycter americanus. The sequence continues at coordinate 54,933,978 of JAVJGI010000060.1, read as the reverse complement.
CCCGCTTATGTATCGCTTGGAGGCTCAGACCATCAGAAATGTTGGGGTGACCCTTGCTACTAGCAGGAGTTAAGCTGAATAGGAATAACCCAGGGGATCAGGGGGTGGTGCTATGTTTATAATGCTCCTGAAGCTATCAGCAGTAACTTCATCTTGACTGTAACTGTTCCCTGTGCATGCAGCTCAGCAAGGGTGCGAGTACATCCAACGCACAAATTCAAGGGTTGTATATATGACTAGCTGCATAGATATGAAGGTAAAAAGGATTTTGGCATACCCAAGGTATTGCTGTTGTCCCTCTAGAGTAAAAAACAAATTAGAAGCTTCATCTTGCTGTCATTACACAGGTGAGAAATTCATTAAATCAGTGTGACTAAACCTGTGATTAAGGACTGCAGACCAGATTTGGGACTTAATCTCTTCTGAGAAAATCCCAATTTAACAGGAGTAAAATGATCCTAGTATCAGGTTATGAGGCCTGCTGTTTTGAGCATGTGGAAGAAGTTATAACTAATTTTCAGTTTGGAGGGATATTTTCATGCTTAGGTAATTATATGATACGTGTGAAGCAACTGTGTGTTTGACTGCAGCTGTAAAATAATGATAGTTTTTATTAGAAAATTAAGGTCATTGAACACAAGGCTCTTTCAGGACAGAGTAATTTTGAAGCATGAAAGGAAGAACATGGTTGTTCACAGAAAATGCAGTGACAGGGAGGGGATGCAGTGTCCTTTTTCAGGAGTCACATTTAAAGGGTAAGATTAGAAGTGCATTATCTTGATGCGGGATTACAGAAAGCCCACTTGCACAGCTGGTGCAACTGGCACTGACAGGAAGACAATCTGCCTGCTCTTCAGTTTCTAAGCAGCAATAACATCGTGATGTTTTCAATGTGGGGTAACACTGGGGAAGGGTCTCACCGAATTTTAAAATAATTGCTATGTATATCTCTGTGTGTGGCTAGCCATTGTCTTTTGCTATTTCCAGTTTCTTAAATATCACCAGAGCTGTTTAATTCAGTTCAACTTTTTTTTAATTTCCTTCAACTCTTATTTTTGAATGCCCTTCTTTCAGTGTGCTTTCCAGGAAGGGAGGGAAGAGGGAGCAGAATAAACATCCATAGCTAGGCCTTGCTTTCAGAGCAGTTCAGTACATCCCTGCAGGCTGGATAGAAGAGGAAGAGTGTCTGCTGTGTTTTCTCAAAGTCACAGGCAATCCAGCCATTTCAGAGGTTGTTTATCTGGGGGAGAGCATCACATTTTGCCCATTCACATATACTGAGTGGGCCCAGAAGACGAGCATGCAGACAGATGCAGCCAGCACACCTTCCAAGTGGGATGGGGGGATACGTGAACTGAGCCATTAGGCAGCACAGTTTGCCCCCACAGTTTTATGAGAGTATTATGTGCTACTTGCAAGGCTGAGACAGAGAGACCTTTGCAAGCTATTTCTACAAATAGCCTGAAACTTGTAACCAAAGAGTTTATAGTCTTTCTCTCTACAATTATTGTGCTTGCAGGTACCTAAACAGCTCAAATACAAGTTGGGTCTGCAATTAAGCATTTGCACGTTCAGAGCTTCAAAGGTCAGGTGGTATCTGAGCTAAATCCTTATCCTGGTTAGCCCACACCACCCATCCCTAAATATACACATAGAAAACACAAATGTTCAGAAACTAAGGAACCTGTTTTTGTAGAAATGTCCAAAGTGTTGAAACCTATCTTTTTTGAATGGCTGGATTTGGAGCATTTGTTGGAGATTTTCTAGAGCGTCACTGCACCTTTGTCACAGTGCGGGTCTCCTGTGCACTGCAGTCCAAGCTGGCTGCTGAGGCAGAAGGACTTTTGGCCTGCTGCAGAAGGTAACTAATAAACCAGCACTGGCAAAGTAAGAGCTGGCAAGACAGTTCAGATGGACAGCTGCTCCTCCTTTTGTCATATAAAATGTTTTCCCTTTTGTAGACCCTTAGTACGTGCATTACATTAGCAAGGTGGGTGTTGGTCTCTTCTACCAAGTACCAAGTGATAGGATGAGAGGAAACAGTCTCAAGTTGCACCAGGGGAGGTTTAGATTGGATATTAAGAAAAATTTCTTCACTGAAAGGGTTATCAAGCACTGGGACAGGCTGCCCAGGGAAGTGGCTGAGTTACCATCCCTGGAGGTATTTAAAAAATCTGTAGATGTGGCACTTAGCAACACAGTTTAGTGGGACTTGTCAGTCCTGGGTTAACAGTTGGACTCAATGATCTTAAAAGTCTTTTCCAAACTAAATGATTCTGTGATTCTGTTATTATTTTTATTCCGTGCAACCAAAGAATCTGAAAATACCGTTAGCAATGACAGCATGTTAGAGCTGGTAGCCTGTCACTGCTCAACTTCCTTGCTGTTGGTTGGGTTGCCCACAGACAGGGTCCCAGCATGCTTATAACCAATAAAGGGAGTTTGAAGAGATCAGAAGTCATACTCATAACCACTTATTACTTGGTGCCAACTGGGAACATAATAAAAGCTGCAGAGGGAGGCCATTGGTTCCTTATTGCATTCAGTGAGTTACTGAGAAATCAAACCAAAAGTCATACCCCAGTTACAGCGAATGTCTGCTGAGCTCCAAGCTTATTTCATGCTCACAATTTCACTGAAACTGACTGGCTCAAATAATTATCTAATGAGTCAGGCCTCTGAGGAGCAGCATTCGACATCCTAGCGGGGAAAATATAGCTTTAATTGTCAACATTTCATAATCTGAAATTTCAAATGCTAAGTGATCGTTTTGAAGCCGCTGATCCATCCTGATAAGATACATATTTTCCATATGCATGGTATTTCTTTTGATCTTTGGGTTTTCCCTGATGTATCTCTGGCTGCAATTAACAAGGGTTATCACTCACTTGCTCTATTATTATTTTTACTGGAGTGCTCCAGCTGATTTAACTCTTATAATCTTCTTTCCTCTTGAAAATATAACTTGTATTTGTTTAATTGTTGGCCCACAATAAGCTTCCTCATTATCCATCTATCACTATCATCAAGCAATGCAGAAAAGAAAAAAACCCAAACAAAGGGAATATATCTTTACTGCCATTTGATGTGTCTGAGTCTAGTTATAAATGAAGACACAAGAGGGAAATATTTTGTGTAAAGAACCTGCAAATGGCACAGCATTGCACAGATCCTATTGTATATATCTGGCAGAAATCCCTTCTCTAACTCTGGGGCTTTGTTATGGAGAAGAGGGAGTGAATTTGCTTTTCTGTATTCTGTCTCTTTTCTTCCTTAAATTAAATACTTCGGGTTGCTTTTTCTTCCCTGAGAAGAATTACTGGCTGCCCCAAACCTCCCTGATTTGTTCCACTTTACTTGACACACAAAATCATTAGCATTTGTCCTTTGGCTGTTAAGCAAAATCTATCAATTACCACAAGCAGTTTTTGCTAGTTTGGGCAGAAGAAACGCCCGAGTCCTTTCTCCTCAGGTTTTAGAAGACTATCATAGAAAACATAGCTCATTTCAGTGTAAAGTATTAAAGATGAAATTTGAGCTTTTCAGCACACCCAAGGCAGGGTGAGGACCTAGCTGTACCATCCAGGAACAGGCCAGGTCAGGGAACAAAACTCATCTGTCAAATTCAGGGCAGGTTCGAAAGCAAGGCCATGTGCACCAAAGCTCATTGTGTGACGGCTGCAGCATCCAGTGCTACAGCTGAAGGCTGGGGTCAAAGCCTCACATCCATGCTCCAGGAGAGCTGGGTTTAGGGAGTCTGTTGGATGTGGAGGTGTCTGTTCCCAGCTCCAGTGGCACCAGCAGGACTGGCATATGTCCAGCAGTACCAAGCGCTCACCTGTTCTCCCCACAGACAATGCCTTAGAGCTCTGCTGCAGCGTGCCCTTGAGCATATGGTTGCACACAAATGATGTGAGAGAGAAGCGGGTCAGGCTTGGCCTCACACAAGCTGCAACTTGGGCGGATATGGCTGTGACTCATCCCTCGGACTCCCCTTGCTGTAGGGCATCAAGCGCTCTGTAGCTGGCCCATAGCTGGTGCCCTGGCAAATCTTCAACCATTTAGGGGCATTATGGCCAATGAGAGCTATTTGAAAGCTACCTAATGAAAAAATCCCGAGTCCCAGGGGACAAACTGGTTGCCACACAGCTCTCAGCAACAGTAATTGGGAGCATGCATGCTCTGCCTCCAAAAGCATGTGCCTCTGCAGCCCCACCAAGGGGATGCTTCCTCTCTCCATGGTACCACTCACCTCTGACACCCATCAGCAGGTGCCCAGGGCAAACTGGCTACCTAAAATACTACAGTAATCGGTCAGGATCCACTGAGTGGCTAGAAAAATTATATCATTCTAAATGTAAAGTGAAAGCATCCTTACACCCGAGCAGGAGCTCTGATTTAACATGCCATCAGAATGCAAGGCGCCATTCAAGGGATAACCAAGCACTGACTGTTTCTGGTTTTCACAATCAGAAGGAAGAACCTTATTAGTCTGCTCACTTAATAAGATGGCAGAGGTATTATTTCAACAAAATAAATTGCATAGGTGTATAAACTCTTCCAGTTTAATCCATCAGTCAGGGCACAAGAGAGCAAATGGAAGATGCTCATAAATGATTCCTCTCTCAGAGTTGTCTTACTCCTTCTGGTGACAACAGCTGCTCATGGAAAAGGCAAGTTTTGGCCTCCTAGCTCATCACATGGACTCGCTGTGGGCAGCCTGAGGAGCAGTTAAGTCCTCACAGGCATTTTACTCGCTGCAATTACATTAGAAGTGTTTTATCCATTCTGCTAAAGAAGTGTTCACCAGACCTGCCACTCTTGAAACACTTGTTTGTTGTCCATAGGTAAAATGCAAGCTTGAACCTGGTGTGACAATTCTGAGCTCTAGTTGCTCACTTCTTGCCAATGGGCAGTCTTGTGGAAATGCTGACATCTGACGGCTTGGAAGAAACGGCGTCTATAGCTGAAATCACATTTTGGCAATAATTACTTGAGAAGCTAAAAATTACCTCCCAGTAAGTGTGAATGGCAAGGATGTGGCCCAGAGCATGGTGCTGTAAAAAAGCATCTAGAAATTCAGCAGGATACAGTTTAATTCCAAACTGTTCATCACCATCTGTTAAGAGCTACATCTTAGAGAAGAAAAAAGGCACAACAGTGTAAATGCTTTTTATTCAGAAATACTAAATTTAGGATCTAGAAGGGATTTGTATTTCTCCCCACAGACTTTTGTGCTTGTTTGTGTCTGGATGTGGCAGCTTTACCTCTCTGCCTCTGCAGGCGCTGCTGCAGGAGGTAAGGCGAGAAGGTCAGGGGTACGAAATTACAACATCCATGCTGTGCTCACCTGCATCATCTGTGCCTGCAGCAAGTGGTGTGTGGCTGTCTGCTGCCATGGTCACTCCAACATCCCTACTGTCACCATAAATGAGGATGGAGAAAGGCATTCCTGTTTTAGCTTTAACTTCAAGTGGACCAAAGAAGCCACTCAATTCTTATAGCTTGGGCCTGAGAGTTCAACTGTGGTATGTTGAGGCAACAGCAGTATTGTAATGAGAATCCTATTTTCTCATTAAAATATGGAAGAAGCATCTTCCCCTGTGTAAGAAAATCTCTCCAGCTGCTTTTCTGTACTTGGTGAAACTGTTTAGAAGATTAAATACCAAACTCTAATCCAGTAGGAATTTGCTAGTCACTGCATTAAATGATCCAGTGTTTCTGAATGTTGCATGCTAACAGTATTTTGAAACGAGAATCCAAATCTGAGTTGATTTTACCTATTTGACCTCACTTTGCCAGGTGGTAACAGTTTTGACTTCCAGCATTTTGCTCTGTGTCTTTGCAAAAAAGAAGCTAGCACAGTTGTCTCCTTAACATCAGTTTGTGGTATCTCACCCTGATCCCAGCTGCTTAGCATGGACACAAGTGGCTGTCAGTTCAATGCCTTAAACAGGCCTGCAATCTGCCTTGCTCAGATAAATAATTTTAAAAAGCACAGTAGATGATGAAGAGGCAGGCTATATGGCAAATCTCAATTTTGGGTGAATATCCTGAGTTGCTGGGGCCTGTCCTTGGGTCCCAGTTTCCTTCGGCCCAAACAAGAATCACCCAATAGCAGGAGGCAGTTTTGTAACCTTCTTACTTGCACCAGCAGTGGTGAGATTCAGCTGCTGCCAGAGCAGATGCTGCATGCAAACCTGGATGTTAGTGTCAAAAGCTGTAAGAAACAACTCTGCTGTCAGTGGGGACAGAGCAGTGTAAAATGAGTGAAAAGGTAAGAATTAGAACCCTTTGCTCATGTGAGGAATCCCAGACCATGAGAAGTCTGGGCTATTACTCAAAATACAATTTTTACAATACAGAGCAATTGTTCTTGGGAGAGCTGGTTATCACACCAAGCTGGTGCTTCTCCTTGATTACGGCTAAGTCACCGTAAAGGCTACAACTTTATTGTGAGTACTTTGTAATAGTATTATCCCATGTAAACAACTGCTGCAGCTGCCACAGAGATTTTTATGATTTTATATGACAGCTGTGCTAAGCTCTGAGCTTGCACCCGAGGGAGCCCTTGGCTCCATCCGCTTGGGAGAAGAAATTTCTCCCACGGTTGCTCTTTATGATCTGCTCTGCTCTGTTCGTGTTACATGGCCTTCCTCTTCCAGCCAAGCAGAGCAGAGATGGAAAGGACCGGCCAGTTCCTCTTTCTGTGTTGTGCTCTTTTCCACTGGGATCAAGACCCAACCCATGAAAATGTGAACAAGTTGAGTCATCTTCTCCCTCCACAGTCCTCCCCTGCAATTAATAGGTGCTGGTAGTGTTTCTTTTGCAGACATACAGGCCTTAGAGCTCCATATCTAGTTCATGGGTTGCCCATTTGCTTGTGAGGTCCATATCTGTTATCACTGGAACAAAAAGGAAGCCCCCCCGCCTATTAACTTGTTCCTTCTCTCTCCTCAGAAAATGAAACCTAATTTAAAGTACTGGACACCTCCACATTGCCCAAAAAGCTTTCTTCATGCAGAGGGAAAAGCAAGTGAACATCTCCAGTAGTAATTTCATCATAGTGAAGCAAAGAACAAAATAAAAAATAATTAAAATTAATTTTTAAATTGTAGCTAGGTCACTCTCACTTTGAAATACTGGAGTAATATTTTGGTGCAATAGCCCTTCACTTTGGAGATTTCTAGGACTTGGGGAAATTTAGGAAGAACCTACCAGGGTCATCTTCTTTCACTTCAATATAGTGAATTTCTCCTGAGCATGGCCTTTGGTTTGTGTAAGGTATGAGGAGACTGCTACTGGCTGATACAGCAGTGGGCAAGGCAGCAGTAAAAATGCCTCTTTTTTATTTGACTAACAATCTAAATAACTTAATACAGTAGCTTAATACTTTCCAAGTGAGAATAAGGATGACGATGGATTATGGTGAGAAATGCTTTTCTGCAGTATATACAGTTTAATGATGGCCCCAATTCAGTGCTATGACTAATCTGAATTACTTCTGCTCATATCATTACATTAAACCCCCGCTGAGGGATTCTGCTTTCACAGCCAGCTGTCCAGTAAGTGGCTACCAAGATGAATTTAGCTTCACAACACTGACATTTGGCTAGGTTATTCATTGCTCTTATTTTGTTTCTCTATTTGTCTCAGGCAGGCAGGTAAGAAAATATGGCAGAAGGGGCTGCTTCAGCTCATGGTCTCAATCCTGCAAACATTTGCCACACTTACTTGCTACTGTGGCAAGTCCAAATGGTTCAAAATCATTAGTCACAGAATTCTCTTCCAAATCACAGGGTTATGGGAAAAAAAAAAAAAAAGAAAATATTGACAAATCATAGCTCTTTCAACTTGCTGTTTTGCTGCTGAACTATGAGGGTGCACATTTCCAAGTTTCCCTCTGCAGTCATAAGGAATTGCTCAATTTTTAATAAAATTTTGGATTCTCACATAGTCTGAGATTTTTCAGAAACAGGGTCAAAGAGAAAAACTGTTCAATACTTTGCAAGTTGGAATGAAATTCAGACTTGGTAATAAGAACAGTTTTATTCTCACCTGTGAGTTTCAGGGTATTTAGTAGTGCAGATTATTTTTTAATAAAAGTAATTCTACACATTGCCATTTGTCTAGACTCAGATGAACAACAGGCATAATTTCATCATTTAGGCATTAATTTTTGGCTTTGATAGCTCAGTTGCAATGATTTGTGTTTGTAGTTAGACATGCTGCTGAATCAGGGATATAGAAGTGTTCCCTGTTACAAAAATACTAAAGTGACATGACCATTGGCAAGAAATCACTCTTGTGTTGATGAAAGCTGGGAGGATACAGTGTGGTTATGGTGTTACTGCATTGCATTTTCATAAGGTTCTTCTGCACAATGTACATACTTACCGAGCCTCTGCCCTGGTCGTGAGTGAGTAATCATCACTAGTAAGGTTTGAGGACAGTCACACTTTGTTAGTCTAAGATGTACAGAACTGGCAGTCTGATGAGGAAAGAGGCTGAACGGGACAGAGACATCCCTTTGCAGATCTAACCCGACATCCCAGCAAGTACAGTGACTGTCGAGAGCCTGGATCGGAGCTGTTAGAAAACGTCTTTCATTAAACGAGACCCTGGAAAAGCTGAAAGCGAGCACGTTGCTGCAGGACTTGGGGAGCAGGTGTGAGGATGGCTTTCCCCGGCACCTCCAGCTGAGGGCAAAGGCTGGGGCAGGAGCCAGCATCTGGAGGGGATGGGGTGGCAAGGGGACAGGACTCGGCAAAGACTGCAGCTTCCCAGTGCGGTGGCAATACTACTTAAGAAAGAGAAAGTCTGTCTCATGCAGAGAAGTGAGAATGTTATCAGGCACAAACTGAGCAAACTAGTAAATAGGTGGATAATGCATGTCCTGAAAATAGGGTACTGAAGCTCCACACCCTCTCATCCCTCTGCGGCCCCAGAATGAAACGGGACAAGAAAGAAAATAGTGGGATGACTGCCTTGGAGGTCTGCATGCTAATGTAAGAAACATGAAAAACAAATTGGAAGAATTCCATTCACAATCAGAATTATTACTTACCTGATTTGATAAGTTAATGGACATAATACATTTATGATTTATTTTGGTCAGGAGGAGATGAAGAGGTGTGTTTCCAAGGTGTGCATGGTGCCTGCTGTGAATACCAGCAGCTGGAGGCAACAGAGCTCCTGAAAGTCTTTGAGCATAAAGAGGAGGGAGAACAGCCCTGCAGCAGTGGAGATTATTATCTGGTTCTTGGAGAAGGGAAGGCTCCTTTGGATCTGGCTTCTGCCGAGTGAAGAGGAGTTGGTCCAGAGGGTGAAGGGAGAAGGCAAATCCTGTGACAGGGATCATAAAGAATGGTATTCCTGACGTTAGAAAGGGAAGAAAGCAAAGCAGTAAAATAAAAATAAAGGATTTGAAGAAAGGGAGCATCACTCAACTTGGAGAATTGAGAGAGAAGCCAGGCAGGAAGAAAAAGGGAGTTTAAAGGAAGTTCCTAAAAAGGCAGCCTCAAGAAGAAAAGCACAGATTATTTCATACAGAGGAGATACAGGAAGCATAGTAAGAAACTACTTTTGCTAACTCAGGAGTTTTTCAGTGACCTGAAAATTATTCGGTGTGAAAAGTAGGTCAAGTTGCTAAGAAGATATATGTAAGACTAGCACAAACCTACAAGGACAAAATCAGAAAGGCCATGCCATAGAATATAATAGAATTAACACAGGAGGTAACAAGAAAAAAGAACAGAAAAAATACCTTGATAGAACATGAAGGCAAAGGAAAAAGTGGTTTACTGCTAAGGGCAAAAAAGGTTAATATCATATATAGATAGGAAATGAGGGAAGAAGCAGGAGGCTTCTTTATATTGGCTGTAGTGCTGCTTTTGACTTTGCTTCCCAGGGGAGTCTCATAAGCAAGTTAAGGAAACAGTTTTATTGAAACCACTGTGAAATTGTTGTACAACTGGCTGAAAAACCATACTTCTAGAGAAAAGGACAAGTAAATCTGTGTTAGCATTTCTCCTGGGTCTGGTATTATTCAATGTTTAATGGTTTGGACACTAGATAATGCAGCTCTCTTGTACAGGACACAAGGTAGAGGACAAGACTGGAATTCAAAATTAATTTGAAAAATTGAAGTGGTCAGAAATAAATAGTTTAGGTAGTAAAATTCGTTGTATGAATACATGATAGGAAATGGTGGACTGAACAACTGCTTTTTAGTAAAGGCTCTGGGGTGCACAAGAGCATGTGGGCTGTTTGACCTTAGTGATGCTGCGCTGCTGTGAAAATGCAACTTCACAGCAGGATGCACGAAGGAGCTGTATGGAAGATATGTTCTGCCTTGTTTGTTACTAGTAACGTCTCAGCTCTACTTTAGGAAGGATGGGGTTAGTTTGAGTGAAACCAGGGCAGCAGCATCCAGATTAAAGGCCAAGAGTCCGTGATCTTGGAGGTGAGACTGAGAGCACTGGGACTACTTAGACAAGAGAAAACTGAGGAGAAATATGATAACAGCTTCAACATTTGTAAAATTGTTCTGCAGACCATGGATGACAGGATGAGAATAAATGGTCTTGAAAAGTGCCACATGGAGGATTTAGGTTAAACAACACAGGTTTTGAATAACTTAGCACTAGGGCTGTCTGTCTGCCAGGGGAACTGCGAGTTGTGGCCATGGGCATGGGAGGATCTCAGGGGCAGGGATGACCTGGCAGACCTGAGCCTGCCTTGGGGCAGGGAGTGGACTACATGATCTCTCAAATACCCTGCCAGATCTGTTTTCCATTTCTGTGGTGACTTAAACATTCCCTGCAATGAGAATGGTTGTCACAGAGAGATTTCACAGAATTGATATTTTTCCCATGAAAATCATAACTGCATCTGTAAGAGAAGTGACCAGAATACCTAATGACTCATCCAGTTAAAAATATCTTAAGGAGCAGAAAAACGAAAGCACTTAACATCATCTAATGTAGCCTTGAGGGGGCATAGGAGCAGATTTATTTTTCAAATGCGACACATGTAAAAATGGCCTATTTCAGACACAAGCAATGTCTGCTACACTGCTGTTTCAAAGATGAGAAAACATTTATCAGAACATAATTTTAAAATTTAAGTATTGGCTCATCAGGGTTTATTCCAATTAACTATAGGCAATAATTAGAAAATACAATAATCAAAGTATCTGTTTGACATGGCTTTTAGATCTGTAATGATCTAAAAGTGGGGATCCTGATTCTGCTGCATGAAACCCACCTCAAAACAGTGCTGCCTTGGAGCACTAAGCCAGGCCTGTCTCCTGTTTAGGACCAGGTGGGACAGTGGTGGGCAAGTACCAGAAATGAGCTAGTTGGTTTTGTGCTTTGTTTTTGACTGAAATTGTATTTTACTCTCACATTGAAGATTGACTGGAGCAAGAAATTTGTTCTGACGTCCTGTTTACTTTCTATATGAGGAAGGAAAAAAATCCCCTCTGCCTCTTTCCAGTTATGTGGTATATATGCACATATTGGCACTTAAATGCTAACACAAAATATTTTGGTAACTCTCTGTAATAAAGAACCACCCAAGGGTAGGGAAGGCAAGCGACTCAATGATCAGAATTGGTAGACTAAAGCTGAAAATGTGTCTTGGACTTCAATCATGTGAGTGGCTCCTATCTGAAAGAAGGGATTTTTTTTGTAAAAAGAAGCTGAGTAAGACAGATGGAAATCATGTTCCTACCTTACTACGGCATTTTGCTACAGGCAGATATTATTATCATTATTATCTATACCCCAAAAAATGCAATAGCTTGTGTAGTTGCAACAACTCAGCCAGAATTCCTCATTAGGAAATTATCTGGAGAGCTATTTTAGGAGATGAAAACCATCATCTTCACCATTTATCCTCATTCTCTTTTTCTTGTCAGCTGTGTAGATGGATAACTTCAAAGATAATCTCTTGAACTGTATCTCCTGCAAGTCCAGATCTGATAAAAGCACGATGCGTTTGTAAGTTTAGGCACAGCAAATATTCCCATTGATTTCAGTGAACTGTCTAGTATACAAGGATAAGCATAACAAACATGACTCCTGGTATGATTAGAGATGTACAATGGTCCTCATCCTTACTGGAAAGGAGAATAAGGCCTTTTCTTCCCAAAGGCTTTATCACTGGCCATAAATAACAAGTTAGCCTTTATTGCCTTGTAAATTCCCTGGCAGGGAGATGATCAAAGGCTAGCAAAGGGCCAGGATGCAGTATTTATAGCCATGAACATTGTTTATAATGTACACATGTGAGTAACCTAACAAGTCCCCCACTAAGAAGAGACTCACTGTTTTTTGCTGAAGCTCTGGGTGGGAAATTATTCCCAGCAAATAGCTCTTAAACTCAAAAAACCCCCCAGATTTCCTTATAAAACACAGACTTGCACCTTGATGCCTGGTTAGGTGCAACCTCACAGAATAACCCTCATTTGTCAGACATGGAGGAGATGCTGGCAGCCTCTTGGGAAGGCAGCAGGGACGAGGGGGCAACAGGGCAGGCAGTGTGACACAGGGCTGCTGGCTGCCTGAGAGGCTGAGTCCCAGGAGGCCCTTGGCGGAGCCACAGCTGACCCGATCACCTCAGCTTGGGACTCCTGCCTCAGGTGGGGGGTGGCTGCGTGACACCCGGGGCCCTTCCAGCCTACGTTGCTGTCACTTTGTGATGAACACCAGAGCAAGAAAGGTAGTTTGAACCAGATCCATAATGGACATTACCTTTGCACTTGCAAAGGGTTATGCGTTTGTGCGCTTAACAAGATTATCAGCTTCCCAGGATGGCTGTGCATGTATCTGCACTTTGAATAAACACAACGGGACTATTACTCTGTGCCCTTAAATATAAGAAAACATTTGCTGGTTGTCATGCAGATTGTAAGGGCTTCAGACAGCAGGACATATTTTGATGATTGTTTGCTTCTGCATCACTGTGGTGCTGCCAGCATCATTGCTCGGTTGGGTCTGTCCTCTTGCCAGGTAGTTAATAGGAGAGGATAAAGCAATGGCCAATGTTATCTTGGCTTCTTGCACTGCTTGCAAGGAAAAGAAGTAACAGTAAGCCAAGAAAGTTGGATATCTATTGAGGCTGATAATACCCCAATGAAACACATGTATTAATTATTAATACAAATGGCACCAGATAACAAAAAAATCATGCATATAAAATTGACTTACATTTACATTTGAAACATTTTTATTTTCTCCAGTATGGAAGTTTGTCTTTAGTGGCCTATTAGGGTTTAGTTAATGCTACATTAGCTGATTTTTAATGTACTGAACTAGCAACAAAGAAATCACAATCCAGACATTACTTCAGGAAGAAAACACAGAAGGAATCATGCATGGGAAAGAGGTGCTTACCTTTTTTCTTTTCACTGTCTGTCTCATCAGACAAAATTCATTAGAAATACGGTCTATAAAATAATGGTCAGCACATTACCGAAGATCGTGTCAAGGGTAATTTTGTAGAGTGATAGCAAGGGAATTAAACCAGATATTCACATTAACAATAACAAGTATTCAACATCTAATCACCTATGTACCACCTGAAAATTTTCCTCTGAATGAACAGGTCGATGTTTTACCCCTTTTTTGTAATGAGTTTGCCCACTTAGGAGAGAAAAAGAATTTTAATGAAATGCTAATGAAGTACCTGTAGCTTTATTTGCTATTTTACATGAAATTTTAAAAATTATTTATTTGAAAGCTATACATAGGTGATATAAATATAGTAAACGTTTGTTTCATCTGTGGATAGCTGATAGTCTCTTGCATTGAACCGTATAGGTCTTCATAGAGATGGTTACATTAAGTTCGTGATATAACAGCCTAGAGCGATATAACTCATGCTAATAGGAATTTGAGTAATGGGAAACTTTAAGTGGCAAATAATGTCAGAGATAATAGGTATGGAGAGACTTTCCTCCACAAAGCCTGGCTAGAAGTAGCCAGATCACAAATTTACGATCCAGGTAAACTGCTAATGGTGTATGTGCTGAGACAGTGGCAGAGTTGACATAAGACCCTGGCTGAGATGCTCCTGCCGAGGCATGAGTGCCAGGAGCAGAAAGAGGTGCTGGAACACCACAGCCCCCTCCACAACGACACCCTGGGTGGGTGGCTTCAGGCTAGTGACTGAGCAAACTAAGAAAGTAGAATCCATTGGAAGTAAGGTGTTCTTCTGTCATACTAAAAAACTGTTTAGATGAAGAGTTTATGTATATGTACTCTTTACTCCTTATTTGCACACTTTACCCTTTATTTACTTAATGAGCTTTATGCTCAAGATTTTCATTCACAGACTTTTAAGTACATTACTTCTTAATACTTGTTTCTCTGGGGAAAGACCCTTGATTTCTCCTCATTTATATTTCATTTTTCCTGTATGTCTATATTATGTCTTAAATAATTTCCACTAAAACACAACCTTTGTTCATGAAAGGTAGGATTTCTGTTACTTAATTTTATCTCGTGGAGTTTAGCACCTTGTCTGTGCTTGTTGCCGGGTTCCTTCTGTCACCAGCGGAGAGGCAGTGGCCTCTCCAGGGGGCCACTCATTTGATTTGTCTCAGATACCTTCTTTAGACCACAATGAATCACGCAGTCATGGGAGGGCTTATATCCCTCTGCTCTGATTTTAGAGAATGCCTGTCTAACTCCTTTATACCCAGTGCCTACCTTTTGGATGACTGAAGTCAGGAGAGTGGTATTTCACCTCTTCCTGCTATAATGATGTTCCTCTACAGAAACGGTTGCTTTAGAGGGTCATCCCACGCAGTTGCTGAAATAAGCCATGATACGTATTTGCTCAGGAGAGGACATAGAGCTAATTTGGTCTCCTTGATTTTCCCTGGCTGGATTGGCTTGATAAAATCTGTGTCAAAACCCTACAGTGGCAGGGCTCAGATCATATTTAAAGGACTTCTTCAGAGCCCTGACTACTAGCATCTGCAAGCATACAGCCGTGTGCCGATGCAACACAACCTGCGGAGCTGTCAGGGCAATAAGTTGTTTCTGTAGCAACTGCTGCTCTTTGGAGAGGCTCTGTGAGGTGCTGGGTGGGATCTCCCTTGGTCCAAAGCCTTCCCAAATGCTTCAGTTTCACCATCATGCCGCATGCACAGCAACACACCTCACAGCCTTTTCTGGAGGGGAAGATGGTAGTTAAGATTATAACCTAACCCATATAATGAATGGGCTCCCCTGGCTGATAAACAAGCACAAGTGAGTTGCAATTATACAATGATCCTTCTTACAGTGATTTCTGCCTGGCAATAGCATAGTATTTCATGGACTTCAGGGCAAAATTCATTCTGTGCAAGGGTGTAATGTAAGGTCTACGTACGGCTTCATTTTCACTTTGTGCTTTCTAAATAACACCTAAGCTCTTCAGATGTGCAACGGTCCTGGCCTGGCCTGATGTCTTGACTTTCACTGACTAATTTAGGATCAACCTGCTAAATGGGAGCTTTTAAGGTCATTGCGATGTACAAGGAAGGTCTGAGAATAGAAGCCAGTTCTCAGTTCCTAAACCCCAAGACCTTAGGTGCCCTTATACATAAAGATACTCACTTCCTATGCCGAAAGTGTTAAACATCTCCTATAAAAGTTTTTTAGACCTCTTTTTTTAAAGCACTTCTACAGATTTCAGGAGGTTCTCAATACCTTGTTATCATTTTTGCAAATTGATCTCTGATGACTTTCTCCCTGATTATATATTTCACAGCTGCTGTCTTGACAAGGCAAACAGCAGGAATCTGCTTGTCTTTGGGCTCCCTTTACTCTTACAAGGTGCATTTCATTCATACAGAGATGTAATTATCAGCCTTCTGTCTTCTGCACACAAGCACACCTTCTAACTGATCATTACCAGAAACAACAGGGTGTTCTCTCTAACAACAATTTCATTTGCATTTAATTACACTGTATTAGGTGATATTGAAGGTGACGTTAGAAAAGGTAAAACAGTTCTGTATTGATTCAGTAAGATGGTAGCAGTTCAGTTGTTTTTAATGAGGTAGCTTGTGCTACACGGATGTTTCCAAATGCGTATGTAGTGCCTCTCCTTAGAAGCAGGAATTTGGCTGGTTTTCACTTTCAGTGTAACCAAGATGTTCTAAACTTTTTCATTTGAAGGGACTTGCTCCATTTACCTTCTTCTAACTCCAGGTAGGGTATTTTTCCCAGCCTACTTTCCTAAGCAAACATTTCTGTGTAACTCTATAGGAAACAGTCTTCATGCTAACTTTCAGCTGATTATGTTTTTGGTAGGATAACATCATTTCTTCAGTAGAGATGTAAACTACAAAGTAAGGTTTCCTTTAAAGCAGTTTCTCTCTTACCTTCCCTTAATGATCAGTGATCCAACACCCCTCTTCTTTTGGAGCCTTCTCCAAAGCCTGGTAAAGTCAGTGAATCTTCCCATTGGTGTCAGTGGTCTTTGTCCCCCTTGGCTAATGACTCAAGTAATTTAGTACTTAAAAACTTATGAAATCAATGAGTTTCTATCCGTGAGTCAACCCTATTATTTGCTTATTAGAGTGTCAAAGACCTAGAGAGCTCCGGTGATCCAGAAGCAGCATCCTCCCAGGCTGCTGGAGTCTGTCTGCACCACGACACAGGAGCAGTCCCTTGCCACCGCTCCCTCCCAGAGCTCCAGCAGAACATACTTTACTGATAGACATTTACCACACCAAAGCCACAGATTCAGTTCTTGACTTTGATGTCATTCATGCACGGTATGGTGTATGTGTAGTGGAAGGAGAAGCAGAACTTTACCCACGGGTGTATGAGCACTGAATGTAGCTGTAGAGGTATAGCAAATTTGCAGGATCTACTGTTTTCTCCTATTTCTCAAACACTGCTTGTTATGTATTATTCCCCATTCCCAAAGATAAATAAAATAGCAAACTACTTCAGAAAGTAGTTCCACTGAGTATTGCTGTTGCAAGAATGATTTTTTAAATGTATCAGAAGGGTTGGGAACCAAAAAAGGTCTGCATTTTTAATGATGTGAATATGAATGAGAACTCAGGAACACAGACTTGTACTATGAATATTCAAGCAGGAAAACTCAGTATAATAAGTGAAACAGGAAATATTTTCCCATGTGAAACAAAGAAGAATTGTTTCACAGCTTATAATCCTCCTCTCTTTACTAAAATCCGTGATCAAGTGCATGACTGAGTATTACTCTATACATGAGCTTTTGAATTCTTCATACCATTTGCAGGGTAACCAGGAGTGCATCACTTAGAAATGTGTTAATCTTTTGCTTTTTTATGAACTGTGGTGGCTCAACAAAGGAATTGGGAATAAATTCTATAGCTTCTTTCACACAACATAAGTAGAAACTTTCTTCCAGCTAGTTCTGGCCTGACATTTACTTCAAGAAAGTACTTATCTCTGGGATAATACCAGGAAGGAAACTATAAAAATACATTTGAGGATCTTGTGAAGCTAGAAGTGGGCAACAAAGAATAAGCCTCTATTGATACTTCAGTGCATTCCAGAAACTCACCCTGTTGGCCAGTTGTGTGTTCACCAGAAACAGAGAGATTATTCCTGACTCTTCTCTTTAAATTTATGCATCTATTTTCCCTATAGCTTTCCTGCCACTGCACTTTTCTGTAAGGTTCAGAGAAAGAACTTCACCATGTATTTCAAGAGAAAAAAAGAAAAGCTATCCAGTTCTTTCTCAGGAAGTATCTGTTGACCTGCAGTTGGCCCAGAAGTATGTGCACAGCAGAAGCAGGGGTTTACAGCGCAGGAAGTCAAATCAATAGAGAGCTTGTTTCAGAATTAGCAAACAAAGATTTAACTCATCTAAACTTCAGTTCTAGAGGCATTTGTAGAAAGGAAATGAAAATTAGTAGACAGCTTTAATGACAACAGAAACTACTGTTTTCCTTACAGTCTTTGTATGCCATAATCACATGTACATGCTTATATTTATATACTTCATATTCTTGCTCACTTACCTTATTCTTTGTGTGGAAAGAGAACGACACACATTAACAACACTCCGTTGCAACAGCAATGTGTGAAAGAGTAAAATCTGTGGTCTAGTAACCACTCTGTGGCAAGCAGCTAGAAAGCTGTGAGCCAGACAGACCTGGTGAATACAGCAGACCGGAGAGAGCTAGGAGATGTGCTCTGCATCTCCCGGACTGACTTCTTATCTTCTGGCCAGATGCAGCCCAGCTCTGACATTTGAAGGAGAGGTTCTGGACAGCTTCTAAAGAGGCTGATGGTGAGATAAGAAAATATGATCCAAGCACCTAGATGTCCACTTTAGGGTGACTGAATTTCTCTCTAGGCCTTCTCTCCTCTGCCTGAATAAATATTTACTGACTTCAATGGGAACTTACATACCTACAGGTTGATTCAGTTGCTTAAACATAGGTATCAAATGTAACTCATGCGAGGTGCACTAGGTTATCCCACCCAGCTTCCCCCACCACTCCAGAGGGACGTGTGGCTCCCATGGGTCACATCTGCCCAGCCTGCATGGGTGGGTGGCTCAGGTAACCATAGCTCAGCAGATAAGCAACTCTGGATGGTCCAGAAACATGTAGACAAGAAACTGCATCATGTTCTTAGCTCACATGCAGATGCTTAAATTTGGAAGTCATAAGTTCAGTGAGAATTAGATGAATTTCATATTTCGTTACAATAAACCATACCCAACTCAGCCTGTTCCTGAATTGTAGCCAGGGAAGTGCCAGAGCACTGGTAACTAATGATAAGTTTTCGTTTCAGTGCCTAATGTGCAGAACTAGATTGGGTTTACTGGTGTTTCAATACAAACCAAATGTAGGTGCCACACAGATTTCTGGAATGACTGCTGAGCTTTGTGGATAATGGTTTTTACTCATTTTGTAGAGTAGAATGGATATGACATGATATTTTACAGGGACTTGGAGACAAATCCCTGCCCCAAGAAGCTTAAATGATGTAAGGAGTTTAAAATGGATTAATGTCTATCACTTGTGGGAACCTTAAGGTGTATAGCTTTTGCTTCTCTGTTCATTTTCTACCCAACTAACCCTTACCTTTCTCTGAGAGCTGACATATAATGCACGACCAGCTCCTGGAGAGCAGAAGCTAGCTGCAGCCTGCATTGCTGCAATCTAGTGTGTTGAAATAAGCTGTCTTTTAAACACAAGCCAGGGGGTGGAAGGTTGTGGGAAAAGATGTAAAGTGAAAATTGGACCTTTAGTGGAAAACAATCCTGAAAGTGACTGGAAAGAACTGTAGATGGGAGCTCTCACATGCTCATGCAGGCTGCAGTGCAATCCATTCCTGTGCTGAGCTGACAGTCCTCTGCAGTGTCTGCAACCTCTGTTACTTACAGCTTAACATGTGCGGGGGAGGAAAGTAGTGCTCTATTCACCTGAACAGCTACAGAGGGCCTCAGCACACAGCATGTTACTCTAAGGTCTGGGTAGCAGTCAGCTTTCTAAAGCACTCCATAAATAGATGTACTCATCAAAGCCATGAAAAATGTATGCTGTGGAGGTATAGTGCCTACAGAGATTCAAGTCAGGTACACAGGGGAAAGCTTTGGCCAGCAGCAACCAGTCACACAACGACTTCTCCAATTTTCTAAAATGGCAAAAGTATGGTAATTAAAATGTGAATTTTCAGCTTTGTCATACTCATCATTCAGATCTATATTTGAATAAGTGACGCAAGCAATATGTCCTTCTACCTCATGGCAACTACCTTTCCTCTCTCCTCTCCCTCTTAAAGAAAAAGTAGCCAAGAGCAGACTGAAGGAAGCATTAAAAAACATTAGTTAATCAACTATTCAAATGTCTTTAAAAGTTAGTTTGATTAACACCTATTTTAAGCCACTTGCTGTTCAAGAACTCAGGGGTTTATCCCACAAAATGCTTGTTTAAGGTGAATTGGAACCTTTCATGCTTCAATAGAAATAGAAAGCAAGTGTTAGGAGACCAGCAAACCTCACAAGCATCTGACAGCACACTTCAGAACTGGAAATTGCCTACAGTCACCTTCACAATAACCTTGAAAGAAATCTGCAAGCTGATGACAACTGTACTTTCAGAACATTCTGTATGGAGAAACATATCTTTCACCAAAGCCCAATCATGACCTAAGCTATAGGACACTCCCACCGGGACTACAAGCACCTACCTTATACCGATTACCTCGAGTGTAAGCTGTCATAAGAAATTAAAATTTCATAAGTAAATAAAAGAAATCTAAAAATAGTCTTCTTTATTTCAGAAATTATTTTTAGAAAAACTCTTTCATCTAGCCAGGATTTTAGGGGAAAATGTTCTGATCTTTTTTTTTTTTTTTTGCCTCTCCCTAAACTTTCATCCTCTGAGCAAAATTGTCATGATGTTTTTCAGCATCTTCTGTCAACCAAATAGAGAAAATGTGATGTGCCTTTTTCTACGTACACAACAAAATAATGGCCCTAGAAGTGGAGTACTGCATACCAAATACTCACATAAAATTGCTCATAATCAATCCCCCAAAGTCATTAACATTTTGAATAATTAATAAATTCAAGAAAATTACAATCTGTTCAAAGACAATCCTTGAAAAAAGCCTAAGACTGCCAAACAAGTTATTAATCATAAATCATTGCTCTGCTGATGCAGTTTCATCACACAAAATGAAGCACTCAACCCTTCAAGAAACAAATGTTTCACTACCCTGCCTAATGGGTGGCAAACAGCTGAAATGAAGCACGCAGAGAGAACTAACAGAGGAGAAACCTTGCAGTGATGGGAAATGATTGTCAATATATACAGCATTTAATGTATCAGGAACGCTGAGGTTCCTTCTAAGTAGAATAATTAAAAAATAACAACACCAGGCCAAGGGGGATGCTGAGAACAGAATGAGTGTCAGTATGAATTTTCATTAGGCACATCTGGAAGGTCTGAGAATGTGTTGTGTAACCAAGTCTATTAAAATTAACCAGGGTGATAACTGCTGACACAGCAACTGAGCTGCTTATACCAAAGACAACCCCACAGTTGGTGTAAAACAGCACACATCCCCACACAGACCAGTGAACACCAGTTGATTCAGAGGTCATCAGAAGCATTTTTCAAAGAATCTTCAGACACTGAAAAATGGGCAACGCTGAGAATTACCACTAGGTTTATAAACTGCTGCCAAATCCTTTGTGGTATGTGAATGATAGACTTTAATGAAATGTGGCATTTTCTTCCACAATATACTATCAAAAATATGTGTTACAATAAAGATGATATCTGAGAAGCTTTCATCCTCCCAGTCTTCTGTTAATAAAACACAGACACGAATCAGATGTTGCCTTTTAAGTGCAAATCAGAGCAGAGATTCACATTCTTAAGGGTATTTTTACAGTGCTTTGTCCTGCTGTCAGATATGAAATGTGTGCAGGCTGTAAATGGGTAACTGAAGATACTTCTTCCCTGGGATAATTTCAGTGTGTTTCTATTATTCAGACCAGATTCCAGACATACCTAGCTATCCTCCCCGAACCGGCTTTATGCATGAGAAAAGTAGGCATTTGCAGAGGGAATCAACATGTTAGGGGTGGCCAAAGGGTCTTGTCCTCTTCAGTGCCTGGTGAAGCTACAGCTCTGGAAAGCTCATCTGGCTTCTACTGCTGAGAGAGGGTGAAGTGTTGGGGTAGCTGCTACCCTCACTCCTTCTATGTCTTCAGTGGCAGCAAACCCATCTCCCAAAGGCTTTTCCCCCAACCCACCTTCCACATGAGGTTTATCCATTAGCTTGTCCATCCTTCTCCCCTGAGAGATGCCCTGGACCATGCTCAGATCACCACTCCTTCGTTGTGCCTGGGCTGCTGAGGAGCCTTCAGCATGCTGTGCTGTTCGCCTGGACCACAAAACAGAGTCGGAAGAGGTCCTTACAACTCCACTTCTGCTTCCAAATCTTTGTAAAATGTACATTAACATCTATTTTTCATTTCCAAAGCATAAGACATCATTTATACAGTGGACTTTACCCATGACTAATAAGATTTCACCTACAGTAATTTCTCCAGAACAGCATCAAATGCATTAAAACCAAGAAAGAAAGATCCCTGGCTTCTTTCCCATCAAATATCAGTAGTAAAAAAAATTTACAAATTTTTATAAAATTTTGCATGGTTTTAGATAAATGGTTGATTCTTCCAAAGGAAGAGAGCACTGTGAGGGTTATGCCTCCAAATGAAGGGAAACTGAAGTCACAGTTCAATGATTTTCAATCTGGATAGCCATGTCTGTACTGTGTGGGACCAGAGGGTCTACTGTCATCCATCATTGCTCCCTCCTTGCCAATGTAACCAGATTTCTTTCCAAAAGAACTACTGGGCACCAAGGGGATGGTGCACACCAACACACCAACACAGGATGCCACCATACAGGCCAGATGTTGTCCACACGCGCACCTCAGCACCTCACTGAGGACCACCCTGTACAGCAGGAGGGACGCAGCTAATGTACCTGTCCTACCTTTGGAAGCAGCAGCCACATAAAGTAGCACACAGAGATAAAGGTGTACTTCAGAAGTTACCAAATCAGAGATTTCAAAGAGCTCCAGCAACCAGGTTGGGCAGCGAGGAGGAGCAGACAGCATCTGAACACACCACAGACCCAGCGGTGCTGTAATGTGGGTACGGGTTAGTAAGCTAGTTACCTTACTACCTATAAAAAGAAAACCTCTTTACCTCAGAGTATTCTTTATGTTAGCAACTTCCCTCGGCACCTGTCAGCGTCAGGTAGTAGCTGCCTCCATGGCCCAGAGACAGTCCAGTGTTGCTGCTGGAGGCTCCAAACCTAAACCATTCCTGTTTGCACATCTCACAGAAAGGGGAGTGTAGATTTTCCACTCTACACTCACCCCAACCATTTAGCACTGAGATGTTAAACTGATATACAAATAACCTTGAGGTGGTCATGTTCAAGTATATCCTCACACAAACATTTTTGAGGATTTCAAAATATAAGAAAGCGATTTACCAGGCTGTGGTAAAGGAGGTATTGGGCTGTGAAAAGAAGCAAATAATCAGGGAAAGAAAGGTTTTGTTCTGCTGTACATCTCTCTCTTCATACATTGCAAAGAGAGAGTAATAAGCAGTGAGTCATAAGCAGAGTTTCACTGGAATGAAAAAGGGCAGAACTAGAGCAGAAAGTACAGCCGATCCTTTCAAGATCCCCCATTGCATAAATATCCAGATCTTCATTAATTAAGGCTTCCATGTAAATTATTGTGATTATTGCAAATTAATGCTGGGAACCAATCCAACAGAGCTGTCCAATAGATGTCACTGAAATGTGGAGGCACATACGCTTTTCCTCACAATGCCACGGGGAGCCTCATCTCCTTCCATGGCTCCCCAGTATGTACACGCTCCTGGCAAGGCATTTAACATCATACTTCCAGCAGCTCTGAGGCCTTAAGGCACAGAAAGAATGAGGTGAAGCAATTCTTAGGTTTATTCCAAATGTAGCAGATTTTCAGAGCCTTAGAAATAGTCATTGGACATTTGGTAAAACCTTTTCCATGGATACAGAGGACTCAGACAAAATACTAGGGAAAAAGTTGTTTGATAATTGTTGAAAGAATAACTTACAGAAGGGTTTCTGCTGCGGAAAAATATACTCTCTTTGCAGTCTCACCCATGTAGTTCTTGTGTAGATGAAGTCCTGTCTCTAGGGGATAACAGCAACTACAGAGGCCCACCAGAGTTTTTTCTAATTTCCTTTTGTCTTTAACACTGATACTGTCCAGATGGGAACGCTGTAGCTATCTGAGTAACACTGAATGGCATATTACTCACAACTTCTAACACTGCTTGGTTGTCAGTCTCCAGCTAGGTATTTCAGGAGAACTCCAGGTTAACTGAAAGCATCAGCACCTGAAGTTATTCTAGTATTTGTAATATGATAGCAGCAAGAGGACAGTGATCCAGGATACCGGAGACTGTAGGAATAAACAGACTGTCCCTTCTCCACAGATTTCCTTCCTGCAAGAAATGAAATGTACTGAGGTCATTGCATTAAGGTCCTGTTCTGTCTGCAAGGCCAGGAGTACGGAGGAGGCTGGGAAGCCCTGCCGGAGAGCCGCTTGCTTCTCAAGCCCAAGGTGTTAGAGCAGATCATCCTGGTTTGGAAAGAGGCCCGTACCTCCAGAACTCAGGTATTTTCTTGAAAATGACACACTGATCCTTGAGAACTGGTCACATCTGATGTGTTCTTTGGGCTACTGTGGGAGAAGAGGGAAGACCAGATCTTCCCCTTTCCCTCTGTTCTGCATTCT
Organism: Ibycter americanus; assembly: GCA_035590275.1. Lineage (NCBI taxonomy): Eukaryota > Metazoa > Chordata > Aves > Falconiformes > Falconidae > Ibycter > Ibycter americanus. The sequence continues at coordinate 54,909,643 of JAVJGI010000060.1, read as the reverse complement.
TTATGTGAACTCATTTAGCAGCAAGTTTTTCTCTGTTCATGACAATCTTTCTATTGCCAGGGAAACCTGACATCTGGTTATCACCTGATGTAAAAGGAACATACAAGACATCCAGCCTACCTTATGTTGCCATATGCCTGGATTTTAGTTCAAGTATGTCACTGACAGGACAGTTAAGTAACCCGAGTTTTCCACAACGTATCTTCCAAGTGCGCTCATCACCCTGTAAGGCATCCTTCTGTTGCAAGTGCCTGCAAAATCTTCCCATACTAGATTTGTCAATGTCAGCTTCCCTGATTGCTTATGTGGCAATCTGTTTTGTCTCATCAGGACCCAGCCCCACATCTCTGTCTATGTCACCCACTCTCTCCCACCTCTTGCACCTGAGTGCCCCATCTGAACTCTGTATTCTTTCATTCCTCCTCCTCTACCTGCATTTCCACCAACCAGGATCCTTCTCATCCATGAAAGGCAAGCTGCAAGTCCTCAAGCCATCCTCCCCTCCTTGTCCTGAGCTGGCTCATGTCTGGCACCCAGAACCAGAAGCACAAATCCAGGCCTCAAAGCAATGCGTGTGTGAGGCAGCGGCAGCCACAATGGGAGCTCAGAGCTCTGGATGCACCCTTCTGCCAGTGGATGGAGGTGCCTGTGTCACGTCTCCTGAAAAGCCCCCCCGACAGCAAGCTGGGAGAAGTTGTGGCTGCTGCTTCCCATTCAAACATCTCATACAACACTTGAGCAAGGTCTAGTCAAGTGTGATAGCTGGAAGAGCCACCAGCATGTGGTCTGTATTTCCTTGTCTGCAATGAACATCTGGATGTGATCTGAGAGGAACCTCTGCTTAACTCTGTGTAGTGATCGCTGCCACCTCTGAAGGGGCAGGCTGAGAAATCCTGCTCTGGTCACCAGCACAAGCAATCTTATGTGCTCATAGCAGATGGCCACTGTGAAAACACATCATATTTCATGAAGCTTTACAGATCTCCAGGGAATTAACAGAATTATGTGGAGAACCATGCCAGCTTTGACCTATGCTCCAGGTTCAGCAGATTGCTGGCTGTGAGCGGCTGGTGGGATCACTTCAACATCTTGGGGTTGGTCCTCTGAGCAGAACACAGCCTGACGTGCAGATGATGCAGTGGCAGAGCTGTGTAACCTGTGGCTCAAGTCTCACTGGGGATGCCAAAAGGCTCTGAGAGCAGGGCTTGATCCAGATGCCATGCTATGTCCAAGAATATTCTTCAGTCATCCTAAACAGACATCTTTGGCATCTAAATTTCCAACTGAGACACTGTCTGGAGACACAACTGAGAAAAACTGGTAACTGAGGTAGCAGAGAAAGGCCAGTTCTCACACAGACAGACAAGAATTTGCATTTTTGTCTGTTGTGCTCTGTACCATTGCCTTTCTGAGATCAAGCCCACACCTCCCCATGCTCGCTGGTTGGCCCAAGAGACCTTCTCCTCCTCATGGCCTTCTCAGCAGCACATCCTGACTGCAGGCATGAGGCATCTGCAAGATGTAAGGCTTCAGAGCTGCTCTTGAAGGTGAAGAGAGGGAAGATGAAGTGCTTGTTTACCTCCCTAGTCCTGCATTTTAAGCTCAGCTAGGTCACTTACAGCAGTGGACAGAGTATATTTCTTCAGTGCTGCTACTTTTTAAAATGTGGTACAATTTTTTTTAAAAAAATCTCTTTTAGCCTTCTGATCTTAATTTCATCTTAATTTCAGTCTTTTCATACACCTTACCTGTAAGTCTTGCGCTTTAGATTCATGATTTTGGGGAAGGTTCAATCCCAAACTTTTGTAGAACTCTTTACAAACTGATTAAAACCTGGAACGAGAGACAAGCTGGTGAAATAGCACACACCAAAAGGCAGCCATTTGGTGTGACACAGGAAATGCAGATTCTTTCGAACCCGCATTGCTTCATCATTTTGGCCCATTTAATCCTACAATTACAATTATTTTAATGTTATTTTGGAAAGAAATAACTTCAAAGAAAGCTACTTCATTGTGCTAACTGTCAGTGTTTCTAACAGTTTGGTTACAGTCATGGATTATGATAGCATGTACGCACTGAGTAGCAATCAGAGTTATAACAAATCTAAGTCTTTAACTGCACTGTTCCAAGTGTTCATTAATCAATATGCTTATGAAGTTGGGGTTTTTTATGTGCTCTTATTCTTCTGGCAGCAAGCGCAGTTTTCGTGCATATGGAGTGAAAGATTTATCACTGTTATCTAATATAAAAGCAAGTGAATGACCTCCGTCACCATAACAGCAGAACAACCAATTTGCCTTGCAGTCTTTGCGTAGGACTGTGATGGAGCAATACATACTGTAGCTACAAAGCACATACCTAAACGCGTAATGCAGAACTGGGAGCCCTGGGATTGCCACACAGTTTTTGGTATGTGAAACAACTATGCACAGCCTTGCACTTTCGTGCTTGCTGAATGTCTGCAAACAGATCAAGTCTCTCAGCATAAATGTAAAGTAACTTTAAGGCTGCTATAATTTTCATCTGCATTGAACAAGAGCAGGAAAACCTGTAGAGCTTGAGATGTTCTGGGGTTTCTAATACAGGTAGGTTTTCCCAGAAGAAATGACAGAAGCTTGAATCTAGGACCAAGTCCCTTGCCAAACTTCATATTCCTCCTCTGAACTGGAGGGTTGCTACAAGGACTTCATGGTGGAGAAAATATTAGGTATTGAGAAATCTGACTGCTATTCCTAGCATTCCTTTCAACTGCAGCTGAACTTTTTGAAATCACATTTGACATTAACATTCAGTGTGAGGTAGAGATCACATAGAAAGTATGGCTGAATCAGTTGAAGTTTCTCAAAGAAAAGCAATTGAAACAGGAGGTAATATAAAAGGCTTAGACAGTCCTAATAAAGGCATCTGAAAAGCACAGTTTCAATAAACAGATAAATGCATGGTGTTCTCAGTACAAAATTCTGTCCCACTCATGCCATAATAATCAGTTTTCATTTTAATGTAACAAAATGTAACACTCCCACCATTGCCTTTAATTCCCATGTAACACAAGATCAATTACACTTTTTTCAGACAGCTGTTCTTTTTCTTCACATTCTGCTTCAGAAGAAATCATTAATATCTTTCATATAGGCATAAGCTTGGTACTGTTATAATGTTACTATCCGAAACAGATTACAGAAGCAGGTTCATCAGCTGAACAATCTTGGCCTCATAATATCTTTTCCAGTCTAGGAGAAAACGGTCTGGTTTATTAATGGCTGCTGTTTACTCAGAGTTTTTCTGCAGAAAAAAATAATGCAGCTATATTGCTATCTCTGTGACAATATACAGTATTTTTTCATGGAGATATTAAAGGAAAAGTACTGTTCTTTTCTTATCATTTATTGTATCTCTACTATCAAGTCAAGTCCCAGCTGAAGTAAGGACCTCGGTGTACTGGATTACAACCATGCAATAATATCTGTCTCTCATGTATTATACCCACCTGTCATGTATTTTCCCTCACAGAGTAAGTATTGAAAGAATAGAAAATGAGGATGCATTCAGTAACTATTCAAAAGGGAGATGTATAAAAAAGCTGCTATCCCATTAAGTAGTTGTTTATTTCGAAGGGATAAAGATGAGTTTGCATCGAAGATACTTCTAATTTCCTTTGTTAGCACTCTATTTAGGCAGAGAAAATAGCTTCTAGTAGTTTTTATAGTTAACATTACAAAAGCTTCTATTTTGGTTTGAAACATTCATTTGACAATAGCATTTACTAACATATCCTGATGACCAAAAATAATTTATTTTAAGCACATCAAGAGAATGTATTTTATTTCCTAATAATCACTGAAAGGTGGTGGCGAGATTTTACAAAGCTGCATTTAGTTCAAGGTGGAGTTTGTATGGCAAAGATCACTTCAGGCCACTTCTATAGTCCTTTTGTATGAACATAGCAGTTCCCAACAGAAATTAAAAGAGATTTAAGAAAAATGTTGAAAAACATTGTAAATAGACACTGGTGTTCTCTTCAGTCTTCTAAGTCATGCTTGTCCTGATGCTGTTTCTCTTTCCACTAATTTTATTTACAGTTTCATCATATAGATATTTGCAGGAAGGAGAGCTGAGCAAACAGCATTTTCATTATGGGGTGATTCAGCTATTTTCATATTTGTTCTAAATCAGATTGGAACCAATTTTTATGGGAAGAAAACACACGAAGAATTTCAGTTGAGAAATGCCGAAGTGTTTGCTGGATATGCAGCCATGTAACGGCCAGGATTTATTATGGGAGTCTGCAGAAGGGATGCCCTGGTGCACGGTAACAAGGTCATTTATTCCAAGGGCCTGAAGCACTGAGGTTATAGTTCAGATTAAGCAAACCCAATGCAATCTATTTTGTTTCAGTTCTCTGTGCAACATGTTTGTAAATTTAAGATTTTCTTGTGAAAATTTGCCATTTTGCAGAACTTTATTAATGGTTAAAACTCTGATTTTCTGGGAAAATCCCAAGTCAGGTCTAGAAGAAAGTGGATCTTAGAGCTGCATACTGACATATTAAAGGTAAATTAAGTTTTAAATAAACCCAAGCAGGTTAAGTACACACTTGTCCAGGCAATGAATAGTAACTGTGACTCCCCCAGCAATGTCAGCTACCCAGCAGCGTGTGAGAAGCTGATACTTCACCATGAGAACTCTTGTCATCCGCTCTATGAGATAAAGCGATTTGCAGAATAAAAAACAATCCAAGAGGTTTCATCCAACGAATGTGAGGAAATCATGATATGCTCATAAAAAAATTGTGAAAAAAAAGAAAAGCTAACTGTCACAGAATATATATTGCTGCTATTGCCTTGGATATAAAGTAGTTTCAATTACAAGTTATCAAGGATATCATTAAACTCCCTTTCAGAACAGAAGTTGCTCTTCCTCAGCTCATTCAACTGTTTTTGTATTATCATTTAGGAATTCCAACACAAATATTTAGCCATAAGGAAATGTTGCAAGCAAAATAAGACTTGTGCAAAAAATGCTTCAATTTAAAATAGAAACAGTCCTCCTTTGACAAGGTTAAATGCAACTTTTAACACTCTAAGGATGCCAGCAGATAAAACATAGAAATAAAAAGCAGGGAGCCAAAAGATGCATATGGAGTTAACAATGCTCTTTAAAACCTCAGCAGAGGGCTGAGAAGCACATTTTTAAAATAGTTAAGCCTGAGCGTGCATATCAATGTGAGCGTCTTATGAAATCAGGGCTGGCTTCTCCCACACGGGAGCACCTTCCGGGAGCCCTGCAGGGGACAGGGCCACAGCTCAGGTTTGTGGGATGGGAAAGAGCAGCTCCTTTGCCCTGCCTCTGCCAGAGGTCCTCCCTTCTGCATGCACTGCTCCCAGGCAGGCTCTGGGCATTGGGATTTGTTCTTGAGGCTGGTGTGATGGGTGCTTCTGCATCCAGCCGGCTATGTGAGCGATGACTGCGCTGAGCCTTGTGCGACATGATGGGGTGATACAGATCGCTCTGCACACCAAAATCTTGGCCAGCACTCAGCGAGGCAGTACTCTGACCTCCGCTCTTTACCTTTCAAATTGTTTGCATTCCAGCAGGGCATGGTTTAGCATTCGGCTGGCTTGGGAATTTGAGGGCTAAACGCAGTTACAAGAAACTTTGTTGCCTTTCCACTCTGGGGGATGTTCTACTACCTGTAACTTTGAACGACAAAGGAAGAAGATGGATAGGGGCTACCAGGAGCTGGGAGCAGACCCAATCTTCTCCACAATGCAACAGCTGTGATTTTCATGACATCACACACTTGTGGTAACTTCCCCTGAAAAACATGCCGCTCTGCTGGCAATGACACCAGGGGAAATCAAAAAATATGCCTGATTTTGACCTGCTCTACACTTGTGCACCCACGCATCAAACCACTTGCATTGCTGGATCTAAACCATGTCCAGTTAGAGGAGAATTGGGCCACTTACTCAAGAGCAAGCTCTCTCCAACACAATGTGTACACCATGACAATGCCCGGACTGATCCAGTGTCCTGGTTTCAGCTGGGATAGAGTTAATTTTCTTCTTAGTAGTTAGTACAGTGCTGTGTTTTGGCTGTGATGTGA
>JAVJGI010000060.1:54890612-54903434 GCA_035590275.1 Ibycter americanus | reverse complement strand
TCCTCCCCATCCCTCTGGGTGAGGGGGAGTGAGCAAGCAGCTGCGTGGTACTTGGTTGCTGGCTGGGGTTAAACCACGACATCCAGTTACACACCGAACGGGCATCTCCATGCCATCTGGCAAGAGGCAGCAGTGGGGCGCAGCCCTGTCCCCCCGTGCACAGCAGTAAGGGGCCACAGGCAGCCTGGAAGGCAGCTGTGCCAGCGCAGGGGCAGGATGCGTGCACGCAGAGATCGCTCATTTAGACCAGGACAGACTCAGTCACACTGCCCAGATGGGACACCTCCTTCTTCCACTTGAATCTAGGTATGTTATAGTGTCATATACCACCTACAAAAGCTTAAAGTGTTTTGTAGTTCATATATGACTATGTGTACAGGCACATGAATGCATGTGCATAATACAGCTATTTCAGTTTTCCTACAGGGAAAATTCTTTCCCTGTACCGGATAAGAAGAAGCTGCCAACCTTGGGCGGCTTTTTTTTCTTTCTTATACCACACTAAAACTTTGTTATTCAGATTGAATTTTAGTGTGAATCATATGATCACATTGATGCTTCAGAATGTAAGTGCAGAATTCCCTTTTGGCATTAATGGTATTTATGAAAGAAACCAGAAAAACTTGTTCAAATTTAAAGTGTGGTGATGTTTTTCCTTCTGGCTATTTTTAAATTTTTATTTTGTTTCTGCTAAAGGAAAAGAAAAAGCAGTCTGAAGAGATTTACATGAAAAAATATCAAAAGATCCACGACCCTGAAGGACATTCTCACATCAAGTTTCTGTTGTAAAGGCAACAGTTTTCCACACAGATTTTGTTGTTGTTGTGGAATTAATCTCTATTTTATTAAGAGCATTCTGAGCTCACATGCACTTTTCATCATACAAGATATGCAACTACTCTGTCAGTGGCTGGTGAGAAGTGATATGCAGAGCCACTGAGAACTGGTTTGGAAGAGACTGAAGAGAAGGAACACATATGACTCACGCAAAAATGTATTGAGCATTGTGTTTCTACAAAAGGTAACTGTCTACAAGCCTGAGGAGCCCAAGCTGCTGGGATTTCATGTTGTCTGTCACAGAGAGCCCGTGCTGGCTCTGCATCTGGGCAGTATGATTTCATCGGGGTAGCCCTCGCTGAGAGTCCTTCAGTTTAACTGGGGAGAAGCAATGGCCTGGGCTTGTGCGCAGGTTGTGGGGAGGTTATCAGGAATAATGCTGGATATTTCCTCTGGCACTTCTGCCATGCTGACACCTGCATTATTTCATTTCACTGTGACCATTGCTGTTACACAAGCTATCAAAACTAAAACTACATGCACTGCAGCTCCCCTTCACTGCTATCTTTGGTATAACGATTATCACCAAAAAAAGGACAGAAAATATGATTATGTTCTAATCCCGCCAATGTTGGCATATCACTAATTTTACATGGGTGAGCAATTCTAGCAAACCGTCATATAAAAATCTATTTGGGTTTATGCATTCTTGCAGATTTACTATTATGAGTAAGTTTATTTTTCTGAATCAGATACAGTTGATGATGCGTGTGTTAGGAAACAGCAGGAAAAGATGAGTGTTGAAGGCAGCAGTACGAAACCCTATTTTTGATGAATTACAATCACCGGGGCTTTTTATAAAAATTACTATTTAGCCAGAATTTAACTCCAGATGCCAAATATAGCTGTGGGCACCTGACGGAAACATTGTTTCTCAGAGCTTCTAAGCACACGCAAATTTTGCTTAAGCTAAAAGGTGGCTGTAACAGAAGCCAAGTGGAAGAACTTTCTAAAAATCAGGTTTGCTTTCCTTCGCAGCTTCAGGGCTAGTTGGAAGCAAGTTCTAACCCTGTAGTTTCCACGAAGCATTCATGGCTGTGTTGTGCAGAATAACAACATCAAGGTGGCTTAAATGGCTATGAATTTCCTGCAGCGAGATCTCCACAACAACGTTTAATATATGGCTATAAAATTACAGACAACATTTACATCAATAGCATTTACAATGACCCACCAAATTACTTTTTATTCATTAAATCAATAGTTTCCAAACTTCATTTTCACCAAGGACTGGAGTCTTTGCTGCAACATTATTATGGAACTAATAATGTTGTTATTATGATAACAGTCTGAAACTATCATAATCCATATTACTGAATTAATATCTTTATGATTCCTGGATGCCTTTTCCCACCTTACCCAGACACCTCTTTTATTCCTGCCTTGCTTCAACCCTCTGCTGCCCCATCTTAAAATCTCAACCATTTTTCCCTACAGGGTAGCTGGTACCCTCCACAAACCCCTTCTCACCATGTTCTTTCCCAGGAGGTACAGGGACTTGTGACCCCATAGGGGCAGTGTTCCCTGTGTCCATCCTTAGGAGGATATCTGGTCATTTGCAAGTTTGTGCTCTGGGAAGAGGCCCCCACCTTGGGACAAACCCTTCCAGGCAGAGGTACCAGAGGAAAATCCTGGGGCAGCGGTCCTCTGCTGGGGTGAGCCCCCTGCGTGCTCCCAGAGACGGGCAGCAAGCTCAGCATACTGCAGTGCCAAAAAACAGCTTCAGTTCCTCATTAAAAACCCTGGATGTAGCCTCTCACTGAACGGCTTTAGGGCATCTAGAATAAAACAATAATTGTATGTGTGAGCTATAATCCCATGTCACAAAATCCCCCATGAGGAGCACATGAAAACAACCAGGGGAACAGAGCCACACAGTGCTTGTACTGTTTTCCTTAAACATTTGCTTAAACTTCAGGGAGTGGCTGGTTTTGACTGAAAGCACTGACAGATCAAACCTTCCCGAGAAACTTCTCTCAAAGAACTTCATCCTTGAAAACCTGCTACATCAATGTAGCTGGCAACATGATCAGAGAGATATCTGCTTATCAGCACTTTTAAATGCTTTCTATGCAGTTTATGCAAGCCTTTCCTACCAGCTTTGAATTTCAAGCTTCATCAGATTTAATGGAGTACCATAGCTGTCCTTGTGGTGTCAACACTTTTCTTCGGTCTCTTCTTGAGCTGCATACTCCCTCCCTGCTATCACGCCAGGAAAATTTTTGACCCTGACTTCCAGGCCTGCATTTCTCAGTAATGGCTGCTGAAATGGGGATCTGCTCAGAGGGGGGTCGCTTCGAGCAAACTGTCAAGGGGAATATCTTACAGTGCTCCCCACCCACCTAAATCCTTCATCATTAAACAATGCATAAATATAGACAATACATTTCCAGGTTTTCTTAACCACAGGTCTTTTTATGGGACTGCAAACTCTTGTAGCTCGGTAAGTTCTGTTGTAAAACTGCAAACGGAGATATACTGAAATCCACAGCGGAAACCATGGTTTGGTTTGGGATAGCAAAAAGTACAGGCACGAAGGACAAAGGACAAGTGAGTGTACCTGTGACTGCGGTTCCTGGGTTTTGGTGCAGGTAGATGGTTGTCTGAGGGCTGTTGCTGCTAAGCATGGGCTGAGCAGCCCCCAAAACTGCCCCACCACCTTCACTGTCAGCCCCATGATGTGGCCAGCAGGAAAAGGCAGCGAGCAGCATCAGCGTTATTTTACTCTCATCTTCAGGGAGACCAAAGTCAGTTTTACCTAGGCTGGTGACAAGTTTTGGACAAGCCATGGGGTACCACAACTGCATCGCAGCCTTGGAGGCCATGGGGTTTGCAGAGGGCTGCTGTGCCAGCCGTGGGCAGTGAGCCCTCAGCACCTCCCGCTTCAGGCAGGGCTTCAGGCAAGGGCTCCAGTGGAGGGGAAAGCAGTCAGAAAACACGGAGCAAAGGGAACTCACCAGCACCACAGTGAGAACTGTTTCCAGTGGCTAAGCCGAGACACGATTGGCAATAACCAGCATTAGGTTATGGCATGCTCATTATTTACTCTCTTTACTTAAATGTATTTGAGGTGCATGTATCACTCTCAAAAGGGGCTACAGCTTCACAGAAATCATTAATTTTTTTTCTAAAAATCAGTTTATATATATAAAAAAAATTGTAAACACAGATGTTCAATCACAAACAGTTATATTTCCAGAAGGTCAGCATATGTATTCTATGATGTCATCTATCTGGTGGAAGATGATGATGCTTGCTTTACTGCCTTAAATCTTTTAAAAAGCATCTTTTCTATCCGGCTTCTTAGGCTGTTGCACACAATAGTTGAAAGGCCATGACCCATGAAAGTCAAAGGTTAATTTGATTTTTAGATACATCAGCTGGAGCAAGCAGAAGGTTGTGCAGATTGCCTATTGTTGTAGCAATGTGTTTGCTTAGGGCCTTTCCTGCGGCTGCCTCCGCCGCGGAAGCAGAGAGATGTTCAGAAAATCCTGTTTGCACTTTTGCTCCATCAGCCTGCTCAAGAGCTGAACTGACTTCTACCTGACACAACCTTTTCAGACTGATTCTAGGCTTCCAGTTGGATTTGGTGTTTTTTGTTGGTGGGGTTTCTTTTGGTAGGGTTGGGGTTTTTTTGAGAATATCTGAAGAAGCCATGATTTCTGTGATCTCAGAAGAGCCTTTAAGTTAGCCCGATGGGTGCATTGCAACACAACTGAAACAGGCCCAGTTCCCAACCATTGAAACTCCTCAGTGTCGCTATATGCAGGATGGCCAGCACTGGCATATTGCTAATGCTCTCTTATATGTCTGTCCCTCGGCCAGCAGCGCTGTAACACTGAACAAAGTCCTGGGTTTTAGTCGCTAATTCAGTTCAAATGGGGAAAAATGAAGCAGATATAACTGTCACATTTTTGTGCCTTGGGCAATCTATTTTAGGAAGAAGCATGAAAAAAGTATTCCTTTTCTATTATTATTATTTTTAAATCCAGTCTGCAGAAGACCATCAAAAGCCTTAGCTTCTAGTCCATAAAAAAGGAAGTAAAAAGCAAAGACAAATCAAGCCAAAAACCCCTCAATAAATAAAACAAGGTGAGGAATAATCCATTTAAATAAAACTGTCATGAGCATTAATAAAAGAGAGTGGTCAAGTTATAAAACAAGTGTGGGAGAGAAGAAAAGCAATGTGCTTGTCAAAGCTAAAAAGGGTTTAGGTCCCACGCTACTGACACAGGTCTTTGCAGGAAATGCAGCAGATACTATAACAAGAGACCTTTGAAGGATGCTGTAGAAGGACAAAATTTATAGTATCATCTTATAAAACTAAGCCAGGAGAGCTCTTTTACTCTAACACAACTGAACAAATATTTATATACACACTCTTACTTCTTAGTAAGACTTTTGGAATTGCCAGTAAATTCTAAATAAAATAAAATTATTCTAAATAAGTAAAAACTTGCTTTTACGTTGTTCATTCTTCTTTCTTTGGCTATTGACAAGATTCTGCATATTAGTTGTATCAATCTGAATGACAGCATATTAGTATCAGAATGTCATGTATTTGGGAAAGCAGATAGCCAGATTGACTATGCAGGGCCACAGGCATCTCCTGAGGAATAGTGCAAAGAAAAAAAAAAAAAAAGAATGGGGAAAACAGTTTCCCTGTTCCTGCTTACAGAAGATGAGCAGAAATCCAAGAGCTAAATACAAAAGTAGCATAAATTCTTTAACTTTCTCTGCCATCATTCGGTATAGCTGGGACTGTGATTTCTGACAGCATAAAACATCTGGTAAACTCAGCCTGAAGTCTAGGAACCTGGAGTTTTGACAACTTGCTCAAAAATCCCACTTCCTTCCTTGGCAAGGCTGGCTGAGAATGAGCGCCACTTAAGGCACCTGGGATTTTGTATGCCCAGGCTGACATTCAAACCTTGAAGTTCTGCCAGAACTGTTCATTTAATTAATATTAAAAAAATGAAAAAGAAAAGACAAGAGGAAAAAGAAAAGAAGAAAAAAACAACAACAACAGAAGCACTGCCTAACTCCAAGCAGAGCATGGTGGTTTAGGCTTCACTGCGCTGCAGACAAGACCCCAGCCGACACACAGTTGAAAGCTGGTGCCTGGCTGGCCTGAGCTGCAGGAAAGCTTGTGCAGCAGAAGCCACAGCCCAGATGTAGGGAGAGGATCCCTCTTCGTGTTTGCCATCTGCTCCTGAGCTGCCGTCCGCAAACAAGAAGCCAGCCCCTCACCCACCCATCACACTTAATCTTGAAACAACCCCACGTAAGGAGCCTCTGCAGTGAAGGCAGCTAGCAGGTTACTCAAAAATTCTCCACCATTTGGTATATACAGATCACTTCCCTGCGTGCTTAACCCACGTGTAACTCAGGCACAAGTCAAGACCATTTTATATTCTGAAACACACTCCTATTTCAACCCAAAATGTTGAGGCAGTTGAAATACCTGTGCCTGCGCTCAGCCAAGCTGTTAGTGCTGTCCCATAGCTCTAAGCACCTGCAAACACCCACGTGTCCTTTTACCTGCTCATTTTCCTGTTGTCTCTGCATTGCAACCGATTTGATTACTTTCAGGTTTTTTGCTCAGACTGCCAGCAAAAGTGTTGCCACTGCTGACATTTTGAAGCATCTCACAACATCATCAGGGCAAGATGTTTTTTCACAGGAGCCAGGGCGAAGAAGCGTCAGAGAGGATATAATCATTTTGCTCCACCTCCCTTATGAAAAGCCGCCAACAGGAGCACATAAACAAGCTAATCCCTATTCCATCCCATTATTAGCAGATTTAGCTACAGGCATTAAAAAGGAACAGATAATGGAAAGTAAGAAAAGGCTGTGGAAGCAAAATCTTAATGATGATGCTTATTGTGAAATTAGAAGTTTATTTTCAGAATACTTGCTGATAGATTCTTGCAAAAGTAATTCTGTAGGTTTTGGCAAATGTGAAATTCTTACAGGCTTATGGGCAGCTTATGTTGAAGAATTTGTTTATATTTATATAGATTTCAAGCAGTTACAAGATCTTGTGACATTTTTTACTGTGATTGCCAGTCAGTTGAGATCGCTTCTTAGGGCCTTTTTCCTGCCTAGGTACCTAAGTCAAGGCTGCTCTCACACAGGTCAGGATATTGCATTTATTAGTCCTCCACTGTGAAAAGGGATATGAACCCACTTTTCTGGCATGAATGCTTTCATCACTCAGGTGTACAGCATATTTTGGAGTAAGGACAGGGCTGGGACAGGGCTCTGCTTTGTGTCACCTCTTAAATATTTCTGGGAAATGGCAGAAAGAATGAGTCTGCAAAAGCAGGAGGGAGAGACCCTGCTGGGGACACCTGGGTTCCAGCCCCTGCTTTTTTAAAGCTCATTCTGATTCAGTACAACAGTTGTGCTCTGAAAATACCTTCTAGATTTAGTCCTGCTAGTGAGAGGAATCTCTAGCTTTCGGATCCCTAAAAGCATAAGTTTTCAGCCATTCAGCATGAACAAGAAAAAAAGTAGTTCTCCACATAGGTTGACTTAGGGGGGCAGGTAGACAACCTCTGGCTCCAAATCCTACCTACCACCACAGGGCTCCTGGCGCATCCACGTTGCATATCAGCATGAAACCCATGCATACAACTGTTTTACCCCTTGTTTTACCCTAGTCTAAAAGAAACTTTGGATGTTTGCTTGCCCCTCCCATGTCTCCAACCCACACTGTGCTCTAGCAGGTCTCTGATACAGGCAATGGTCAAAGGAGGACCTGCAGACCAAAGGCACCATGCCATGAAAAGTGAACCTAGCTATAGCCCCTGCAGCCTGTCAAAGCAAAAATACTTACGGGTTTTGGTTAGCTCATGGCTAGGACAGCAATGGAAAAAGAACAGTTTGCCCTAAATTTTCTGCTTGAGAATGAACTATATGGGGATTTGGCCCCGATACTATTTTGTAGATTTGGCCTCTTTGAGTAGCCTGCAGCCTTCAGTAGCACTGCCTGACTCGTGCTCAATGAGGGACTGAATTAGACTGTGAAGCCTTGGGACCATCACACTAACCATCTTCTTCTGGAGATGCTCTCTCTGAACCTCAGTCCCAGAAGTCTCTCACAAGGAAATCCGTGTGTGAAATTAGTACAGACTAGAGGATGGAGCAGTAGAAATCAGGTATAGCAGAGGAAACATATAACTCCAAGTATTGCTAATATTTATTTATTTTTAAATTTTCTTGGTGCTCCTGTTTGCAAACTGGCAAAGAGCTTGATCTTGTCAGCTCTGATAAGCGTTGAAATGCTGGAGGTTGCTGCAGGCATGGACAGGAGACCTGGTATTGCAGGAAGTAGGACTGATGTCGTAATAAGTGGCATTTTATCCTCCACATCACCACAATGCCTCAGGCACTGTGCATCTGAAGGGCCTTTTTATGGAGAGAAAGAGCTTCCTCATGCTTATTAAAGGTTGCACAGTACATTTGAAAAGGTAAGAATAACTTCATTGATGACCATATGACATGGTGATCTTCCTAAGCAGAATCATGTGCAAAAATAAGGCTCTAAGTATTTTTTGTTTGGGGGGTTAACAGAGAAAAACAACCAATTCTTCCTTCAAAACTGTTTTTTCCCCCTGAAGATACAGTTTCATCACCATAATGTCAGGCATCTATTCTGATATACACTCCGAACTCATTTGGCGGCTGAGTTCACACCTGTGGATATTCTGCACGTCTGTGGTAATATGACACAGAATTCATGCCCACAGAAATGGTGCATTCGTCTCCCATTAGACCTATTTCTCTCATCAAAGTCTTTGGGAGTTTTTCCATTACTTTTGTTCAGAGTATGAAAAGCACAGGAAACAAAACGTCAAGGAAGCAAGCAACATAAGGTATAAACAACGTACGAGCAAATGAAAGCTGAAATAAATTTGATATTCCTATGAGGCAGAGCCCCAAGTATTTCCATGTTCTGCGAAAGAAACAAATAAGGGTCTGCACCAGAAATAATTTTTATGATCAGAAAACGTGTAAACATGTTAAGTCAAGCACTTTCATTCGACACGCTTCCAACTACTCCACATAATATACCCTCTGTTCAAGTACTTGAGAGCCAGAACCAGAGTCCTCACAGCCAAGTGGATATTTCATCTTGCAAGTTTTTCCTTTATTTTAAAGTTAATTTTGTTTCAGTTCTTTAAAAAGCAGATGGAAAGGCAGAAATAGGACATGAGGAAATGGAATGAAGCTGCATCGGGGAAATTCAGATTGGACATTAGGAAAAATTCTTCTCTGAGAGGGTGGTCGGTCACTGGAACAGGCTGCTCAGGGAAGTGGTCATGGCACAAAGCCTGTCAGAGTTCAAGAAGTGTCTGGATGATGCTCTTAGTCATATGATGTGTTTTAGGTAGTCCTGCCAGGACCAGGGAGTTGGACTCCATGGTCCTTATGGGTCCCTTCCAACTTGAGGTATTCTACAATTCTATATATAAATAGTACCTACAGAGAGGTTACGATAGCTGTAAGTTTGTTCCTGACTGTAAGTATTTGTCTCCTTTCCCCCAGGTTGTGGGGGATAAGTTGACAGCTGGAGGTCAGGGCTGAGACTCAGAGGGATCTCTGTGTGCTGGAGAAATGGGCTGTCAGGAACCTCCTGAAGTTCACCAAGAACATACGCAGAGTGCTGCAACTGGGATGGAGTAAACCCACAGTGAGGGCTGACTGTCAAGAAGGCAGAAGGCATCTTTGCAGGAAAGGGCTTGAGGGTCCTGGTAGATAACAAAGTGAATATGAGCCACCAGTGTGCCTTTGCAGGGATGAAGGCTAACCACATATTGGGGTATATCAGCAATAGTCAAGGGAAGTGATCATACCCCTCTAAATGGCATTTGTGAGAGCATCGTGTCTGGTTTGGGGCTCCCCAGCCAACCTACTGGAGTGAGTCCAGCAGTGGACCACCAAGATTGTTGCAAGAAGATGCTGAGAGAAATGGATCTGTTCAGCCTTTAGAAGGCAACATTAAGTGGGAGAAATTTTACTGTTGTCTTCAACTAATAGGAGGGTATAGAGAGGAAAGAGTCATATTCTTCTTGGATGTGAACGGTAATGGGAGGCAACAGACACAAACTGCAACAACAGAAATCCCAAATAGATACCAGGAGAAAAATTTTCACAGGTGTGTGGTTGAAGATTGGAAGTGGTCCCAGAGAGGCTGTGGTATCTCCATCCTTGGAAATACTGAAAACTCGCCCAGACAAGGTTCTGGACAACGTAATATAACTTTAAAGTTGGTCCTGCTTTGACAAAGAAGTTGGAGCACATGATCTTCAGAAGTCATCTCCAATCAGAATTATTTTATCATTGTATAAAAGTTTATTCTCTGTGTAAATCTGTTTTATCATAAATAAAATGCTCTTGAATTTGTTGAATGCTGAATATCATGCATGGCAAGGTGGCATAACATAATTCAGAGGCTTCGAAGAGCTCGTATGAATATGTTTCTGGCCCACACGCAGCTTCACTAGTTCCACAGCGTGGTTAGCCATTCAGAGAGAAGAGTATATTTATCTCAATATCACAAATAATTTTACATTTTTTTAAAATCCAGCCTGTCATCTTTCCTTTGCATTAGTCATGGGATTGCAGGAGAACACAGAGTCAATTTTCAAACATTTGCATAGAGAATTCAGCCTCAAAATTTTATTTGAAGTCAATACCCAAACCTTTAGAGGTCTACCCACCACCCTAGGAAATTTGAGGAACTTGCTGAGATCTGCCAGGCCTGACCATTATTACCTTTGAGAAGTGGGGCTTCATAAAGTGACTCAAAAGTGAACATGATCCTCTTTCCCAAAGAGAACTGAAATCAAAGCATATCTACACTTTTCAGTATAAAGAGGCCAGCCACATCATACCTGTTGTATCCTTGCAGCATTCTTGTGCCAGAGGCAAGCATCCACAGAATTTCAAACAGCACACAGATTTGTTTTGAGTGGTGAGCTGTTAAGCTGTCTCCCCATATGTCTGATCTGAGCTTTTCCTTGTCATCTTGCAGAGATAATCATTTAAACTCTAACAAGCCTACATATACTCCCTACATATACATATTTGTGCAAAATAGTGACTGCAGGTGGGGCAGGAGGACAAACACTGTACCCTCTCTGTTCGAGTTTCAGTCAATGGTACTTCTCCAGGTCTTTGTGTCAAAAAACCTGCAAAGTTTAGTCCGCTGGCATAGCCTCTCCAGGAGTATATTTGATAACCTGTGAGGGGCTCTACTTTTACACTGAAAAAAATGAGCCTCTCCAAGATAAATGCTCATGCCCCTCTTCTCACTCCTGTATTCTCCAGGTGGCAGGTGCATTGAAGCATTAGTGAGGGAAATGGGTGCTGGAGTGCCTGTCTGATGAAAAACACTGGCCATCTAGCAGGCAAAAGATAGTGCAAATACATTGTCCTTGGGTGGAAGGGACTGGGAGTGAACTGGGACCAGACAAAGCAAATACGGTTTAGGCCACCAAACAGAGTAGCCATGGGGCTTTGGGAATCCCACCACCTCAGGCTTGCCTTCCCCTGTAACAGCTGAATGTGCATGAATGGTTGCCTGTTAGGACACCCAGACCTGGGCCTGTGAAAAAAACCCTGAATTTTATCAAGCCTTTTGTTTCTTTTTATTTATTTTTTCTTCAAAGTAATGACCTCTGCAATGTAACCAGGAAGCAAAGCAAAGCAGAAATTCACGAAAGGAAGAACTACAAGGTTTCCATTACATTGTAATCAAATGATGAGTTATTAATGTCAAGTATTTTTTTGACCTAAGAGAGTCCTCCTCGAAATATCTATAATATCAGCCCTAGAAATGACTAAACAAGGGATAGGAAAAATAACTACTTCCTCCCAAAGGAGATATATCTGTAATGTTTCATTCGGGGTGGATATTTTTCCAACTCTACTTTAAGTAGCACTTAACACACTCTTAGCATCTCTCTTCACTAACCTACTTTTGGCTCTGTAGACTTGATTAATAGACAGCTTTATCATAAAAACTGGTAAGCGTCGCAACATCTTTGCATTTCTCTTGTCTGTATACAAGGAACCTGGTCAAAACCATGGGTATTGTTGGAACTCAGCTTTTGGGATGTCATTTAATAATCGGAAATTGAACAAGGTCACAGGCCTTACTCTCCAAAACTGTGTAACTGTGTGTTCAGCGGTATGCCAGCTGGTTCCTAGTATGAGCCAGCTAGATGACAGCCGATCATCCCCACTAGCCACGTCTGATGACTAACCGGCTTTTCCCTGCTACGTCCCAGTACTGTGCTACTCTCATGGCTTGCCATACCTACCTGCTCCATTTTGCAGGTCACTACGCCTTTTGGTGAGGCTTACAGCTCTCAGGAGTACCGCAGCATCAGAGGGCACAGACACAGCCTTGCCACTGAGGACTGACTTCTCACATGCTCTGGCTACGTTCCCCGCATGCCTGCCTTCCCGAGGGCTGGCACCTGCAAACCTGCAACCTTCCCACGCATTTGGGCGACCACCACTTGCAGCAGATCCAAATTTTTTTGGTAAAAGAGTATATGACACGGTCAATATCACACAGCCAGAGAAGGAGGTGTTAAAACATCTGTGCCCTCGAATTTGAAGATATTCAGGCTTGTCCTTTCACTTTTCCTCCTTGACAGCATCCTAAACGCCTGGCTGCACGTGGAGGCACCCGGGGGCCGGCTACGCCATCACTGCCGGCTGGCGGGTGGGCACGTCCCCGGCCCCCCGGGCAGCCAGGGGGACCCACGGCTGCAGGACTCGTTGCAGGCCACTGCCGCCGGCCCGCCCCCCCGGGCAGGGCACTTGTGATTCTTTTTTTCTAGCAAAAGGTTATGTAGGAAAAATATCCTTGACACGTTTCAGGAGGAGAAGGATGGTCAACGCTTGAAGCGGGAGCCCAGTCCCACGGCCCGTGAGACCCGAGGGCTCCGTCGGGGGCTGGGACGG
>JAVJGI010000060.1:54810599-54889442 GCA_035590275.1 Ibycter americanus | reverse complement strand
CGGCCGTAGCTTTGCACCTGGGCAGCTCGTTTCTGGGGGGCCGAGGATGCGGACGGTCACCTGCCCTTGTGAGTCCCCGCAGAAGCGGCCGGTTACCGGACGGGCGAGGGATGGCGAACGGGCAGCGCCGGGGCGCCTCCGCCCGCCGCGGCGGCTCTGGGGATGCGGGGGCCGAGGATGGGGTCCCCGCCGGTGACCAGCTGCCCCAGTTCGCGGCTCGGGAGCGAGGAGGGCAGTTGATGGGAAAGCCGGGGCGGCGCGTGCAGCTGCCCGGACGCGGCGGAAGGTGCGGGGTTTGGGCACCGTCCTGCGGAGCTGGCAGCGTCGTGCTCGCTGATGGTGGCCGGTCGCTTATTCCCCCAGTGATTTCAGGTTTGGGGAGACACTTGAACACGAGCTCCAAACTGAAAGAAAAATCCCTTGGCGAGCCCCCACACCGGCCTTTCCCGGCTGTTTGTTGCCCTGACCCTCTCACGTCGTGGTATTTACCTTGGAGGGTGCCCGGTCGCGACCTGGTTGTAGCCTTGAGCACGACCAAACTAAGCGATTGCACGCAGCGCCTTAAATACCGGCCAGGCAACGGGCAGCGTCCGTGTGGATGCAGATCCCCGTCCCGCTGGCAGTGGGAGTAGCTGTGGAGCCAAGGCACGTCCTTGCACTCGATTCCTTTATCGGTAGACGTGTTGTTTTCTTTGATGATACTGGGAGCCGGATTCAGTATTTGGTTTCTCTCTGCTGCTGTCTCTGAGGCTGGAGCCTGCCTGGCCATCCACGTTGCTGCCAACTCACAGATCACAGAAGTTACACTAAACTCTCCCTTCCAACCTACGAGCTGTTTTGCTGTAGAGCGCTGTCTCTTCAGGCATAGATGAATTCCTAACAAAACTACTGCAGAAAGTACGGTGAAGGCTTTGCATTGCTAACGAGCAATCGCTAGCTTTATTTAAAAGGCTGTTACATCACTGGGGACACTGAAATGGGAAGAGAGATTTAAAGAATTTTAAATTGGATTGTTCTCCTCAGATTATTAAAGAATTGAATAGACTACTGAGCAAATTCCCCAGGAACTATAACTTTAAATGTTTAAAAGTAAGCTATAATTATTATGCTACTATAATAGTCCTTTAAAAAGCAATTCTTTACCAAAGCAAGTAAGTGCTGCTATTTTTATCTTACGTAAGGTGCTGTGGCTTTCAGCAAGTGAGCGCAATTGCAAGTTGGTGACAAAAGTGGGAAGGCGGTTCTCTGGCTCCCAGGTTTGCGCATCCACTGCTGCCTGCAAGCTTTGCCTGAGACTGTCAGGGAAGAAAAATGTGGGTGCCGGAAAGTTAAAACCCAGGTCGACCCTGTGGATGAAACCTTCTGTGAGGGAGTATTTGGAGATAAAATACTTGGCTCTGGTGATCATGAAAGGAGAAGACATTCAGAGATTGTTTTCATATACTTGTTATTCTTCTGAGCTTTCAGCATTTCGGTTAATTGGGAGGTGTAAAAAGGTTACTGGCTTTCTCAGTTCCTATTGTTATCTGTGTGAAAATAGGTTGGCCTTTTGCTTTATTTCTTGTTTTTGTTTTTGGTTTGTTTGGGGTTTTTTGTGGATTTTTCTTTCTTTTGTCTCATCCCTTTCCAGTGCAGTTACTGGTTCTAGTGCTGGTGGAGCAGAGCTCCATGAAAGAAAGAGAAAGAAAACTCCTCCTTAGAGAGAGAGAACTAGTGAACATGTTAACAGGCTCTTCCCAGAAACATCTATACGATCTCCCAAAATGGGCTTTGCTTGTAACCAGATGTCAAAATGCTCATTGTGCAGAAGCTAAGAGGAAAGCAGTGGTAGCAAAATTGCATTGTCCTCCACAGGCAAGGCAGTGCAACAGCCATCACTGAATAAAGAAAAAGAAGGAAATAAGGACAAACTCGGGTTTTGCAAACTATGATTTCTTTTTTTTTTTTCTTTTTTTTTTTTCTTCTTATTCCTACTGAGCTATTACTAGACCTTCTGAAAATAATTGCAAGACTGGCTTGGAGGTATAAGTTCAAAATATCTTGTTTTTCTTTTGGAACTCATTTGAGGTATGTAGAGAAAAGAAATGGAAAAATACCAGGAGGGTCAAATCACTATTATGCATATTTTGAAGTGTGTTTTCTTGGGGGAATCAGGGGGTGAAGTACTCTTATGCTATTATTTAGCGTTGTGTTAGCATCTACATTAGGGAAACTATCAAGAGCAGTGCTTGCCTTTTGTTACAGTACAAGTGAGCACTTGCAAGAATGTTAGGAGGAAGTCTGGTGTCCTCACAAGGAGCTTGTAACATAATTCAAAGGTGAGCCATTTAACTGACATTTTAGTAGTTTGCTTTGGTATGAAGGAGTCAGAAAATATGTGCCATACCTGCAGTGCTGCGGGGTCTAGCTTCCCTGAGCTGTTGCCTTTCGCATGTTTTCATGTTTTAGCAAATCAGCAAAAGTGATTCCAGTGTTTTCTTGGCAGGGATACCTTTGGGCACTGAGATTTTTACTTCTTGAAGTTAAGGAGAGGTTGTTGTAGACTTCGAAGGTGGGGATTTGGTGCAGAAGGTCTAAGGAGATAGTGTGTGTTACCTTTATTGTGACTGCCTGATGTCATGGGCTGTTGGCAGAGCAGGTTTGAGTCATTGGATTTATGCTCCATGCCCAGCGCCAGCATCTGTCTCACTCGCTGTCTTTAGTAAGAAATTTTGGCTCTGAGAACAGATCATCTGAAGGCTTTGTCTCAGGAAAGCCTTTGCAATGTTCATGTTCTTTAGATGTAAAACGTGTCAGCTTAGAGATGATACTCGAGCTCCTTAATGTCGACATGTCGGTGTTTCATCCAAGCTGGAGAAGGTATTTTGGGGTTAGACCTGGTTCTCATACAGGAATAAAGCAGTCTGAGTCCACAAAATTTGTAGTATTTTCCAGAACTTCCTCTTGTACCTTTTATCCCTGAGGACAAGGGTTTCTTACTAACTTTGGTAGCAATAAAGAAGCCCAACCTGTTGAGTATTTCTTCTGCTTAGCATCTGTGGTATATTCCTGTTCATCTGACATGTTCCCCTGTAACAAGCACTTCTCCTCCCCTTTTTCTTTCTTCTCTTGTACTGAACTTTTTATAATGGATATTTTTACAATATTGCTCATCCATGTCATATTTTAACTTATTTTTAAAATTACATACTTATCTCTGGTATTATGCAGTGAGATGTAAATTAGCCTTTATTTTTTATTATTAGCTTCCCCTCTTTTAATAGTGTGAGCATTATGCAGAGCATGTAGGCAGGCAAATGAAATCTTCAAAACATACTTGATGCTGGGATAAAACATCATTGCTTCCTGAAATTTTAGTGGGAATCCCATAGAGACTCAGCTTCCTTAGTTGGTGAGGAGCCTGAAAATTGTCTTCTGAAATGACTGTCCTGCTGTCTCTTCCTTCATGGGAGACCCGAGACCTTGAATTTCAGTTCACCTCGTACTACAGGATGGCAAAAGGCTGGTAGGCGTTTCAAAGAGATACTCTTTTACCACAGATCCTTGTCTAATAGTCATCAAACTCCATAGAAGCAAAATGAAAATTGTATCCCACATCCAGTAAGCTTTTAAAGTGTCTTTTAAAGGTATCATTTTGTTTAGAAATAAACTTTTCTTTTTAATCAAGGGCATCCTTAACATAGTTTTGCTGCATGTGTTTAGCAGATGAGCATCAGGAATGATCCAGGGAGAGGGTAGTGTTATCAAACATTCCTTTAAGTCTGCCTTTAATCTAGAGGGGTAAGGAGATTTGCTGCTCTCTGAAAAGTGAATTATTTGAGTAAGAGGGGGAGAATGGATCCTGCCTGACACTTTATTTACTTGTTGCCCACCCTCCCTCCCCTATGCAGGCAGCTGTGCTCCCAAGGCCACAGGGCTCTCCCAGACCTTACCCTGTCTGAGCCCGAGCTGGTTTTTGAGCTTCTGCTTGGGCTGCCTTGTTACTGTGAGGGAAGTGTCTTCCCTGGCCCCTTTCTGGGCTATTTTCAGTGTTTTATGACCTCTTCCCTGCAGAGTTTCTACTAAGCTGCCCTCAGCCCCTGCACTGAACTCTGAAAGTAACTGGCAAAGTAAAGGCAGTAGCATAGATGGAGTATGTAACATGAAACGACTTGGATGGTGTTCACCTGCATCCGAACTCTGCCCAGAAGTTTATTTTCCACCTTTTGCTCTATTGCTTTATCTTGTTCCCCCCATGAAGGCAGAGGGTGAGCAGGCTGGAGAAGTGCCTTTCTTTCCTGGTTGAATTCCCAGGACTACATATGGCATGACAAAATAGATGCTAAATTTGCAAATGACAAAGGACTAGCCTGATGTTGGTGCTGGTGGAGTTGCAGGGAAACCGCGACTGAGTAGCATTTTGTGGCAGAAGAACAAGGCTAATCAGTTTCCATCTATCTTGAATGTGGATTCCTGGTAGTCCAGAATTCAGTAATGTAATTGCTGACCTAAATTGTATGAATCCTGGGGATGGAACCATAGAGCTGCTTTTGTATAGCATACTTTCCTCTCTTTACTCTCACCTTTCTGCCATCTCTTTGGAGAATATCAAAAGGAACTATTAAATACACGTAAGGGAAATGAGGAAAATCTCAATCGTATGTTGTCTGTGACCTTAGGCGAAGGACAGTTTTGCCTGCCTTTTTTTATTCATTTTTTAAAACTTTCTAAATGACACTTTAGGTATCTCTGCAGTTCCAAGTTATAATAGGTATCCAGAAACTCGACTTTTGTGGGGTGTGTGTTTCTTGGCTTATAAAGTCAATTTATTATCCCAGCAGTGCCTTTCATTTGATGAGACACAAAGTCCCCAGCTCGTTTTCCATAATGTTATATTTCAGAGATACTGTGGTTTCTCTGCTCTGCAGGCCTGCAGTAGCAATTACATTTTCTCTGTGGTGTGGTGGCTACTGACCCGTAATGAATGCAGAGTTGTAGGTAAGATAACTGTGTCCTTCTGCAGCATTATTACAGTCGTGTGTTGTTACAGCAATAACTTAAGTTCAAAATGAGAAATGGGGGGGGACACACGACGTATGGATTCCCCGCCTCTTAAGTACTGATTGTTTTATAAGGCTGATGATGTTGCATCATGTTTTCTCATGCTGTGTTACTTAGCTTGTAGGAAATGAATGTACGTGAGAATTGGCTGGAGGTTTTTATTAAAATAATTTCTGGCTTTTCTCAGTGGTCATAAATTTTAGGTTGTCACAATCAATTTAAAATTTGTTGATTTTGTGAGTTAAGATAACACAGAAGTATTTTTCCACCTGAAGTACCCTTCACAGACCAAACTATTTACTATTTATACAAACATTAAGCGTTGTAATAACAATCTGAAGCAGGTGAAAGCTTACCAGGTCTGTGAGATGAGGTAAACCAAAGCACAGAAACTGCTTGTTCTGAGTTGGACAGTATGTTGATGTCAGAGGATAACGTAGGGCTTGCAACTACCGATCACTTATTCTAGTCCCCATTGTCTCCTATTAACAGGAGATAATGCCACAGTCATGCTCCTGTGAATTCAAAGTTGCATTCTCATTTCTGGGAGCTAGTCTTTCAAACCATCAGCTGGGAGCATGACTCATACCCTGTTGGTAAACACATTTTTTGTATGTATTCTATTTGGTACAGATTTCAGGAGGATGGTACACCTGGGAACTTTTTTGTATCTTGTTCTGTTTGGCTGGCTTAGGTTAAGTACACAGAAATAATGGATTACTTTCCTTTCTAAACTAAACTTTTAAAAATTTTGTTTACACTTCTCTTTGGCTAAAATTATGTTCTGTTATTCTTTCTGTAGTTCAGAACGTAAGACTGAGTAGGACCTGATGAATGAGCTGAAAATTCAAATACCATATCTGTACCTAAAGACGACTAAACATTCTTCCTGTGTCTGAATTATTCTTCTGTGCATAATGTAATGTTAACTTTAATATACATTGCCAGACGCTTGTTTAAGCCTGGGCTAATATAAAACAGCCTACAGAAACCAATGATAGTTTTAAGAGCTTCAGAAATCCCTTTCCTTGTGTAAGAGCTTATATTATAGCATCTGATATTTATGTAATGCCTCTAATCTGCCCAGTGTCTTGCAAATAATAATTTCACTATAACCTTGGAGAAAAATGTACATGTGTAAATGTTCTGGTTCCTCAGGTGAAGAAACTGAGGCAGCGAGGATTCGGCGAGAGGTTTGATACAAATGTGAGGAATGAATCCTGAGTCAAGTTTTTGTGCTTCGGTTGGTTTTCCTGCTGTTGTGTGCTTGGATTTTCCTGTGTGTTCTCTGATTTCTTAGAACTAATGGGTGTAAAAGGAGAAGAAGAGTTTAAACAAATAAAAATCATATGCTGTGGTATTTTTAGTGCAGTCTAAGTTGCACACACATGATTCCTGACAAGGCAAGTATGAAATTCATCGCTCTAAGCTGTCTTGTATTGCTCTAGTCCCCTGGAGGCTTAAGACTAGTGCTGCCTCGTGTTTCTGAAAAGCTTGCTTGAGCATGGTCCTAGCTTCTGAAGCCAAAGGGTGACTCTGTCCTCCCAGGCAGTCTTCCTTTGGCCCCTTCTGCCTTGGTGCTGGTGGCAATCAGCAGATGTTACCTGCAAACACTGTAGCTTTGTTCATTTGTCTTAGATGCAGCAGCATCGCTTGGGAAACAGTGGTAAGTGTAAGTGGGAACAGCTTGGCAGAGTTAATGTCATGCTGTAAAGTAATTGACAGGGCTGTGCCCCTTAGGGTGAACTGCTTTGAGCCTGTGAATGGGAGCAAATGAAACATGCTCAGCTGGACCTTGAAAGGAAGCAGTGCTGCAAAGCAGAGGTCATTCCTGCAGTGGGGGTCCGTGTTTCACATGAGGAAGAAATAAGGTTCGTGGGCTTAAGGACAGGTTAAGTCAGCTCTGTGTTGAGCTGCACCCTGAGTAGGACTTGGAGTAGATGAATGCTCCATGAGAGGAGGGAGATGTCTTTGGGTGGATTTGGGCAGAGCGGACACAGTAACTTTGCTGGGGCATGGGGCTGGAGCAGGAAGGAGTAGGTGCTGCATGTGCGATGGGGCAGCGTTTGCAGGGGAGATAGAGGCTCCTGGATCATGTCTACCCTGGATCTTTATCCCCTCACTTTTGGATTTCTGTTCCGATTGAATTTGATGCTCTAAAATGCAAGAGGCCCTGCTAGGCAGCAGCAGCTCAGTATTAATTGTGCATTTAGTTGTCTCTTAACTATCAAAGGGTTTTTTTCTTCCTCCTCCTTAAACAGAAGAAGAAGGCAACTTGTAAGACTGGTTCCCATTTGGCCAGTTGCATTCATCTGGTAGGGTGTACATTTGGGGTGGCCAGCTACAATACGCTGTATTATCCAGAGTGATTTCCCTGCTCATAGGTTAGGTAGAGTAGAAGGGTTGTGGTTTCAAGTGCTCAGAATGCAAAACAGTTAGCATAGCTGGTGAGAGAAATCCCAGCTTGTGTTGAGCCCATCCACCCCTCAAATCCAACAGACATGGGGTTGGAGTTTTATTGCAAGGTAATTATGGAGGTTCAAGCACATAGGAGATGGCCAGCAGGTCCATTGCAGCTGTTTGGCCAGCTTCACCAGTAGTGCCTCCTGCCCAGCACCCCCATCCAGCAGCACGCTTGCTGTCTAGTAGATGCTGCCAACTGTACTCGTGGTTGTAAGTGGCAGGGTGCTAAATGGTTGATGCTGTGTGAGCTGTTCAACAGATGAAGCTCATAAAATGGCTGGAGGCAGGTAAGATTACTTCTCCCAATACCATATATAAGGCAAGCATTTGTCTCAGAGTTCAGCATTCTCTAAATAAATAAATAAATAAAATATAAATACCGCATCCAGTATTTCTTCAGGAGGAAGCTGTGCTGGGGTAAAGCCTGTCTAAGGGACATCTCTGATTCTTGATCACAGCATGGTTTAATTGCTGGAGTCTGAGAGCGGGAAGGAGAAAAATAACCCCAGGCTGAGGCAGCCAACGTTGGGAAGTGCAGTGGTTAGAGCAGGAGAGGGCAATGCGTAGTTGGGAAATGCCAAAATGTGGACCCTGTACATGATTCAGCACTTATGCTGATTTAAAAAAAAAAACAAACAACCAAAAAACCAACCTTAAATAAGAAGAAGCTATCAGTGTGCTGTGGCAGGCAGGCCTTTCTGGCGTGAAGCAGGGTGGCAAATCTAGAGCTTCACTTGTTCTTTGGGATCTGTATTCAACATGGTGAGGCTTAATGGGAAGAAGGTCTGCTGGGGGAGTCCAGGTCTGCTGAGGTGCAGGGGTATGGGCAGTGCTGTGTCCTTGGGGACCCCCTGGCTTGACAGAGCTGAAAATATATATATTTTTTTAAAAAAGGAAAAAAATATGCTGTAAACTGTCAGTGCTGGTCACTGAAGTGATTATCATCCATGTTTAGCTTCAATTAATTTCCTTCTCTTTCTTTTCTTTGATACCAAGGGTTGCATGAACACCTTGAATCTTGTGTGACCCTGGTTTTGATGGTCATGACAATGCTCCTCCTAAATGGTCCCCATCCCCAAGTCAAGCAGGAGCTGAATGGGTCTGGTCCCCCATGAGGAAAGAGAGCGGCATTGTCGGCCTCTCTCCCCTCTGGTGTGGGGAGGTCTGTCTGTCCGTTGGTTTCACTTGTCCTAATGCCATATGTTTTTAACTCTACTGGGCATCTCCTCTGCTGGAGGAGGATGGATGTCAGATCCTATAGGCTTCCTTTCCTTCTCATGAAAGCAAGTTCCAGGTCCTTGTGGTGACCATTGCTGGAAAGGTGAATAACCATTTCCAGTCTCAGCGCCCTGCCCACTTCTTTTTGAAGTGCTGCCGTAAGGTGTAGTCAGTCAATCTTGACTGATTGTTTTTGATGCTCTTCAGGCTCCTTTGCATGCAGAGATAATGACACTGATACCATGATTCAGGGCGGCCAGCTTTGCCTGACTTCAAGGAGAGAGGGTGGGAAAAAGAGTGGGAAACCATGTACCGTCGCCTCTGCTTTCCATGGTGGTTTTCTGCTACAATAAGAGAAAAAACAGATTGAGCTTTGATTGCATCTTTTGCTACTTTTATTTTGCACCATAAACAATGGGATTTTTTAAGGGAGGGATGACACAGCAGCGTATGTGTGAGTTCGAGTGGAAGAAGAGCATGTGCTGTTTGGGTCTTAGGTTGCAGTGGTTTTGTGGATTGTGCTCTTGAGTTCCTGCATGCCACTGCTTCAGAAATCCTGCGGCAAAGTGTCCTTGGATTGGCATTAGAGGTCTGTGAGATTGTGTAGGGATCCTTTCATAGGTATAGCTCTATTTCCAAAGTCTTCCCAGTTAATTTCTCCTTCTATTAAATCTGCTAGTCCCATAGCTAAGTGCCCTGTGTGCTATCCTGTCCTGTCTATCTGCCCCATTGCTTAAAGCTACCCACAGAGGCAAGATCCCCCTGTGAGTCCTTTTGAATTTCCCTGTTTTGTTCCTCTGTCCTTTAGGGCCTGTTACGATAATTTCTATTCTCCAAACTCCCTGCAGAGAGGCAAAAGAGATCCAGCTCCAGCCAAGCCCTGCAGCAGATCTCTTTCTATTTTTTTTGGTCAACGCTGATTCATTCAGGCCAAGTATGATTCGTCTATCTTTAGGTATGTGTTAGAGACCTCCTCAGAAGCAGATGATGCATAGTGCGTGTTTGTAATGCCGTAAAATACGTGTCAGCCAGAACTAACAATCTGGTCCTTGCTGGAGTCATACATTGGAGGTGGGACTGAGGACAGGTCTTCAGCTCTTCCAGCTTGAACAGTGGTTCATTTTGTAGAGAAGTCTGGCAAAGAAAAAAAATAAATCTTACTCTGCTGTTCTTCAAAGACATCTGTATTTTTCAGATGTAGCAGGTCACCACGTGAGCAGACATGCTGTGAGCTCTCATCCTTCAGTTCTTTCTATAACAGCAGTTTCAGCCAGTTACCCAGCCATGAAACACTTGATACCCATTCCCTGGGGTAGAAAAGGATCCTTTCCATGGTGAGCTACCTGAGCAAGGGTTTTGTCCTTCTGTTCAGGTGTGATGTTTAAAGACACAGCTCTTTGAAGGCTAAAAAGATACCATAGGCACTGCTGCTTTGATTTCACATGGGTTTTGTTAGATTTCGAAACAGTTTGAATGAAAGGGGGGTTAGTGCTGGAGAAAGAAGTTGCCCAAAATGCCACTGTTTTGTTTTGGTTTTTTTTTAATTATTTTTAATGATTTTTTTCTTTTACGCTTCTCTCTTGAGGGAAGTTGCTTTTTATCCTTAGTTGTGGACTTCTTTCTTTTTAATTCATAATTTGTGCTGCCTGTCTATGAGGAGGAGAAAGCAAGAAGCTGTGAGACTTAATAGTGGGAGCAAGCCTTTCTTTACTTTCTGGATGGGAAGAGCACTCCTGAAATCATTTCAGGCCCAAGTGTTGTAACTGAGAGCAGGGTCCTCTCTAGTGGATTCTGGGTTGCATTGGATGATGCATTTCAAAGGCGAAGAGCTGCTGCGTAAAACCCACCACATCTCTGCCTTGCTGACGGGGCTCATGAAGCAGCCAAGCAACTCTGCTCATACATGGGAACGCAGAGTGTTGCACCTCTGTTGGTTTTGGTAGCTGTGCAGGGAGCTTAGTGCCTCTTCCCGTGTCCTGTCCCATACCCCTGCCGTTAATTCCACTGGCTCCATGTCTGTGCAAGTGCCCTGGCAGGCTGAATGTGGGTCTTGTTTTTTTCACATGTTCAGCAGTATGTGATGCTTTGCAGAAGCCTGTGCAGTAAAACTATGTTCTTTAAATTGCTGGTTATAAGTGTTTCTTAAAACAGCATTTTTGAGAAGTGCTTTTCCTTCTGAATCTGTATTAAGAGTCTTTGTTTCACGAGTGAATGCTGAATTTTGGAGTAGAAATTTGTTTGAACTGGTTTTTGTTTCTCTTTGCTGAACTTATTTGTAGGTCTCTTGACTGAAAAAGGAAATTAAAAGTTGGGGTTTTTTTCCCCATTCTTGCCAAGCACTTGATCTAAGTTCAAACTTGCAATGTTTATCCTTTAAAAATTTTAAGAGCTGTACAGTGAAACCTGCATTGTATGTGTGGTGCTGCTGGGGATGGAGTATGCCTTTAGATTCAGTTATTTGGTTAGGCATTTAGAAATGGAAAATACTTATCATGAAGCTAACCTTACTGAATATTGTTGGTTACATAGATCATAAAGTTTTGTGGGTAGTTGGTCTGAAGTGAGTGATTTCTGTTTTGCAGAATGTGAATAGAATTTTTTCTCCCCTGTCTTCTTCCTGCCAAAATAATTGGTTTTCAGCCATTTTCACGTGTCATTTCAAAGTGAGAACTTAAATGAGTCGCATATGCTCTTGACCATAATGCAGGAGTTGGTAAGACATCAAAACTTACACTGATTTTTTTCTTTTTTTTTTTTTTAAAATTAAAGAAAGGTAGATCAACATCAGACACGGAGGGTGATTCCCCCTCCCTTTCCTTGTTACCTCTCTCATTAATCACATCTCCAGTCCCATGCTTTCAGTTCATTTCTTTATTCTTCTCAATAAACTTTAATTAAGATCAGTGTCTCTACAGCCCTTGCGAAATGTAGATGACAACTTCTTCAGACTGGGACTCCCTCTGGCGTACTTCTGAATGTCATTTTAAGGTCTCTCTGCCCCTCTCCAGTAATGCAGAGCTGGGAATCACAGCCCAGTGAGTTCTTTTGCCAACCTCTCCAGAGTAATCCCTGAAAATGCTAGGTCTGTGGATGGTAATTCTATTAGCCGTTCAGCAAGCTGAGTCTGGAAGAATGCAGCTGGTGTACAGGAATGTGGGAAGTTCCCCATCTCTGCCTTTAATCCTGCTTTTAGAGGGGAAAAAAGTTATAGGCTAATGTGATTAGCTGTAATCCCATTCTTGCTTGGTTTTAGAAACATGTCTGATTCCTAAATCGCAAGCTAGTTCTGTGAAGTGCTTTCGTGGAGAGGATGGGGAATTACTTTCATTTGTCTTTGAAAAAACACTGGAAGCAAGAGAAAAAGAAACTCTCATTGCCAGGCAGTGAGAGTTGTAGTTTTTGTTGCACAGTGTAATTCAGAAATCTGAAACCAAGAGCGTGTAAATGGAAACACAACATGAGCACAGTCCTTTCAGGTATCTAGGTATATGTATAAACACAGGCAAGGAACGACTTATGCGTACACTGCAAATTGCTCTTCAGGGCTTTGTAGGCCCAAAGGTTTACGTTGGGATCTTGCTGTTTGCTGATACGCTGCTGCTGAAACTGGTGGTGTGGTTGGTTTGGTGTGGATCAGGGACGGAGCGCTCTCTGATAAAAGCTGCAGCTTCTACCTGAAGTGAATGATCTGGGGACTCTTTTTTTTTTCCACATTGAGGCACTTGTTTTCCCTTTTAGTGCTAAGGGAACGAAAACGCTACCGTCTGTGGAAGCGCTCGTGTAAAGCGTTTGGAACGCTGTTGGCTGCCGGAGAGGGGCAGGGGCAGGGGCAGGGGCAGGACCCTCCGCGACGGGAGTGAAACACGCAGGGCCTGCTCCTGTGTGCGAGCACAAACCATGCACCGCTTCGGGGACGAAGGGCGTCATCTTCTTGTGGGAAAGGCAAAGTGCAACCTGAGATCAAGGTCTTTTGATGCCATCGTTTGCTTATAGCAGATCATTTGTGTTCAAAGGTTTGGTGCTCCTCACAGGCCCTATTTGGGGTGGGAGCGCTGCCCACACAGGCCCGGCCTGTTTTCTGTTGCTGGGGGAAAGGAGGGAGAAGGCAGAAAAATACCTTGTTCGTATCTGGTTTGTTTGCTGGAGAAATTGGAAATAAGCGTGGCTGGTCTTGGAGTCAAATGCTGCCAGAACCCTCTGGAGTGGAATGGCTCTGGGGAGGGATGAGCTCTGAGGACTGAACTTGTTACTTTTTTGTTCAAGCAGCTAATTTGAAATAGTGCAATTTAGAGACATTGTGTGAATTGAGGCTTTCCCTTGCCTTCCCAGCAGGTTCCCCCTCCTCTTGTACCCTTTCTTGCCAGTGTGGCAGTGGTGGCATCAGGACCGTGGGCTGGGCGGCCCCGGTGGCAGCTGCCCCGGGAGTCCCAGGGAAGGGAAGGAGCGCAGGCGCTGCTGGAAGGGCCGCCTGGCCACAGCTGTAACACAGCTCTCTGGTTCAGCTCCCCGAAGGATGGCAAGGTGGGAACGGATTCACTGAAAAGCAGTATTATTCCCTTTAGTCTCCTTTGTTGGCCTCAGGTATCGGTCCTGTCACAGTAGTTCAAATGCTTGGGAGATGTGGGAGAGAGATGATGCTGTAGCGATAAAATGCTGCAATACTAATCCTATAAATTTACAGGCGTAGTCAAGCTTGTTTTGAGAGGTTCTGTGGGACTGCCTTGTTTACAAATAAAAACTATTACTTAGTTTAATTATGGTGTAAGGCACACTGCCTCTCTTCTTCTTTCTTATAATCCTGATGTTTTGTTATGTGGTATAACTACTGTGCTCCCTCAGGGCTTTCTCCAAGGCCAGAAGACTTCTTTAGGCTATCAAATAAATAACTGAGTGCCTGTAAAACAAAAAGAACAAAAACCCCATCAAACCTCCCCCCACTATCAAATAATTGAAGGGGAAATTTTTGTTCTTTTTTCCCCTTTGAAATTGTATCATGCTCCCTGGAGAACTTGGAAACACTAGATGAGTAACTAGATGGATTTAATCTTGGAGAAATGTAGTGGTGGTGCTTGGCAAAGATAATTTGAACTAGTGTTACACAGATATGTGTTTTGAAATTACTGTAACCCCTCTAGTATCCTTTTGCAGAGCGTGCCGAAATAGTTGCTCGGTGTATAGTCAAAAAGTCAAAGAAAGTGTTAGCGTACAAGGGAAGTGGGATGTGATGGTGGAAAATGGATTGCCTCTGTAGAAGTCTACATTTAAAACACTGCTGAGGAGACTGTGTTCACCCTTAATGACAGGCAAAGCTAAAGAGGAGGAGTAATGACTATGGGGAAAAAACAAGTCAGAAACGGAGGAGCTGGAAGAGAGGGAACAAAAAATGAAACCTACAAAACCAGGAGAGAGCATGCTGAAGGCAGGCTAAGTATTTTTGTAGGGGGGGGCGGGGGGAGTTTAACAGGAATAGAAACCCCTATGACAGAAAATGAAAAACTGTAAACAGTGATAAAAGATAATGCTTCCCTATGTAACTTAGGAGTATATGGGCAGAATTCATTGCATGAGGACATATCAAAGAAGCCTTTCACAAATGTAGGTCAGGGTCTTCTGTTTCAGGAAGCCCTGATACCTTGGTCCAAAAGGTATTTAGAGATAGGTGTTGTGAGAACCTAGAAATTGGTTTTTTCCTTCTTTAAAGAAGAGGGAATTTCTCATGCTTTTCTGCATGACAGAGTTCTCTGCTGGGCATTAAGGGGATCACTGTGCTATGGTTGGATTCATTCCTGAAGTAACCTGGTATTTCTTACACTTCCACCTGGAATACCTGGACTCACCTCTGCAGCAGAAAGCAGTGCTATGAATGGGGCACAAATGGAGCTGCTGAGAAAATTCTTCCAAAGGTGGGGGTTTTTTTGTTGTTGTTTAGAATGATAATCAATCCGCAGTGTCATGGCTTAACCCCAGCCAGCAACTAAACCCCCACTCCAGCCAGTTGCTCACTCCCCCGCAGTGGGATGGGGGAGAGATTGGAAGGGTAAAAGGGAGAAAACTCGTGGATTGAGGTAAAGACAGTTTAATACATAAAGCAAAAGCCGTGCACACAAGCAAAGCAAAATGAGGAATTCATTCACTGCATCCCATCAGCAGGCAGGTGTTCAGCCACCTTCAGGAAAGCAGGGCTCCATCACACGTAACAGTTACTCAGGAGTGCCATAACCCTGAACATCCCCCCTTCCTTCTTCTTCCCCATCTTTATATGCTGAGCATGATGTCATATGGTATGGAATATCCCTTTGGTTAGTTGGGGTCAGCTGTCCTGGCTGTATCCCCTCCCAACTGCTTGTGCCCCTCGCCTCCTGCTCGCTGGTGGGATGGTGAAGCAGAAGAGGCCTTGCCTCTGTGTTAGCACTGCTGAGCAATAGCTAAAACATCCCTATGTTATCACTGCTGTTTCCAGCACAAGTCCAAAACTAGCTATTATGAAGAAAATTAACTCTATCCCAACCCAAAAAGTACACAGAAGAAATACCAAAATGTGGGAAAAGGCCTCTTCATGGTAACAGCAATAACAATTGAAAGTGGCAGCACTAACTGTACCAAAAAGTGTGTGGATTTTCTGCATGGGGAGGAAATTCCTTTTAAAACAAAAGCTCTTTTTAAGGATGGGGAGTCTCTTCATTTTAGGAGTCCATGCTTAAGTACTGCAGAAAGCAACTTTTTTTGTTCAAGGGTGGATGTTCTTATTTTACGGTATTCCAAAGTAAGAGCTTTTCTCCAGCTAAGAACTGAGGAAGGCTACCTCACCAAGCAGAAAAATAACTATGACTGGCTGTTAGTGTCATAGAACATCTTATTTTTCATCAGTTCCTGTGTAATATTTTAGCCCACATTCCTGAGACATAAAGACAGAAGAAATATACACAGATAACTGTTTTTTCCTCTCTGCATCTCTTGTTGAGAGTCCATCCCTCCGGAAGCATCATGAAGCTGTGCAGCTCTATACTGCCTTTCTCAGCATTTGCAGGAGTCCCGTTTGGAAAAGATTTCACAAAAATCAAATTAACATACTGCCACAGTAAACAGTTGAGCATTGTTACAGACAGGTTATAAGGCACAAAAGATCCATAAGTAGTGAATGAATTAGTCATAAAGAATCATTGAACAAATAGCTCAGTCTGGAGGACCAGCAAGGTGGTCTTGACTATGAGAATAAGAATGGCATTTGGAAATTGTTTCCCATGTGGGGTTTTAACAACACTTGAAGGAACTAAAATATCTGAAGTGAAATAGTCATGCTCGCAAGCAATGTGGAATGGGCGGGATTTGTTCTCAGTGCAGAGAAAGGCACTTGCAGTACAAAAGCACCTTGTGTTCACAATAGCGTGTCACACAGCATAGTGAGGAGTGAAAGTCGCACATGGAGCTAACATAGCCTTTTGCAGGAGAGATTATCTTAACCAAAATTAAAAGGGTGTTTGTGAATGCGTAGACAGAGATGGGGGTTTTCATACAGGAGGCACAAAGTAAGCTTGTTTGGGAGCACTGCTTAGAACATTCTCAGGAGCTGTTACTCTCCTATGTCTGAAACAGTGAAACAGGCATTATGCATATCTGCAGATAGCTTATGCAGTATTCTTCAGGGAATTCAGTTGTAAATCAAACAAAGTAAAGTTGGTAAGCTGTGTGAGTTTAGCTTTGTAAAAAGTAAATCTGTGGGGATATGGGAGGAAGCATGATTGGAGACTCAAAAGTGAAGGTGAAATGAAAGAGTTCCAACTTGTTTTAGGAAACAGTGTGAAATCTGAACAAATACCTGAGGTGTAAGAAATAATGCACTTCTGGGTAGCTGTGTAAGCTGTGCATACCCTTTGCACAGGACTTGATGGTCTTTGCATGGGTTGTAGGAGAGGTCCTTCCTATTTCACTGTGTCTGTTCACCTGGTTGTCTGCTGCCCTGCAGCAATGGGAGATACAGAGCTACAAAAGCTTTCATTTTGCAGCAGCAATGTTAATTTTTGTGGACAAGGGAGCCAGTGGTAGCATGGCTGTGGAGAGGGGGACTAGACATGTCTGTGGTAGTCAGCAGCTGACTGGAAGAAGGATTTGCTATGGAAAGCATTGGCTTCTCACAGTCTCTCCATGCAGTATGTAAGATGCAGGTCCTCTTCTAGTGTGAAGGGGTGATGTGGCTACAAAGCTCACTTCTATCCATCTTGTCCCCTCTGTTTCATGGGTGCATTTCACAGCAAAGTGAAATGTGGCCACTGAATGGCGGGGTAGTCTGACAAGGCACTTGAGAAAATACATTTCCTTTTGATCAGCTCTGAATAGGAATTTGGTCTAGAAATCTGAAAATAAGAATTAGGCAGCTCTAGGAGTTGAAGTCTAGGACCAATTACTAGTGTTGCCCCATTACAAACAGAAGCTTCGTGTGTGAGCAGCTGCCTTACCTGGTGTTTAGCAGCTGGGGGACATGTACCACAGCTGAGGGTGTAAGTTTCATCTGTACATGTTGGCAGTGACCTATTAGATGATGTTTTGAGGAAAGCCATTTTAGACAGGTTTTTAAAGAAAATAAACCCATGACCTTTCTCTGAAACAAAGCCTTTCCTCATTGAGAGTATGCCCAGCAGGCTGCCATACTAGGAGGCAATTGTATTCTTGAAAATATTTTGTTTTCTTTTGCTTATTACTTTTCTTTGGCCCTTCCCATCAAATTACTCACTTGAAATCCCCTGCTGTTTGTTTGTACCAATTGAATGAAACGGAAAACTGCTAATTATATCCTTATCTAAGAGTGCTGCCACTCTTTACTTAAGTGCTATTTGAGATAAAAAAGCCATGTTGTTGTACTTTTCAGCTGGACTAATCTTGCAGTGTGACAGGAATATTTTGTGAATTATGTTTCTCTGTAAGCATTTATCCTTTTAATTAAATGTGTGACAAATCAGCATGAAACAGAAGAGTTATGTCTGAAGAGAGCCAATATTATTATTTTCTCCTGCCAGTGTGGCTGTGTTGTGCATTTGACCTGTGGAGTGTTAGGGGACAAGAAAGTTGTAATCATGCTTTGATTCCTTGGACCATGCCAAACTTCTGAGGTCCAGCCCACAGACTAAGAAATCCTCATCCCCAAAACCAGCAGGTGTCTGAAACACACAGAATGTTGCATGCCACTCAAGTGCCAGTGTAGCACTCTTGGGAGAGCCCCGTTGTATCTGAACAACAGTCTTTGTTTCTCTGGATAAGCTGTGCCCATGTCTCCTAAAACACTGGGAACAAAAATTCTCATTAATTGTTCATCCCTTTATTTACTATCCTATTCTGTGACCACGACAAATCAGTATGTATTTTACAGCCAGGACTGGAAGACCAAACCTTGAAAGAAATTTTTTCATTATCTTCAACCTACATTCCTTTTCTGCCCTCACTTCTTGAGCCTTCAGAATAGTCATCAGCCTTACCAAAGTCTTCACAAGGAACAAACTTCCAACGGACTAGAAAAACCCCAACTGAAACCAAGCTGTGCTAGAATAGTACGTGTTTGTAATAAATGCTTTGGAGGACAGAGCTGTAGGAATTCCTGAAAACTATGTATGCTTTGAATACAGTAGACTCTATCCAGAGCAGTACTGCCATTATGGGAATCGTGTGGGTGACTTTATACCCAGATGCGTTCCTGCTGACAGTTGGTGAAGTGCTAGGACACTGTTTTCAGCAGGAAACATCTTTCATGTCTTCCCGTCATCTTCCTAGCCTTGGTCCTTCTGAGTTTTTTTAAAACAAGCCCCCCAGAATTCCAGAACAAAACCAAAATAAAACAAACTTTACGAAGATGAACTTGGGAAATCAAACTTGTTTTAACTCTCTTGGATATGGATAATGGTAGAGATACACATATGCATAACGGTAGGGATATCCCTGGGTATGTGTAATGGCTTGATGGCCTGACTTGTTAATTATACCCTGCTCTCCTGTTCCACCCCTCTTGTTCCTAGTGGGCCCTTTCTCCCATCGTCTCACCAGCTAGGGCCCTTCTTGTCTTATGACATGTCCCATGTTCTACCAGTAACTTGGTTCTTTATTATGTGTCTACATTTAGTTTGAAGTTTTCTGCATTTGTTCATTTCTGAAGAAGTTTGTGCATACCTGCGTGAAAACACTGGGCAAAGTTTCAGCTCTGTCAGCTAGTCTTGTAATAGATGATATTGCTCTCTGGAGACCTGATCTCACTAATATTATTTTGATAGTGGGCTATTTTAAGCCACAATCAAAAATGAAATAACCCCCTTGTTTGATTGTTAAAAGAAAGGCATACCACAGACTTACTGTAAGTCTCTTGGAAAAAAGCCAGTAGGATTAAGTGCTGTCTGTGTACTCCCAGATGGTGAAGCTAGCAAAAGATTACACTTAGAGATTCTGTGAAACAATCCTAGTTGCCCAGAAATAGTTATAATATGTGGGATGCTTGAACAATATTAAAACAACTTTTTTCTTAATACTGTAGCTCCCACTGTCAAATGTAATTGTCATATCTCCAAATGTTAATGATCCTTATTTATGCTGCATTTTTAAGATCCTGTTAAAACCATCAGAATTTACTAATTTCAGACTATGGTGGTATTTGTTGAGAGTGGAACACTGATGTGGTTCTTGCAGGTTCTGCTTCTGCTACACAAAGAAAATGGGTATTTTCCTCTTTTGTTCCAGTTTCAGAGTCTGTTTCCAACCATTGCTACCGTGCCTTCTGTTTGTCTCAGGACCTGGCAGAGGGATGGGAAGTGTAGGAGGACAAGCAATTGATGTTTAATCCTTCATATGTTTTCTAATTTATACTAGGGCTGATTATACATGCATCTAGAGCAAATAGGCACGCATACATATTCTAAATGGAGATACATTATGATTTTCCTGCTACAGTCAAACAGTGTATCATCTTCCACGGCCTCCATGGTTTGGGCCTGGTAAAATCCTTATTATGCATTTTCACTTCTGCACTGTTCTTGCAGATGAGAAGGCTTTGATAAAGATTCAGTGCTTGAGAAGTCTTGTTTCTTAGGAGATTTTGTCAAACTGTCACTTCTTAGATCAAATTTGGGCATTTCTTATACTAATTAAAAATGCTGTGTAAACTACAGAATTCCCTTAAGTGGTTGTGATAATTGAACAGTTGAGTGATCATTTTCTATGAAAGTTGTGGTGTACCAAATGCTCTGTTTAAAAAACAGAAATAAACCCCCCTGCGGAGTTGTGAGAGCTTTGTTGTCGCTAATGCAAGAGCATTGCTGCTGCTTTGTTACAGGGCTCAGTTTGGCCCTTGTATCTCTTTGGTGCCTATAGGCAAGGTATCTGCTTTGCAGAATTGCCCTTTATTCCAGGATTGAACGCCTGGACAAGTCTGGTAGCTGCTCCCAAAGGGTGCTTTGAAGGTTCCCCGACTCACTGGTGGCATTTGCCGGCAGTGGGGAGTACTGTATGGAGTGTTTCATGCAGTTCTTTTGTTTGGGGTGAAGGTTTCTTGTTTTTCTTTTTGGTATATTAAGAAAAGGTTAAAAGAAACATCTCTGTCTTCACATGAAAGATATGTATCTGTAATGACAGCGAATTATTTCCATATTGTTGAGTGTTTCCTGCTTTGGTAATTATTGTGTAGCAATGCTGTCAGTGGAGTTGCTGCCAAATTGGTTTGTAAATCTGCAGAGACTGCAGCTAGCAAGGGAAGTCTGTTAAAATAACACAGACTTGGTTTACAGGGTTTCTTTCACATTCTGAATTTTCCAGGTTGCAGAGTATAGACACAGCGCTTACTCCTTCATACTGTATTTTGAAGTCATAAACCATTCTTACCACTGCAACAAAATTCGAGGTGGCCATTGTGCTTCCTGTGATGAGAAGGGAAGACTACAGGGACATACCCAATGGGAGTGGGTGCAGGACAGGGCAAGTCACTTCCAGAGGAGACTTTTCAGCTTTGCAGAAGCATGAGGTTATCAAGCTGGTGTGCTCTGAAAGAGGAGAAAGCAAAAGAGGAGACAACGCAGCAGGTTTTGAGAGATGAATCACTGCTCAGTGTAAGTGGGCAGAGTGGAAGGCTTTGGGGTTTTGATAGTTTGGGCCGTGCTATTACGTTGAGATGTCTATGAAAATATACCCTGTGCTTTACATGCAGCCTGGCTGTGTCTCTTTGTTGCATCCATAACATGCCCCAGAACTGTAAGGTGGGTAGGGTTTTACCTCCACATATCACATGGCGGGGCACTGGACAATGTTCTGGTGTCAGCATCCTTTAAAGGATGTTGGAAGAGCTGCAGGGTGAAGAGAGCCATGGAAGTTATTCCAAAGATGGAGAAAGTGCCTTACAGTAGGAGACTTGGAAGTAATCCATGTAGTTGACAAAAAAAAAAGTTGAGAAATGACCTGATTAGAGTTATGAAAATATTTGTGTTATGAAGGAGCTCTTTTTATCTAGTGAAGAAAAGCAGAAAAAGATCCGAGGCCTATAAGCTAAAACTGTTCATTCAAATGAGAAATGAAGCACAACTCTTCTGTGGGGTGGTGGGTAATTCAAGGCTCTATCAGGGAAAAGGGTGAAGCTCCTGTCTTGCAGTCCTAACTTGACAAGTGAATACTCCAGGGAGTAAATGTTTTTACAAACACAAATGTTTTGGGTTGATCCTGAGATAATTCAATCACATATTGATCCGTGGTAGATTAGATAATTAACTTCGGACTTAGAACTTTTTGCCAATATACATTTTAGAATGCCTTTATTAACAAATAAAACTATTATCACAGCAATTGGCTATATAGTTTATAGCACTTGACTAAAATCTTCTATGTATAACTACTTGGTGTTGCTTACACTACTCTAATTAGAGAGTCTGACAGCCTTATTAGTAGCTATGGAGATGGTCTGCACTTTCCCCCATTTAGAAAAGATTATCTCAGATGGGATTGTAATTAAGCAGGTAGCCAATAGCTGAGCAGTGTCTGAACCCCTAAATGCTGTGTGCGTACATACAAAAATAGGTGTGCTTGGTAGTCCTCATACCTGGTGATAAAGCTGTAAAAGTCTGAGTTGTAGAATAGCACTGGAGAAGCACCTGGGGTGTGATGTGGTGGCAGTGATGGTTGCAAGGTTGCCACTGGCAAAGGGGCAGCCTTCCCACTTCAGAGGAACAGCACCCCACAGTTTCAGACAAACAAGGCTGAGATTTAACTGTGGTTCTTGAAGATGGTTTCTTCCAACTGGTCTGCAAAATACCAAAGGATTCTGCAAAAGCATATCTTTGACAGTTTACAAATCTTGAAAAAAAATCTTAATTAGGGGGTGTCTGTACTTGGAGCATTTATATTTCTCCTGGGGTATTTACGGTGTCTTCACATTTACCCTGGTGCTGCTTTGACTGCTAGAAGAACACTGACTTGTATTTTGATTAATTCTGATTAATCAAAGGCGAGTGTTTGCGTCACCACATTTCCTTCTCCCTTTGATTTCATTTTATTTGGCCTCCAAGGAGTTATAAAGTATCTACCAGCTTTCTGCAGTATCTACATAAATACTTAATTGTGAAGTGACTGTATTAATATAATTTCTTGTTCTTTCTTTTAGTTTAATGTAGATATGTCATTTGCTACCATGAGCAATGAAAAGCCTGTTAAATTTAATGTATAAAGAAAGCAATGGTCCCCTGTGAGAAACAATGTGTAGGCATCTTTGTGTCTCCCTCTCTCTAAACATATATATGTAACTATAACTGTATATGTATAGATATATAAAATACGTATCTCTGTGTGAATATCTGTTTGTGTGTATTTATATATGTAGATAGACGGATGTTTTAGAACAAGCTTCCATCAAGATGTGACAGACCATGCGAATCAGCTATTTGGAGACCTCACGTGCTGAGCGCAGAGGGAAACCTTTCAGGACAGCGGCTCGAGTCAGGGCTGACGTTTTAACTTGCCTGCTCTGCTTAGTCATACCTTTGTGCTGTTGTTGTAAGGATTAGTATTTCACCTTACTCTAGAGAACGGGGGTTGGAAATAGCATAAATGGGGTGAAGAGATCCAAGTGCAGTATCCTTTGCCTGTTTAAAGATCTGTATTAAAATGAAACTGATTTTACGACACAAACAAAAAAAACCCTACCCAACTTTATGGGCAAGATGAAGCCCAATGATTTGAAGGACAGATGCACACTTGTTTATCCTATCTCTCAGGGGTTAGTCCATGACTTGAAGTTCTGTAGAGGGAATTTTCAGCCAAACCTGTCCATGGAGTAGGGCTCTGAGTTGAATACTCGCAGATTTCTTGAAAATATCTTGATTTATCTGTTTTCTTTGGCCAGGCCTGATTGTCAGTCAGGATGGGCATATTGGCCAGTGAGTCAGCACATGCTTAGCTGGAAATTGGGCATAACACAAGCTGACTCTTCCCCTACAAGGAAGGATGTGCAGAAGGACCTGGAAATAATCTCAGAAGATTGAGTGTTGTTTCATGAGAGAAGGGGAGAACACAGGGAGGCTATGGTGATAGCTGAGACAGAGACAAGACAGGTGTGGTGTTACTGTGCTTCAGGATGCATAAGGATGTGAGAAACCAAGTTTCATTAGCTCTGTTGCTATTATTCCAGTCTTCTGAAATGCAGAGGAGACAATGAAGCTATTTATTGACCTTCACAGGAGCATCAATGCCCTGGTTCGTAACTATTGATGTGTTAAAGCGAGGGCCAGTTCATATCACAGAGCAGAAATAAAACATCGGAAATATGCTTTTTTAGCATTATGTTGAAGTGTAATCTGTTCTTAATGGATTTATTTTTATAACTTGCGAGGGTGTGCATTTAAAAATATTGATTATAGGACTTCAGTGGGTTTAAATGAAAAGATTCTTCATATGCTACAAGGTAAGGAGGAAAGAATACACATTTTGTGTCCCGATTTGTTTTATGGTGTTAAGAAAACGCAGAGATTGCTGTCTGCCTTCATTTCTAAGTTTTTTTTACAATGAAGAGAAGTTATAAATGAGGAAAAAAACCAAAAACCACTCCATAAAAGTAAAAAGTTAGTGATAATTGCTTATAATTACTTCTGTTAAAATACTTTGTTCCAAAATGCTGTTTGGAGCATTTATTTCTGAACTTAGACATCAGCTAACTAGAAGCCTAAACAGTTTTGCTAAGTGTGTTTTTTCTTTTTAATTGTAGTACTTATTTCTTGTGAGGTCCGTAGATGATTTTGAACACTGGTGTGTCAGTTGGTTTCAAAAACCAATGTTCTGTGCAGCACCCAGCACTTTTAGTTTTTTAAAAACAAGTTAACAAAACATGCAGTAAAATCCATATTGTCTGTGCTAGTCTTTTTATCAAAATTTACCAAAGGTAATGACATCCATCATCTAATACAACACAGTAGTAAGGATTTGAAAGTTTAATGCTGCCAGTCTTTGAAGTCTGAACACCAGGGATGTTAGGTTAAATCTAATCTCCAGTGGGATTTGGCATTCATGGCATCTCTATATTTCAGATAAGCTGCAGTTCTAATGTTGCCTCTTAGAAATTAATTTACACCAATGGAATTGAGTTGGTGTATGATCTAAGGCAAAGATGTTGCTGTGTTTTTTCTATGTTGTCTTGCTATTCTTTGCCTCACACGAAAGAGCTGAGATGTGACTTTTTGGGGGTTGAGGGGGGATTTTTTTCTGATAAATTACGGAGGTATCTCAGTTTGCAATCCAGATGAAATATTGAATATTCATGTGAGTTGTTACCTTAGGGTTTAATTCTGCTTCTGTTAAAGTTAGTGAAGTGGCTTCCCTTTGGATTAGCTGTTTGAGAAAGTGAGTCTTTGGGAATATGTATGAGTTGGAGGTGGAGGTTCTGAAATAATGACTCTCTCCTATGTGTATATAATTAGTCCGGTGTAAAGGTGGTTTGACTTTCAAACAGAAGAAGATAATTCTCTAGGTATGTATTTATCACTTTGATCCATGCAAGTAAAAATTTTATTAACACGGGAAAACCTGGGGATAAGTATTTTATACCTGTATTATGTGAAAAATCAGTGTTTTGCATGTAGTAGCATCTGTTCTAGTCACTGTACATTAATCCTCAGTGTTTCTTTTTTTTTTTCTTCCTCTAATGGATTGCTGTTATAAAGTGAGTGTTTAATAGTGAATTTGGAAAGGATGTATGTGGCCTAATATTAAAGTCTGAAAGCTATACAGAAGCATAATGTTAATTGCTCTATAAGTGATTCTCTGTCTCGTGTCACTGGCTTGGCTCATGCGAGGCTGCTCTAGTTCTTTAGGGACCTTCCCTGTTGTTGGGGTGGTGTCTTCCAGTGTGGGCTTGAAACCAGCCTGCTGTGCATGCTGAATTACAGTCTGGTACACAGCGTGACATTTGATGTGCAAACATGGGGTGTGTTATGTTGCTGGAGGGCTAATTGCAGAAAGTCAGAAGCCCACCCTTTTTGTTTTGTTTGTCCTTGGATCTCTTTTGTTTTAGTAAAAGTGGTAGAGTCTCTTCAGTTGTGACCAGAAGAGCCACAACTGACTTGGAAAGGGCGGCGTAAGGGAATTAGTGCTGGGAGGTGTTTGGGAGGACTTGGGTGACAGACAGCACCCTTGTAGCTGTTGGTGGCTGAAGACTGACTCGTGGCTATCAGGGGCTGGAAACCCTCCAGGTAAGGTAGGTGTATGTGTTGGCTGTGCTGTTACATACTGGGGTTTTCCCTCGCAATGCTTTGTCTTTACTGCTTAAGTAAATGCTACCCTGATGTGAATGTGAGGGTTTCTCCTGGGGACTGGAGAAGGTGGAAGGCCCTGGCCAGCTTAAGCGTCATGCTCTGGTTGCGCTTGTAGAACTGGTGAGAGGAAAATCTTCTCATCGGAGGCAAAACGTGCCTAAAATCTTAATTGTTGGTGCCAGAGACCAGGAAAGGTTTGCAGGTGAGACTAGTGCTGTGGTTGTAGTGGGGAACATGGCAGGCCTGACGGAGCGAGAGTAGGTGATGAAAAGT
Organism: Ibycter americanus; assembly: GCA_035590275.1. Classification (NCBI taxonomy): domain Eukaryota; kingdom Metazoa; phylum Chordata; class Aves; order Falconiformes; family Falconidae; genus Ibycter; species Ibycter americanus. Next base: position 54,863,694 of record JAVJGI010000060.1, on the reverse strand, counting down.
GTGGCTTGAAGGGGTGAAGCTCCCCCTCCAGGCTCCCCAGGTTGTGTGGCTGGGTGCCTGCATGGTCCCCACGTGTGCGTGGAGGCTGTGTTAGCTCCTGGAATCCAGCACCAAGCAAGTACTGTGGTAAGCATCTGGTAAACTGTAGGGCTGGAGGCTAGAGTGTAAAAACAAACTCATGCTGGGAAGTATTCTCTTTGCTTTCCACTGTACATCCAGCTAACCTGGTATTTTGTGTCAGAGCGGAGACACGTTTTGAAATGATGCTTCAGAATGCACAGGTGAGCCATGCCCAGCCCAAAATGTGGTTCTTGTCACCTTTCTTGTCACCTCTTCAGCTGGAGTGAGAGCTCTGACTAGGGCTGTGGAATGCTGTATGTAGCTGAACAGGAGGAGGAAGGGGAGAAAGTTTCCTGGAAGAAATGGGCCATGTTCCTCCTGATATAGAATGAAGACCAATAGTTAATAATAACTAATAATATATGTAGATGCAAGTAATAAAAAGAGAAAACTGGGAAGCTGCAGATGGAGGAGGCAAATGGAGTGGCTCATGGAAGCCTTGCTTTGGTCAGTAGTATCTGAGGCTTGGCTGATGGCCATGGGAAGGAATGTGATGACCATGAGCAGTGGTGGTGGCTGACAGAAAGGTGTTGGTAAGTGTAGCAAGCAGCTGTTATGTGGGGGTGATCCACAAGCTGGGTCGATGGCCAGGTGATTGCTAGACTGGTTTGCTAATCACTGTTTTTGTTCAGTCTGTGCTGGAAAAGTATGTTTCAGAGCTGTAGCAATCTGTTACTCTTAACAGCAAATAAACTGGTTTGTCCCTTAAGGCTTCCTCTGTAGAACCTTGCAGGAGCTGTGCCAGCTGAAAGGAGAGGTCTCACTGCAAAGAAGTTGCATCTGCTTATTCCACCTTGTTTTGGGGTGAAGGGGTTGTCCTTCATATTGCAATGCACAAGTTAAGCACTTTGTCTGGCAACAGATGTGTGATGAGATAGCAAAAGCAGAAAGACAGAGAGGAGCGGTACGGTGCAGAGCTACAGGAGCAAAATTAGAAATGATCTGACTGAGGTGAGGTGCTAAAAACTTAAGTCTGTTAATGCTATTGCAAGTCTGCAAGGCAGACTGGATGGAGGAGGAGACTGGGTTTGCTGTCATTAAAGAGCTGGGGAGAGAAGAAGAGGAAGCAAATGGATGCAGAGTGGGGAAAGAATGAGCGGCCATGTGGTATGCATTAAAATAACTTGAAGGTGATGCACACAAATGGGGAGGCAGCCTGGTGACTGGCACAACCAAGTCAGCAGTGATGCCTGCAGGCAGAAGGCTTTTGCTGTAGGCAGTTCGTGGTGCTGAGTGGTGCCATGGCATGGGCTCCAACCCAAATGCCACGGTTGTTTGTTGTTTGGACTCACTGGGAGGTTTGGGACATGCCATCTGGTGCTCTCAGGCAATGCCTTGGTGCAGTACTCCAAGTCTCTTCAAGGCTGTTTATGAGAAGATGACTACGCACCACTACAACAGCTGATGAGCCTGCCATGCTTTGAGATTTGCCTTCTTCTGGATTTAGTTCAGAACAGCCATATCCTCCTCATGCCTTGTTCTTGCCTTGAAATCCCAATAAAGCTTAAGAGCTTTGAGGTCAGAACAACTGCTGTGAAAACATGTCTAGGTGACTGGGGTAGTGGTGGCAGATGAGTTGACAAATGGAGTGGAGGAGCTCAAAAGTCTATGCTGGTCTCACATGAAGTTGGGGGGGGAAAAAGTATCTTTCATACCTTAGAAGTCCAGAACCGAATAGGATTTATCACTTATATTACAGAGAGCTGTGACAGGAATTTCTGATTTATGTGTTACTTATAGTCACTTGATTTCAGTCTGGTTTTAGAAAGTGTTTAAGAACAGATGTCTTTACTTATTCAAGATACAGAGAATAATCTTTTCAAATTCTTGTTAAGAAGAATACAGGCCATAGATGAACATTCATCAAGCTGTGAATTAATTGTTTCTTGTGTAAGTCTAATAAACACTTCAGTGAAGTGACCCAAACACTCTTCTGGCTGTTAGTAGAACTCAGATCATCAGCTGGTCCATGGAAGCAGGAATAGACTTACAGTATGCCACAGGAAGTAAATCCTTGAGTGGGGACTGTTTATTATGAAGAGGCTCCTATTAGATGACTTGATTTGCAAATATCTGTAATAACTACTTAAAAGAAAAAAAAATATCCTTGTTTAAACTTGATCAGACTCATAGTCGAGACTAAATCTATATCTGAGAGTTCAGTTCCTCCAAAAGGGTCATTTCTGTATCTTCTCCAACTAAAGAATTCGAAAGACAATATTATGTCTTCGAAATGCTGTTAATCTCAAGTAGGAGTAAATCTGAGACAAAGAATTATAACAACTTTTAGTCTCATGAAGCAGACTAGTTATGAAAATCGATTGTGAACACTGACAAAGACATCAAAACCTTAGATTAACACTTACTTGAGCCTGTCTGATGACTTGCAGGGCTCGTGACTCCTCTTTGCATTATCCATACAGACAGTTCTCTGTAACAGTCAGGCGCTTGTCCAAGGATCGTCAATTGCCATTCACCAGCGTTTTTCACTGATTTTGCTCCTGTTTCCTTACATATATTTAACTAGTATTGTTAGTTTGCTCTTTGACTAGAGTTTCAGTGCTTTCTTCTATAAAAAGAGTTTTTCAGTTGTTGAGTAAAAGGAAGCTTGGCCATTTGTTTCAATGGAAGCAGGATATGGCCAAGACTAGCTGTGCGTGTCCAGAATGTCAGCCTGCACATGCACTTGTTGCATCTGAAGGTCAATTTATGTAGTCAGCTAAAAACGTAACCTAATTACATGGTTCAGTGAGAAATTGTGTAGTACAGCTGTAGCTAGTGAAATCCTATGTGAAAGGAACATGCAATTTGAAAACGGAATCATCATCTGTAAACCCAAAGAAAAAAGAGCTAAGTAAGGATATTTTTTTTTTTTCCCTAAAACCTCCAAATACAATGATACAGCACTTCAAATGTGTACTCTACATACATGATGTGGGTTTTTTTTGTTGATTGTTGGTTTTGGGTTTGGGGTTTTTTTTGGCTAGAGAGCAGTGGCTGGCTTATGAGTACTGCCCCTTGCTGGAAAAACTTTGGTCCAATATTTCGGTTTGAGTATATAGCATTTCTGGGAGTCAAAACCCTGGAAGCGGTGCTTTGCAGAGAGCCTGGTATAAGGTCTTACAGGAACTCTGGTTTTCAGGTGTTTAGGCAGTATTACAGAGGAGAGATTGGTAGTTTTGGTGATTTTGGGGACATCGTCTTTGCCTGTTGGTGTGTCCTGGGAAAAATCTTTGTAGGATCAGTGTTTCTATGCAGCAGCTGTGGAGAAACTGATAATGCTTCTAGAAAAGAGATGCCTTGTTAGATACATTTTCAGCTTAGGATGTGATGTCTTTTGGAATCTCTTGAATAAATGTTTTTTATAAAGCTCCCTCTATTAGCCCAGTGGTCTCCAAAACGGGGTGTGTGAGATGATCCCTTGGGGTGCAGGAAGAAAAACACTAGAACTTCAGTAATACATGTATATTATTTATAAATAAATACACATATATTGTGGGTGCATAGTCAAATTTCTTTTTTTTATTGATGGGATGTACAATCAGGGTAGAGACCACTGTTCTGGACAATAATGTATTGCCTCAAACAAATGCACAGAGATTAAAAAAATGAAGTCTTGTCAAAGACTGTTTCCTCCTTGTGGGGAGTTCGCATGTTGTCCGTCAGTTTGATGGTCAGCTGACAGAGTAGGTGCTGTAGTTACAGCAGTAGCTACCATCTTGTTCTTCCTATAATAGACAAGCTCTGAATTAGAGTTTTATCATTAGCAACAAAAGTTGAATTCAGAGGAAGACTTTAGCAGAAATTGTTTAGGTTTTTTTCAGTGTGATTTCCCTTATTCAGGACTGATCACATAGCATGTGGCTCGGTAGCATGTGTGGGCTTCAGCATCAATTATAGCATATAGAGAAAATGTCTTGGTCAAAAGCATTTCAGTGTTGGTCGTGATAACTGGAAAGCCTTGGTGAAGAAGGGGAATGGATGCTTCCTCTCCACTCTGTGTGTGTGTGCTGCTGAGCCCCTGGAATGAGGGAAACATCTCAACCTGAATTATGTAGACCTTTAAATAAAAACCCAAAGAAACCAAAATGGCTATGTGGGGTTCAGTAGAAGTGGTGGTAAAAAATATTTGGGTTTTTTTATTATTTGATTTTAAAATACTTTCGTTTACTGGACCTGACAGGGTCTCTTCTTCCCTTCTCACTCAGAGGGTGCACGCCCTCTGTGTGACCATCGTTCTCAGCCTTCCTTGCATGGATGGAGTGTCTCAACTACTTCAGGTGGCTGTCACCTCTACACACACTTATGTTCCAGCCCAAGAATTTAGTAAAGCCTTATGTTGTGTTTCAGCATGTTATTGGGTTAACAGAAAAGTGAAGTGCTGCATTCTCTGTCAAGGAGGAATCATGCTGACCCCCTTTCTGTTGCACCAGCTAAGGCTATCGTCACATCAGGGCCAGTGGTCTTCATGCATGTTTGTGGCACCCCAGATCTTTCTGTGGTCAAGAATGGCAGGTGTGAGAGAGGGAGCCTGGGATTAATTGCATTGTTTCACTTGCACGTTTTCCTTTGGAAAAGCAGGTGAATAAGCCGAATCCTTTCTCTTCTAAAGCTCCTGTTGTGACTTGAGGCAATATTGTGAGCATCCTGATCACAGGTGACAATCCTAGTACAACTGGAAATTCCCTTGTTTTTCAGAGTGCTTGTATTTAATGAAAGTCCTCGTTCTTGGGTTTTTTTTTAAGGTTATTTCCCTTACAAACTCAGCACCTTCAGAGTAAAGAGTTTGTGATCTAGCTCTTGTGCAGAGAATTTGAGTGTGTCACAGAAAAAGACATTACTCCAAAGCAGGTGCATCTTTGTACTTTTGAACATTTTTTTTAAAGTGTGGGAAACATCCATTTTCATAGCCCTTTCTGTGGATAGTTCCTTACTTTATCTAATGCACATTTTTTCTTTTATGCTGCTCCATCCCTCCTTGTTCTGCAGCCACAGGTACCCAGCGTTTACAGCCAGCCTCCATCCCTGTATCCTCCCTGTCAGTGTGGGAAGTCACAGCCAGCGAGCGGTGGTGCGCTATCACAGGCTGGGTTCGTGATATTAAAGAGGCTCAGATTATATCCTTGGTAGTTTAATGTTTGATCTCTTTTGCCTAGGACTTGATAATGATGATTAATTACACTACTTCTTCAGATCTCTAGACTATGTATTACTTTTCCTCTTATGCTAGAGAGTGAGCTTAATAGCAGCATTTGAGACTGACCGGTCTACTCAATTAGTGTTAGGCACTAATTATAGAAATCTTAATCTGGGTGTTCTGAAACGATTAGAAAGATGACATTTTATCAGGAATTTGTGTGCTAACAGATGTTAGTACTGCCAGTAGGACTGTGGCTGTAGATCAATCTTTACTATGCTCTCAAGGGAATACTTGTGTGGTTTTTTCAGAAATCCTAACATTTCCTAGGGAGGAACCTGTCATCCTGACTGACATCTGGTAGTTCATTGAAGAAAACAAAAAAGAAAGTGGTGCAAACTACTGTATGTCAGTACTTTTTAAACACCTATTTTAAAGGCTACATTAAAAAAAAAAAGATTAAAGGAAACTTTACATATTTATCTGAACTTTTTATTCATAGCTGGCTGGCTGAGTACATATGCTGTGACCCAGCTTTTGTATTGTATATTTGACCTGATTATTGAATATTTTGTTTTCTTTAATTCTACAAAGCATCCCTGCTAGCTATCTACTGACTTCACTAACGACATTTCTCTTCTGTCATTTTTTGTGAAGTCTGGATAACTGATCTCTGGAAAAAAATGGCTGCAAGTTCCAGTTGTGACTGTTACTGACCTTGCCAGAGTTATTCTGTAGGATTTACCCTGGATTTGGCTGTCTTATACTACCACAGCACTCTGGTGGTAATAGGTAGGTAACCAGGCCAGAAAAATACGGCAAAGGTAGAGATTTATTTTAACCTGCACAACAGTACACTTTTATGGGTTGGCACTGTAAGTTCACTATTGGTTTTAATACAACTGAGTTCTTCACTTATGTTATATCTTTAACTGGCTTAAACCTGTTTAACTGCATGGTGAAGGACCCATCAGAGGAACTGGAAAGCCTTGTTCAAAGAGTCTCTGGCTGATGTAATACACTGAGCTGGGACCAGCTGGGCTGAAACGTGGGCCACTGTACCTGGGGTTGCTGACCTGCATTTCTGCAGAAATCCAAATTTTGCTGCTGCTGCTTATTTGACTGTTACTGCTTTTCTTGACTAACTGGCATCAAGTAGTCTTCATTGCTGCTGCCTGCTTTATGTTGATTACTAGTAATGATACTAATTTAGCTTTGAAGCTGAGCATTTCTTTTTATAGCCTAACACCATTGTTTTTGAAACAGAGGCAGCTTAAAAAAAAAAGGTAGTGAGAAAACAAAAGCCATCTTTGCCCAGCATTCGTTTTCAATCAGAAATTTGCAGATGTCCTCCAGGACAGCTCTTCCCCAGCATGAAGCCATGCCATGCAAAGCGTGAAGATTGCCTCCTGTGTTTGGCCTTAGCTCCTGCTTATAGCCAGCTGCAGGCTTCCTAAACTGGAGTGAAATTCAAAGGGAACTAGGAGGCTTAGTGACAGATCCAGATCATGTCAGCCCTCGAGGCGTGTCCTGAGTCTGTGCTGAAGAGTCCAGTTGGCAGAACTAATGTCTCATGACTGTGCATCTCCAGTGAGCAAATAAAAAAGTTGATTCAGCTGTTTGGCTGGGCGTGGAGAGGATAGATGGATAAACTCTGTGTAGACCAAACTTGAAAGAGTAAGTTCCGTGTATCTATTTTTATGTAGCTGATGCCGTCTGCTACCTCACTGGTCATGCCTGCCTGCACCTGAGAATCTGTAGGATTTGGTATTTTTGTATTAGGAGTCAGTTCTTGTTGTGTGCTTCTTTGCAGGAATGCTGATAGTGACAGGTGAAGTGCTTAAGTGTCAGCTGCCGGCTGCTCTGGTGTATTCCCGTGTCCCTAGCACCAATTGTTATACATCAGTCGGCATATTTGCAAAGGGCATTTTTCAGTAAATTTTACATGTTCAGAGTGGTAATGTATTCCAGCAGGAAGAAGTAATTGTAGTGAAGGAAGTTTCTGGCAGCTCTGGACTTGCATCATGGCCAGGCCTGTGTGTGGGATGGAGGGGCAGTGCTGCGGCAGTGGCACATATTCCCAGGCACAGCTTGTGGACTGGCCCAGGGAACTTGCAGCTACTTTCTTCTTCCCCAACAGATACAGAAGGGGTCCTAAAACCCAGCACTGAAGTTCATGGCTTGGAAGAAAAGGACTGCGGTTCTAAATAAATTTGATTTATTTATTTATTGTTTTATTTTTACCTCTGTTTTGCTTGCTGTCCTTACAGGTGGAAACAGTCCTGAAAAATTTTTGCTTTGCTTTATGTAGCTACTGTGTGGGTGTTACTGGGAGGGACAGAAACATGGAGGGGGAGAAATGATCCACAAATGTTTTTTTGTTTAAGATAATTGTTTGTATTGTTTCGATGGTTTGGGGACAGATATGTATGTGTGCACATTGATTCTTTTTTTTTTTACCCAGCCTGCTTATATAGTATCTCTATGCTGATCTGCTTTTGGTCTGTAAATGCATCTCTTAAGTATTTACGCTGATCGTATATAATTTATTTCTTCAAACATCTTGCCTAACTTCATTATTTGAATAATATGAAAGATAAAGCTCCCTTTTCAAGTCTTTGTTCATGGCTTATTATGGAAGCATTTACATGTAAGCATGCAGAGTGTGTATGTGTGTTGGGGGTTAGGGGGAAGGAGGCTTTTTTCTTCAATAACAAGAATATACCTGCAAGCAGGTACAGAGATCTGAGTGCTTCCCCGTCTTGAGCTCAGACAGTCACGGATGAAAGCATTACTTCTGCAAAGTGTGGAAAGGAGCGAGTGTTCGTACAATTGCTATGGTACACTTATAATTGGCAAGGAGAGGCTGTGTCGGCAGCTTCCATTAATTCTGCTTAAATTAATGAAATCCTTCACAGAGGACCTCTTGATATTTCAATATAAAGTAAGAGCTAAAAGGCCTCTGTTTGTTAATTTTTAACAGCTTAAATGCCTTCCAGGCTTTTGATTTTTAAGGCAAATCATAAAGCAATAATTCACACAGGAAAAAAGTTGTCAGGTTTAAGCAACAGCAGAATCTTCTGGGACTTTGCAGACGAACACGTTTCCTGATGTTTGACTTACAAAAATTAGTGTTAGGAGGTGTGGATTTCACTCTCACACTGCATAAACCTGGGACACCTTCATCATCAGGTACGTGTTTACAGATTGGAAAATGTTTTGTATCATATTAGATACAATGCAACAGTGGTGAAATGAGGTGACTGCACTTTAAAGGTTTGTAAAGGTATCATTTTTCAGGAAAAAATGCTTTTAGTTTTTGGCTAGGCTGTTTAGCCTGATGGCTTTGTGAGATAGCTGGCCTATTAGGGGAGGCTTTGGTGGTATAACCTCACGCTGTTTTCTAGTCCTCTAATGTTTGTCCAGAAGTGACCCTGGGACTGTGAAATCCAAATTCGCTGTAGTATGGGACAGTGAAAAGAAGGAGAGCCAGCTGCAAGGATAATGTTGTACCTCTTGGACATGAGCACTGGAGATGAACTGCCAGGGTATGTCATTCTCTACTGAATGTTTTCTATTCAGTGACATACTTAAGCTATTAATCAAGCAGTAACTTATGTTGCATAATTCAATATTCAATTCTACTAGAATTGTATTCCTTCCTAATTTCTTACATGGTTACTTAGTACCAGCAAGGAATAGTCTGAATTTTGTGCTTGTCTCTATAGCTTTAGATAAAGTCTTTCACCTTCTCTGTGTAAAATTTCTGTAATTGTTAGGATTTTTCTCATTATGATTTTAACAAATATAAAGTCAGAAAGCTTTGTCTTGCATTTTCTTCACTCCTTGAATGTAGAGAGGAGAAAAATTCAAATAATGAGAGATGGTATATAGTTGGGTGATGAAAAGCAGCACAAATTGATAACCTCTTAAATGTTTGCTTCAATAACTTCAAATCTTTTAAATGAAACTGGTATAATCAGACAATTCTCCATAGTTAGACAAAGCAGAAATGATAACCCATTGAATCACTAAGTATGCTCATGAAGTAGTTCACAACTTTTCAAAAGCCATCAGAGATGACTCCTGTGAAAAGCTTGATGCTTAGGTGACTTTAATTCTTAATACTGTAATCTTACAAAGTTGTAAAGTCCACCTTAATTTTCTGTATGTGCAGTCTGAATGGGCATATATGTCTCCATCATCACTGGCCTTATAGAATCATAGAATTGTTTAGGTTGGAAAAGACTTTTAAGATCGTAGAGTTCAACTGTAAACCTAACACTGCCAAGTCCCACTAAACCATGTCCCTAAGTGCCACGTCTACATGTCTTTTAAATACCTCCAGGGATGGTGACTTAACCATTTCCCTGGGCAGCCTATTCCAATGCTTGACAACCTTTTCTTGGTGAAGAAATTTTTCCTAATATCCAACCTAAACCCCCCCGGCACAACTTGAGGCCATTTCCTCTTGTCCTGTTGCTTGTTACTTGGGAGAAGAGACTGACCCCAATCTGCCTACAGCCTCCTTTCAGATAGATAAGGTCCCCCTCTGAGCCTCCTTGTCTCCAGGCTAAACAACCCCAGTTCCCTCAGCTGCTCCTCATAAGACTACTTCTCCTGACCCTTCACCAGCTTCACTGCCCTTCTCTGGACACGCTCCAGCACCTCAGTGTCCCTCCAGAAGTGAGTGGCCCAAAACTGAACCCAGTATTTGAGATGCAGCCTCACCAGTGCTGAGTACATGGGGATGATCCCTTAGCCTTGTCCTACTGGGCCCACTGTTTCGGATACAAGCCAGGATGTTACTGGCCTTCTCAGCCACCTGGGCACCCTGCTGGCTCATGTTCTGCTGGCTGTTGACCAAGTGAGTTCTTGCTTCAAAGTTGTATCCTCCTCAGATTTGAAAAAGAAAAGACAGTTGCTTAGAAAGTGCTGGATCATGAAAGCGTGAATAGAGATGAGTCATTTACTTTGAGAAACACTGGGGGGTTTTTTGTAGCAAAACATGAGTTCACTTGTTACTTGCAATCCTTGGGTTAGAAGTTTGCTTTGGAATGAAATATGGAGTTATTATGCAGGAGTGTCACTATTCAAGTTAAATATGTGCAGACTATGTGCACTGCTTGATTTTTGTTTTCTCCCCCATAATATTCATTGTTTGGTGCAAAGAAATTAATCTGTCATAGAGTTTTGACAACTCATGATCAGTAAATGATGTTAGCTGGATATATTTTTTTAAACTTGGTGATTAATTAAAGAGAAGGTGATTGGAGCAGGTTTCTCCACTTACTCTGAAGTGTTGTAAACAGGTGTGGAGGTTTCTTACTGTTCTGGGTGTGGAAAGCTTGCATTTGTGTTTCCTCAGTTCAGCATAGGTTTGGGCTGAATGTTAAAAACAGAAACCCAATCTAAAGGTATTAAAAATAACCTCCAAAAGAAGAAGCAGAATTTCTTTATTTCACTTTTATGCTATGACAAACAATTAATAGGTAAATTCCCCCACATCCCTTGAACTCAATCTTCTTGCTATATAATCAGGCCCTCTGAGATGATTTTGCAAAGCCATTTGCTTATTGCTCTGCTCTCCTTCCTTGTGTCTTAAAGCAGTGGGCTTTAAACATGCTTCCCCCACCCTCCCCCCCCCCCAAAAAATATTAAAAATTGAGTGGCAGAGACAGTTGGGGAATGGACTTCCCTTTTTACTCCAAGACTTAAGGTTTTCCTTGTATGCCCTCAGGTAGTGCATATTCTTGTCATCTTCAGGGCTGAGAGTGGAGTGTCAGTGGGGCTGTATTTGCTTGCCTCTTTTTAACAGGTTTACAACGAAAAAGCCTTTTTGCTGACAGGATAAGCATCGTATGTTGTCTTACACTGGATTTCATGTAAACTTGTCAAATTATTTTTGCTACATGTTGTAGAAGCAGACCCTGCTTTCTGGGAACATTGAATATTGATACAATTTGCTTACCATTTTTAAGTGGAAGTATACTATTTATAACAGTTTCATCCAGTACTACCTCTTATCTTTAAATTCACAGTCATTTGATTTATTCTGTGTTTTACCCATCTTCCACACTTTGGAGCTACACTGTACTTCTTAAAATGCCAGAGTTGTGTTGTGACTCATGATAAATCTGCTCAGGTATGTCTCATCTGCACCCTCTGCAAACAGCTGTTTTCTCACCCTGGAAGTGAGGATGGCTTTTCTGGGTTTCTTTGGGGAGGGGTTCATCCCGCTGTGGGCAGGATTACCTCTCTACTGACCTGACTCTGCCACGTAACACTGCAGCTTCCAAATTTAGTATGTTTATTTTAAAACGGTTTCCAATGGAGAACAGAGGCAAGAGGTGATGCGATCCAAAATCCTAAAATTTGGACTTAATTTATAAATTAGAAATTCAGGGAAGTGTATCTGTCCACACCATTTTTCATGCTACTCCACAGGCATCTGCTGCCAGTCCTGCTAGGCTGGGTCTGAGGTGGGACGTGGTGAAAGGTGGCTGCTGTGATCAGTGCTATTGGTCAGGTGGTTTTGTGCAGCTTAATAGCTCTGTTTCCCTCCAGCCCCAGCTGTGTTTGCCCTATTTGATTTAACTAGGGGATGGGGGGAGGAGGAAGGTGGAGGAACATTTGTAAATTAAACTGGTGCTCTTCTGGATCTGAGCATAGTTTCAGTGAGTTCCCAAGAGCTCATGGTAAAAAGGGGTTATGTTTAAAGTAAGCCTTTCTCATGTTTGGATCATGATGATAGTTTTACCTCTTGTTTTGTTCACTGTAGATGAGGAAAAAGCAAACATAGCATCCGGGATAAATGCATATTTCAACACTGTCCGTTGGATGCTGTGAATTCTTGCTTGGGAGTTTGCTGTTCTGAACATTTGGCAGGGGGATGATTATGTATTGCCTTCAAAAGTCCTGAGGTTTTTAGCTTCTCATCGAATGAATTCATTATGTCTTGATCAAACAGTGCTAATAGTTTCCCTTATCTGTCTGGTAGGAGGTTGGTTGTTTTAATGTGTTCTCATCAGTATTGTTAGGTGAGTTTGAATACTGAAACTTTTTTCCCTTTTATTCCAGTACTAAATATATTTATGTGTTTTTAAGATGGAGGATATGCATCAGAATTACAGTGTGCTATAAATAGCAAACACCTCTCAGCTGGTGAGTGAAAGTAGTTCTAATTTATATTCTGCAATATGTAGTGTCTTAATGATTTGAAGCATCCTATTTTTACAGGACAGTTTTCAGATATAGGTGGCTGAAGCATTATCGCAAGTTCTGTTACTGTCCAATCAAAATCTTGGTTTAAAAGAAATGCTTTATTTCTTTATGATTACTGCCCAGTTTTAAATGCTACTCCTGCAAAGAGTTTATATATGTTACTGTACATAATTTGTGTATTAGTAATTCTGTTGAATGCAGCTATGAGGCCAAGAAATAGGGAAGTCTGAAAGCGAGATTATGTGCTTGGATAAATAGTGACTTTCTTAAGTTCTGACTGAAAAACCTATGTAGAGGAATTAGAATGAGATGCTCTAAAATCTCTGGATTTTATCTATTATTCTTCCTTGGGGATCATGTGCCTTCTCTGATGAATATTTTCCTTGTTTGTGTCCAATTAATGGGGCATGAGCAGCCCTTTCTCAGGTTCTTTGGTACTGCTTGTGGGGCTCCGTAGACCAGGCCTTTGATAAGAATTAAGTCATGTCTTTATGGCGGTATCTCTGTGGGGATTTGTGGCAGTCTGGAACTTTGGTTGTCTCAATCATTTTACATGGCACTGGATATTAGCCTAGGTTCTTCCCACACTGATACATACTAGAAAAATCTGCTTTAATCTTCATCCTGGGGCTTGCTTTAATGCTGACCCTATTGCTTTGGTTTCGTTTTGTTGTGTGTGTTGGTTTTTTTCATTAAGGAATGATAATTAAGGAGGTCAACTCTTGACCTCCTATTTTGATGACTAGTGAATTTCTTCCTTTTTGATCTTTACCCTTTGTCCAGCTTGTATTGCTGTAAGTCTAGGTTTTATAATTCCAGATGAAAGTACTTTTCAAGGTCACTGGGACAAGCCTTCCACCACATCAAGGTACAAGCATCAGAGGAAGGTTTTGACTAGTAGTGAGGGAATCTTCTTGGGGAGAGGAAGTATCTCCTCACCAGCTGGGATGTGAATCAGCTGTCACTAACCAGTCACTGCTCATATGCAGTGAGTGTGTTAAGTGAGTGTTAACGTGCTTGCTCTTTGCCAGGCATGTGGTATGGACCCTAAGAACAGAAGAATTTGGATAATTTCTGCTTCTGGCAGATTAAACAGTACACTGTGTTCAACCAGTCTACACAAAGTACTTGAACATGTGATGCCAACACCTGTTAAATTCCTCTAGAAAATGTTTGAGCTGTTATGGAGAGGAAGAGTGTATGTGCTTGTTGTGTGTACCCCAGAAAGGAACTTGGTGCTGAAGACAAACATTGATCCAAATAATCAGTAAAAAAACTTCTTGGAGGGATGGGAAATCCTCCCTCAAGTCTTCCTGCTGCTGTGATTGCTGTGCAATTCCCCTCAGCAAGCAATTTTAAACAAGCTTAAATACGACTAAGGAAAGACATATCTGCATCTGTCTTATCAGTGTACATCAATGTACATTCATGTTTCTGAGTAGGCCCTAAGATGATTTTTTTGCTACAATCCAAATTTTGTCTCAAAACAAAACATTTTCCTTTTCCCTTTTATTTTTTTCTAAACTAACCATCATTTCTGGACTACGGCAGCAACCCATTGCAAGCATAAAGGTGTTCATGGTAAAACTGCAGTAGATTTTGGTAAAAAATAGCACAACTTGCTATGGTCGCCAAAGTAAAATGGCATCCCTGTCAGTTCAAATCAGGCTGTAGCTGAATTTAAAATCTTACTCTTGCCTTGTGTTTTGATGACTCATATGCCAAATTCATGTTCATTGCAGAATTCCTTGAGGGCTCACGAGTTTTAAAAACACTTAGAGTAAACTGCTGAGTACCAAGGAGGTGGCCTGCCTGAGGCTTGTCACACAACTCCTTCTCCACCCAGATCCCTGCAATGGACCCATGCAATCCCTGCGCGACCCATACAGTTCAGTAAAGGGGCATGCTGTTATCCTCTGAGAACTCTTGAACTCAAGCAGGACTTGAGCATTCCAAAAATTATTTATGTGCTTGGCAGTGGGATGCCTTGTTGTGTACTGGATGTCCTGAGGTCAGACTGGTTCTAAGTAAAGGTTTAGCATTAAAAATATGTTTATTTGATCCACTACAGGAAAAAAGTTTGTGTTCAAAGTTGTAAAAAGGTGACAGATCAAAATGTATTTTTAGAGTTATGCATAGACCTAAGTCATTGGGTTTTTTTTTTTTGGGGGGGGGGGGTGTGTGTGTGTGTGTTTTGTTTGGCCTTTTTTTTTTTTTTAACCATAAGATTCTTTCTTAGCTACTTCAGCATCTTAACTAGCTTGTGGTGGTGGCTAATGAGCCCCGCAGCTGGGCTGGCATGACCCAGAGAGTCCCTAAAGCTACATCTTCCTTCTGTATCCTGTATCCTTCTTCCAGGTCATACACCCTTCTGAAGGCCCTTGCTAGAGCCAGTCAAAACAGCCGCTCTGAGTTATTTTCCCCTACCTGCCTAAAACATGAGGAGTGTCCTGACGTTGCCATCATTGTTTCTTTCACTAGACACTGGCCTGTTATCTCACTGTGGGAGGTGAAGTAATTTTCCTCCATGTCCTTAGGCTCTTTTGATTAAAATTTATATTGAGTATCTTACCAAGTGCATCTTCCATTCTGGACCTTGGATGCTTACAAGGCACATTGTATATTTAATGCTTGTCGTCACATGCTACATTTAACAGTATAGAATATAAAACAGAATGGTAGATGTAGAGAAAGGTTGAATATATTAAATTCAGCTTAATATGCCTATAGCTGCTTTCTTTTTGACCATCATGTAAAACACAAATGTGTTACTTCAGAGCTGAATTTGAGTGTTTATATTAAAGTAACTCCCTCTTCCTGCCATGTGTAGTGTTAGTTTTGAAAAGAGGAGTATCTTCTAAGATACTGTCAAGAAGTTGGGGGGTTTTGTTTGGTTTTTTTTGTTTGTTTTAAAATTGATAGTGTGAAAAAAGCGTGCAACACTCGGGTAGCTTTTCTTTAATGAGTTATACAAATTTATTTTCGGTTGGACAATATTTCTACTTTAGTTAATTGATGTACAAGATACTCTGTACTTGTTTAGGAGCATGTCTTCAACAAGGTGGTGTGCAAATGAGTACCAGGATTGCATCATGCTGAATCTGTTGTAGTACTGCTTGTGTCTAGCTGTGTGTAGACACCAGATTTCTGATTAAAACCTTTTTAAGCTTCAAAGGAAGCTGAAAACAAAGTATTGAAAACTGGTGTTTTGGTCATTATCTCTATTATACTGCACTGGAGTTACAGCGCAGCTTTAGATGATTCTTCGTTCTCTAGTTATCTACTGGGTAAAACTACATTGTTTCCCCTAGTTCTTAAAAAACAAACAAAACCCACCACAAAGAACCCAACTTGCCATTCCTGTTGAGCTCTATAGTTTGGTGTGCACTAACTACTCATCTTTCTTATTTAATTTTTGTCATTGTCCTGATCAATTATTTACTGAATTTTCTGTGGAAACAAGGCCTGTGTAAATGCTCCATGTACATCTCCTTACTTGGTTGAAAACAGCCGATAGTTTTCAAACTAAGTTTGAAAGTTACTGCCTATTTTGTAGAAATACTGACTGAGTAGGGAGTGGTTATTGGTCTAACACTCTGTGGGTATCAGGTGTTGGAGATGCCACATGTCTCTCAACTAGGGGCTTTCCATGGCACTTGCATATATTTTTTTAAAATTTTTTTAAGCATCAGTACAGTGTTTTGGAGAGAGACTGTTGCTTGGGCTCTGCAAATGAAAGACCCCAGAAAACAGATGTTGGTTCACTCTGAGGAACTGTTCAAATCTCTTAGCTTGCAAAATAGCAGAGCCACTTGCTGTATCGCCTCTCCTCAGTCACCTCTTCTAAAAATTGAAAAGTACCCTCTGAAAGAAGGTGCTGCTCATAGTGAGGACCAGAAAGCTAAAGACATTCTAACCAGTTCAATATCTTATCTCTCAAACTTGTTTTCTCCTATGAGTATTGAAGAGTTTTCTCTTGAAATACCTTGAGAGTTGATTAATATCAAAGTTGCACACAAGAAATCTTGTATGGTACAAGACAGCTCTTTTATAACCATGTCTGATGTCTGCCCTGTGCTGCTGCAGAATCCAAACCTTCAGCTTGTGGTTCTTCTGAGTGGAGAAACCACGTCAAGGTACATGTAGATCACATGCAGAGTGTGGCTGGCAGAAAGCTAACCAGGTAATGCTTTGCTGTCAGGGCAGCCTGCAGCTTAGTGCAAGCTGTAAAACCTGCCTGCAAAGCTGGGATGAGGCTGCTGACTTGAACAAACCACCGAAGCACTGCTAGCAAACTGAAAAGAGCACCTGTGCCTTTGCTGCTTTGATTTACACTGTAACATCTTAGCATAGATTTACCTTCATGAGCTACCTACACTGAGCTGGATGTGAATGAGAGCAGCTGAGGTATGAGCTTGTACTCCATTTTTTTGTGGACTGTTAGGTGGGAGATAGCGATATATAGATAGATATAGATAGAATGCGATAGCATTCGGGACAGGAGTGCAACAAACCTGAGCCTTAAGTTTCAACTTGGAGAAAACCCAACCAACCAAACCAAAATTAAAAAAGAACCCAACGCTCTTGTACAGCCCTCTTCTATCATCTTTAGTTTCTTTTTCTTCATGCCTCTCTGCTCTTGGAATCTTTCATCAGATACTGAGTTAACAGTATTAATAGCCTAGTTCACCTTCTCACATCCTGAGATCTCACCAGAACAACACAGGTGCTACTGTGCTACTGAGTGCAGCTGTAGAGAAATAGCTGTTGAGACAATACATGGAAGTTGTAGTTTCACTGTCAGGACTTCAAGGAGGAACAACAATTTTAAACCACTTCTTCCTTAATTCCCTCTTCCTGTTGTACCTGCAAACATTAATGTCCAAAAAGACAAAAAGAAAATGGCAAGCTGTTATGTTATCCTAACGTGAATTCCTAGGCGATGGAAAGGAAACTTGTGTTTGGTCATCTGACACGTAAAGATCTTAAGAGTTCTCACTTGGGAGTGAGACTTCTCATGGCTGGCTTATCTAGGGCCTCCTGATCAAGTTTTTGCCCATTTTTGCTAAGATTATAAATTGGAAACCTGTCCTGAGTAGAAGCAACTTTCTCAAAACCTCACAGCCAATGTATGAGTGAGTTGGGAATGGGAACAGCTTTCTGAACCCAGCCTGGCATTGTGCTCAAATTGTGCTGCTTCGTGCTTTGGTGAGTGAGGGAAAAGCTTTCAAGCATCTCCCCCAGAAAAACTGGCATATCTAGGTAGTGTACTTATAAGATGGCCTGCTTTGAGCTGCCTGCCTGTGCTGTCCACCAGATTAACTCTTTTGTAGCGGTCATCAGGATAGCGTAGTGTCTGTGGCTCGGCTATGTTGGCTGGCAATTTGGCATTGGTCACTGGAAGAGGTTGTTTTGGCTGTGAGTGAGCAGGCAGAGGGCTGGAGGAGGGTTGTGGAGAGTCAGCAGGAGCAGTAAACCCTGATGGAGAAAGTGGTGAAGACACGCAGAGGGCAGTCAAGACTCAGCTATCTGTTTGCTTAGCTGATGAGTCGGGTTCACAAGACTGGCTCTGTGAGGGCTTATTGCTTGAGCTGAACCCCGAGGCTTTGGTTCAACGTAGTTAGTTCTTGATTTGATGGGAGGGCAAAAGCCTGCCATATGGGCCTTTAGTGACCAAAAATTAACATTTTTGTATTTTTTTTCAATACCTGGGTTATTTCTTCTGCTGAGGCCAAAAAGGCAGCTGCCTAAGGCAACTGATATGTTCAGTGTGATTGCAGGGTGTGATTGGTAAAGCTCTGTGGGCTTGACTGATACGACATAAGAAACAGTGTTGCCTTTTTCAGTGCAGCACTGGTTGCGAATACATATGCATTTTGCTGATTTTATCCTGCTTTGCCAGTGTATGTTAAGAACATCTGTGATGTACAAATAAATGAGATGCTGAGTGGGAGCCAGCCTTTCCTGTTTCAAAAATAAAGCTAATACTGGTTTCTGCTGCATCGGAATTTGTCCTGGGTATGCAAATAGAGCTAGATATTGAAAACGTTTGCTGTAATCCTTTCTTCCTTTGGCTTAACTACTACAGCTGAAGACTAGAGGTGAAGAGGGTGAGGGGGTAAGGAAAAGCACGATGTAAACCAACCATGTGTCTTTTCCGGGGAACAGAGTATGAACTCCCTGTTTGGAGGGATGGGGGAAGCAGTTAACTCAGTTCACATCTTGGGGATGTGGAATGGCACCCAGGAAAGGCACTTGCTTTTCCAGGTTTACTCTTAAGTTGATCTTCCAGTTTCTTGCAGAAATAAGTCCATTTTGGGTACTAGAGACCCTTTGGAAGTTGGGAGTTAATTTTCTTAGTCCTTTGCCTAGAGGTGGTCCTTTTTGAGGTGATGAACTGTCCCTACAAAATGGGATGATTTGAACCTGCTATTTATATTTGATGCTGTCTGTAATTATTTTTAGTGATAGTTTGGAGAAGGGGAAGTTTTTGTAAATGGCTAAGCAGCTGTATACAAAGAAACACAAAAGATTGTTCTTAGGTACTCTGTAGGAAAAAGGCCTAAATTGAAAATAGAAGTGTCCTGTTTCCCCCTCTTCTTGGCTTTTTCATCACTGCTTTTGAGGCTGTTGAAGGTTTACCCCACAGTCCTCAGCAGCTTCAGCTGCAGAATTGTCCTTTAACACTGACCTGTGGAACTGGTTTTCCCTGTTTTGAAAGCAGCAAACCCCATGTTTGTTATTTGGGAAGCTGCTGTGGGCTGAGCATCAGCACCCTGTCATTGGCCCTCACGTGTCCTCACTCAGCTGGGGGACATTGCCAAACACCAGAGGATGTGGGTGCCTAAGCCACTGGGGAGCAAAACTGCAGTTGCCCTCAAGCTCTTCTCCCAACTTGGCTTCACCAACAAACCCTCAGGGAATAGGAGCAGCCAGTGGTGATCTTCAGCATCAGAAGGTATATTCCTGAAAGAGTGTGTTTCGCTAAACTGCTGGTCTAGAGGTCTTACCACAGATGAGGGAAACTGCAGGTACTGTAAAGCAGCCTTGCTAGCTTTGTATGGGGTGGAAGGGAGGAGAGGTGGGGTGGTGGGATTTAGAATAGGGGCATACTTTTCTGTCTCTTCACTTTGGCTGGATGACCTTTGTGTACGTGAGGAAGGCTGCTTGTTAGTCTGAAAGAAATGTGCATTTTTACAATTCTGTCTTGTCTGAGAGATGTGAAGAAAGGGATTATTTTCTGATTAATACTATGTATTTCAAAAGTAACAGAGAGATACAAGTTGTCAAATGCAAAATTGCAGATCTAGACATGTACTCTATTTAGGTTTTACTGTAGCAAAACGGACTTGCGTATGTTCTGCTGCAGTTTGGCTGACTGGGAAGTTCTTGTTGCCGTGCATGTTACCACTGAACCATTGCTTCCTGGTGGAAACCCCTGTAGATATGTGTGCCATCAGTAAAGCTCATCTGTGGAGCGTGAGCAAAGCTGACTGGGGACTGGCCCCGAGCTGCGATGTGAGCTCCCACAAGAGCCGCACACTGTGACAGATAGTCTTGGTGTCAGCTGTGCTTGCAAGCTGTGTCCTCTGGTGTTCACCACCTTCTCTCAGCAATAAATAGAAATGAAGCTGCGTTCTGATTTTATATGTGAGAAGTAGCTGGATTATATTCTGAAACTGGGAATAAGTTGGCATATTCTAATGAGCAGCAGTCTTGCCTGTGTCATTGCAACCTGCGCTAGTCAAAGCACAGTGAATGTTTTGTAGACTATAGGCCTGCATTGCTGGGAGGTAGGTACAAATAAGCTACAACTGGAGAAGGGAAACGTCTTCTGGTTTTGTTTTTGTAGCTTTTTGTGCATCTGTTCATTTATATAATCGCCTGTGCCAGTTTGTGGGTTTTCATTATTTTTATTTAGCTCCCAAAGGCTTGGAAACTTCATTATTCTTGCAATCTGCCAGTGCTAGAAAGAAAAGCTTTTTGTTCCATTAGGCCATGTCAGTCTTCTGTGCAGTTTTTGACTTGCTTTTAAAGATATGAAGAGCTGTGAGTATCAGACTACCTGAAAGGTGAGGAATAAGCACAACACTGAGGTGACTCAAGCTCTGTACATATCTCTGAGCTGTTGCTTGTTTCCATTAGCTTCTGACCAAAGTGATAGTGCTTGAAAGCATGCCCACCCCTTCACTTGACAAGATGGATGGTGTCTTTCCTCACATGGTGACAGAAATAGTACTTTCTTTGATTAAACAGGCATCATAAAATATATTGAAAGTAAAGGTGATCTCCTTATTTTTCAGAGCAATTCTTCAGGTAGATAAGTTTAGTAGAGCCTCGGTGTTTTTTGGACACCCAAAATAGATTGAGTTGGAGTGTTCAGCTTATGGCGTGTACCCAAATGTTATGCAAAACAGCCCCACAAACTGAATATTAACTTGACTGTATTATAATCCATTGAGTCTCGTAAATGCCTACAGATTTATGGTGATGCAGGGAATATTCTTAAAGCAAATAAGCTGAGCGTGATCCTTGTCTCCATGCTTTCTTGTGCTGTTAATAAAGTGATACTGCCTTTGTTACACAAGATAACCCTCCTTGTGTTTTGAAGACAGTAAAGGATGAAGCCTGAGATGATTAAACAATTTGGGGAGTATTGTTCCCATGTCCAAACAATGGATTTCTGTGTTAATACAGAGTAAAAATCATCAGTCTTACCTTAGTCAAAGATATTTTTGAAACTCTGTGTACTATTGAGAATTAACTGTAACAGTGTTCTTGTTTAATTTTTTTTATCATGATGTTTAAAGCCCAGTTGAAAGTCACTGTGGAGTCATAGGCAGATAAAGATGCTTGAAGCACAGAAGTCTAATGGATACAATTGTCATTGTAGTGTTCTTTGCAGTAGTTATTGAGGCTATTCAAAATGTTAATTGGACACTAACTTTCATCTCTAGAGAAAATGTCTGCTAAATGTTTGGGTCATGTTCAAAATATGCTAGATCCTAAGAGGATATTAGTTGCTACACTTCACAGCACACTGTACCAAAGATTTGTTATCTGATGAAGGAAATGCAAAAAAAAATTACATACAGTGATGCCAGCTACTGAGTGGAATGTTTGATAGTTTTAATTAACCATTTACATATTTTCTTTGTTTCCTTTCTTCCATATAGTTCAGTTTGTGCTGGTAGGCAGGAGATAAATCAGGGGTGGGGGAAGTACATCTATTGTCATAGAGGTAAGAAAATATAATGCAGTGAAGTTTTTGCATATATATATATAAATGGAAAAGATGGGATGCTTGATACTTAATCCTCTGGCCTCCCATTTGATGTCTTCATGGCAGAAATTCAATTTATATTCAATGGGTAGTTATGGTCTAAAAAGTACAGTAAATTCAGAAGACTGTGCAAAGTTTCATGTGTGTGGAAATAAGAGGATTAAACAATTTCAGTACTTACACCCACCCCCCACCCCCCCACCCCCACCCCCCATAATTGAAAAGCCATGCCTTCTTAAGTAGAAATACTGCTTGCAAAACCAAGAAAGACAGACAATTTCCCTTCAGCATCCAGCCTCCTGGAAAAGCCTCTTTTCTTCATAAAAGGCAAGAAGCGCCAGCCAAAATAACTTCCACGAGAAGGAAAGGAGTCACATACGTGGGAGCTATATTTACTTAAGCTTAAGTGATAAAATGTGATTAACTGAGATTGGAGTAACCATCATATACACTAGAAGACCATCAAGCAGAAAGTGGGCAATTCTTTTGGCAGTTACTTGGAGGTGTCTGGTCCTGGAACTACGGCAGAACAGTAATGTTCCTTTGATAATGTTCTACTATTAGTAAAGTGTGTAATGGCTCTACCTGCTTCCTGGTGTCTACTCCAAAATGCTACCTCAGAGTGCTAAGACATCAGGGACAGCAGAGCTGTGCTGAGGTAGTTCTGAAGATTAAATTGCTTTAAGAAAAAACTTTTTTTTTATTTTTTTATTCCAGTTTATATATAGAAGCAGATTATAAGGACCATGGGGCTGTCATATCAAAGGTCTGCATCCTTCCTTTCCCCTTGATACCACCATCCCCCAGTGGGTAGGGGAGCAGAATGACAGTCACTGCCATTGTCTGCTCAGGCTTTTTTCTCCACAGACCCAAATGGGCAGCCTGCTCACCCCTGAGTGCGTAACGCTGCTCTGGAGGAAGTCAGTTCATGTGGCTTCTGTTGGGTGCATTTCTTTCCTTGGTCTGACACAGTGAGGCCATACAATTTTTAATTTATGCATTAAAGGAGGGAGGTGTGTAACAGCAGGTAATGCAGTAGGAGATGCCTTTGCTCCTGCTTGCAGCCATTGTCGATTCATCAGTCACAGAAGGACTTATTTCTTCTGTTCAGAAATGCGCTGCTTAAAATCTTTTCTTTGTAAGATTGAATGTTGTACTTACTGATATAATCAGTATTTCAGAGGAATGGGAAAATTTTTGCCTTTTTTTTTTTTTTTTTTTTTTTTTCTCCTCCTGGTAGAGGAGGACTCCGCTGTGTTTTAAATCCTTCTTTTCTAATTGCTGCGCTGATTACTCCTGTATTCCGTGGGGCATTTTATTTCAGGGATTGGATTTCTTAATCTTTGCATAGTAAATAAAATATGTCCTAACCAGATAAGTATATCATTGTTTAAAATATACAGGTGGGGGGTGGGTGGAGTGTATATACACATCTCCAAAGAAGACAGAGATACAGGAAGTATAGTGATTTAACTGGTTCCGAAAACACTATTTAAACATGTACAGTAGGTGGTATAATCATATTTTGTGGCTATTTGAGGCTGTGGAGTAAAGGATCTCCTTTTTATCAATTGAAATATAACCTCTACTCCCAAGACACACACTGATGGGTATTCCAAACTGGTTGATAGGTAAAGGGAAGGAAAATTATATTAATGTCATGATCTCATCAGTTAAAAGTGAGAAATCCAATGTAAAGACGGAAGGTTCTAGCTGCTTCACTAGTTATTTTAAAGATATTTTTCTGTGTGTGTGTGTTTGTATGTTTGTGTATAAGACACAACACAACTTACTGGTTATACAAAGATGCAGTATTATATACAGATATAATTTTTTATTTAGCTGTTGTCTCTCATGCTTAAACTATTATTTTCTTTTTGTTCTTTTACGTTGTAGGTGCTTCCAACTTTTGTTTGATGTATATGTAAAAGCTATTGGATGTTATATCATTCTACTGTATTGTACAATGCATTAAGAAATTTTGAGGCAAGATGTAATGCATTTTAAGCAGCTGTATTGTCTTAGGAGACAGTCTTGCAGAGCTGGAGGATAATTTTGAGAATTAGTTGAAGAGTGATGTGTGTATTGGTTTGCTGTGAAGTTTCTGTTTACTGCTGGTTATTAAACTACATGACTGGGAATTTTAATTTTTCTTTTAGTGGCAATATCTTTGGGCAGTGTTGGCTGAAAGTAGGAAATACCACCTTCAGTTTCTCTTCAAGGAGGGTGGTGCAGGAATAGAGAGAAAAGAGAAACAAGGTGTTTTTTTTGATGGTGGGATGAGAACCAGCTAGAGAACGCTGAAGAATTGGGTCAGAAAGTTTGATACCATCCTGAGGACTGGGCGCCTGGCAGGAGCAGAGGAACCTGAGAGAGAGTGAATTTAAAGGAAAAAAAGAGGAAAAAAGAAAAAAAAGACTTAGCATAACGTTGCAATTCTATGCAGTAGTGAAGAGAGCTCAGCAGGAACGTGCTTGAACCCTGAAGAACTTGCCAGGGGACTAGTGAATGTGAAGCAGGGTTAGGCTTTATCAGGTTTGCTTTAGCTAATAGGCTTGGAGAATCCTTTAGGCTTAGGTTATGTGGACACCTTAGCACTGCATGTCCCTGAGGAGCAGCTTGGCCACAGAGCCAAGCAGCAGCCAGGAGAACACCTGCCAGCGCCGGGTTGGCAACAACCAGGGCTTGGAGCTGCCCATGATCAAAAGATGCTTCAAGCATCTCTGCCAGTGTCTTTTCAATTCAAAAGGGTGATGCTCGGAAAGGAATGGGTCTCACCCTGCCATTGCCATGACACTGTGATGCTGATGCAGTGCAGTTGTCTCCGCACAGAGCTGGGACTTGCCAGTTCACTGTCCTTCTCAAGTCACTGGAACTCGCTGTTACCAACATCCTGGTTAGCTAGTTCAAAAACTATGGGGGCTTTTCTGCACTCCAGAACAGTCTTTGTATTAGTGAATAGTATGCTGTGGAAGAATGGTTAATTTTATTTTTCCCTGAGTGCAGTAGAAGCCTTTTCAATGAATAATACAACATGTTTGAAGACTCAGAGAAAGATCTTTTGAAGATGAATGATTTTTAATTACAGTGTTTGTGGTGCATAACAGCAGCCAGCTATACTTATCCTTTATTGCAGAATTGTATTTCAGGTGGATCATATATGGTGAAATAAGAGTTGGGTTTTGGTTTTCTTTTCCAGAGAAGGTGTGTAGGAAAAATGAATTTGTCTTTGTTGCTGTGAGGTTCCTGAGAACTTCTCAACTGGAAAGGCAGAGTCGAACATCCCTGTTCTGTGTCTGGCACTGGAGACCTCTCAGCGCTATGCAGGAATCCCACATCTGCAGCTTGGGGTAAACTGCCCTTCATTGCAGGTCTTGTTCTGGCTGCCAGGACAACGTTCGTAATAGGAAATACTACTGAAGCAAATGTTGGCTTCAGTACTTGTCCTGCATTTGTGCATGTTGTTTTTTAGTGTGTCCCCAGCACGGCTGTGGCCTGTGCAATCTGGCAATTTTTCAGATGGCACTCAGGAACAGCCTGGACAGTTTGGTTGCAGACACTGAGTTCTGGGAGAGGATTGAGAGATTA
Source organism: Ibycter americanus (assembly GCA_035590275.1). Classification (NCBI taxonomy): domain Eukaryota; kingdom Metazoa; phylum Chordata; class Aves; order Falconiformes; family Falconidae; genus Ibycter; species Ibycter americanus. The sequence goes on along the minus strand of JAVJGI010000060.1, from coordinate 54,838,342 downwards.
GCCCATGCGTCTTGGACCCTGGGCTGGAGAAGGGCCAGTTGCATATAGTAGTAGGAGTGTAACCCAGGAGCAGGCTTGCACAGTAGAGCAGGTGCAGAGTTTGCTGTGTAGCTGGGGCAGCTGTGGTGCTTCCCCTTCACTGGGCTCAAGGTCTCCAGCATTCTGCTGGGCTGACTGAACTTGTGAAACCATCAGGAAGTGGATCTGACAAAAAAGAACAACAATATTTGGGAGGGTGGTGGTGTTTTCAGGTGGATGAATGAGCAAAAAGTTGGAACAATGGACCTGATGCAGGGAGACGGCAAAACCTTGAGGTGGAAGATGGGACCACATATGTTGACAGCTCTCCTTGAAGCCTTTTGCAGCATGGTTTAGTCATAGGGATGGATGTAAATGTTGGCAAGGGAGCACTGGTACACCTTCCAGCCTGCAGTTAGGGGAAGTTTGCATTTCTTCTATCAGACCATTCTGTCAGAGTCCTAAACAGATTTTTAGTATTCAAAGTCCAGATTTAACTTTTAAAAAGAAATTTTTTTTAATATTAACTTTCTGTAAAGGAGCAGATGGAAGCTGCATGCAGGCTTACCAAGCAGAAGACTTTAGGTCGCAGTGCCGCATCCAGGCCCATCCTCGGTCTGGGTTTTGCAGATTTTCAGTCAGGAGAGAGGCATGTGTTCAGATGAGTTAGGGAATTTTATTCCACACTTCCCCCTCTCCCCCTGCATCTTGAAAACAAATTTCTCATGTGCTGCCTTTGCTGCCCCCACTCCAAGGGTCTCCTTGGGATACGTTGAATGCAGGACAGCCTGTGCACTGCTTTGAAGATCGTGGCATCACCCCTTTGTAGCTTTTCCCACTCTCACAGCCATCTCTTGACGCTGCTCTGGAGGTGTTTTATCCTTGGCAAATGATTTGCAAATCCCTTGCAGCCACTTGTTGATCATTTTGAATGGAGAGTGATTAATGATTGTTTCTCTAGTGGCAGTGTTGGCCTCTTAATAACAGTTACCCAGCTTTCTTCTGCCTGTCTAAATATCATGTGCTCAGATGATTCCAAAGGAACATATCTGGGTAGTGTGCAAATGTCTAAATATAGCAGCAGTAATCTCCAGATTTCTTCTTTTCAGTCAGCAGAAGAAACTACTGGATACACTTCCGTTTGAGTGGAGTACACACTGAGATAAGTCTATGTTGACATCTGTTTCAGTACTAATTTTTGATGTCTCCCTGGTACTTTCAGAAGAGGAGGAATTTTTTTCTGTAAGAATCTCTGAACTTGTCTTCAGTCTCTGGTTGTGGGTTGGGTTTTTTTCCATTACGCTACAGAATTACACGGTTTTCAGCCCCGTTCCAAACTGCCAACTTTCTGCTCCACTGAAGTTACTTCTGGCTCCAATCCCAGTATCTTGTGGGAACAATAGATCCTATTTTAGCCTATACAGATTTAATTGCTGTGAATAAGGTTGACAATTATCTCCTTTTGTGTCTAAGAATCCCACCAGCTGTTTTAGATGCATTTAAATTGCTGCACCATGCTAAACTCACTTGTCACATCAGGAGCTATAATGCCAAATTTCAGGCACCTGGTAATCTGTCCTTGGTCTTTATTTTAAAAATAACTTTTGCTGCGTTTAATTCTGTTTCTTCTACTTCCCCTTCAACCTTGGTTCTCTGCACTGGGTGGCATCAGTAGTCATACCAAGGAACTTATATACCAAAGATGCATTTTGAGAAAAACTCATTTCAGATAGAAAAAAAAAAACCCATTGAAGGAGAAGTTGGTGGGCTGTTTTATTGGTGGGTTGTTTTTTTTGTTTTGGTTTTTTTTTGGTTGGTTGGGTTTTTGCTCCTTCCACTGCTGTAAGCTGGCACCTAGGGTGGGAATAATCTGATCACATGCTGACAACCTGCTGTGTAAGTGTCTAGGCTCAACTTTATTGTCCACTGAGGGGAACAGACATTTCATGCTAATACAAACAACTGAAATAGGTCAGATGAATCATGGCCCCAAACGTCCTCTTTCTCTTTGCTGATGAAGTCTGGGTGATTAGCTCTGACTTAGCTGTCCACACTGTAGACATCTGACTAGATCTCACCTGTTGGGACCATACTTGTAGCAGCAGTCACATGTAGGTGACTGTAGACACATGCAGATTCCTAAGACGATTAAAAGTACTTGGCTGCTGGATGATAGCCACTGCAAGTGTCATGGTGAAGGTGCTCTGGGATTGAATTCTTGAAGCTGAAGGCAAACCTGAGTGGAGTTTTCCAAGGAAGAGACAGATCAGTATTTGATGTCTGCAGTTATATAGCACTGAACTGTAGTGCACCATGTCTTTTTCATTGCTGGCTTCCTGGTCTTGTAACATACAACTTCATGAGGGTGGGTTGTTTTTTCAGAAATGTTACTTTAAGCAGAACCTCTTCTCCCTGTCATGTGCTATTTTTTCTTCCATATTGTCTCTTCAGTCTTGCTGTGGCAATATGTTGATTCGGGTTTCAAAAAAATAACAACTTTGCTGCACATGTGTCCGGGTGGAATAGCACACTAGCATGTGAAGGTGGAGGTTGCTGACATTGGGAGAGCCAAGAGGGGGGGATACTTCTGAAAGTTCACCTTTTATCCGTTGCCTGAGAAGTTGGCTGTCTTGCTAATTTTCTGAATTGTTCAACTGTTGAATTCTGCAGGCTTTTCTTTTCAGTCTGCATAAGCTCTGTTTAATGTTTATTTACAGTCTTTTCAAGGGGTTAATAAATTCAAACTTCCAGTTTCAGTCACTGCCTTAGTGCATATTTCGCATTTGTGCAACTGTAATTATAATTTCTGAAAACAAGTTGCTCCTTGGTGTAGCAGGATGCAGGGACACACTAATACTTTATTATTTCCTGATACATATTTTTACAAATCTTGACAAGATTTTGATTTCCCAGTGGTCTGAGAGGAATGGGGAGGGTCATGTATAAGTTACAGTAGTCAATGGTTCTGGTGTTGACTTTGTTCTTGTTGAGACCTCTCTGGGATTGTGCGTGCCTTTGATCATGCCACGCAGTATACATCCCGTCAGTGCTGCTTAGGTCTGTTTTGTGCTGGGCTGCTCCATCTCCTGCGGGCCTCTTTGGACACAATTGATTCTCCTCAGTTATAGTTCTTCTTAAAATATTTGATGTTGGCCCTGCTTACTATGTTTGTGCTAAGTATTTGTCAGTCTGTAGGTTTTCCAGTGTGCCTGGATATATTTGCAAGTGAAGACTTGGATTGAGGTTTCCTAGGAGCCAGTGGTGCTTTTGCTATTGACCTTAGAAGGGGTAAGATTCATAATGGAGGGAGATTTGCAGCACAAGTAGAAGAAACAAAAGTGCTGGAGAAGCATGACCTGGTAGTAGCTGTGCAGCTGCTCCCTCTTCCATTCCAACCAGAGCTGGGTCCTAACTTGGAGCCATTCTGTGTTTCAGGCTTCACAGGGTGGCAGTAAGCAGCTCCTGGTCAGTGCCAGATCCTGTGCACGCACCAGGCAAGGTAAGTCTCTTGCTTTGTGCTTTGCTGCCTCTGCATTCCCATATGAACGTGGTCCTGGACAACCACCTGTAGGTCACCCTGCTTGAGCAGGGGAGTTGGACCAGATGACCTCCAGAGGTCCCTTCCAAGCTCAACCATTCTGTGATTGTCTGGTATTGCATCTTGAGAAACTGCTCCTTAACCTTGCTGTGCTGCCTCTGCTGTTGGGTGGGGGCACGTCTCTTCATCCCACCTCCCCTGCAAGGGGCAGCAGGAGCCTGTGGGGACAGTTTGCTCTGAGGTTCAGCCCCAGTGCCTACCCAGTGCTCAGGTCCATGCCACCTGAGGTGCAGTGGGACTGGTTGCAGCACACCCCTAAGACATGTTTTGGCATAACACGGTAATAGGTAGTGTGCAGTCCCCTGAGCTTGAGTTAGCTTCCCTCTGGATAAAGGTAGCAGATGCGCCTGGAAAGGACACCCTTGTCTCCAAGCCCTGTGCACATGCACAAACACACACTCATTTGCTTATTGCTGTACGCCTGTCCTTGGGTAGAAATTCTGCATTTGGCTATGATTATTCTTCTTACCAGTACTGATTTTACCAGGGTCCCTATGTTCACTTTGTCTCCAAATGATCACTGCACTTGACATTTTTGCATCTGTGATGCCTGAACAACTGAGCAAAGATATTAAGCACTTTGACCTATATTACATGAAAAACAGATGTTTTCTATGACACAACATTTAACAGAACTTTGAATAGCTTGCCTGAGAAATACCATAGTTTTTTGTTCAGGGGTGTATACATATATAAAATCTGTGTAGAACTACTGCAATATTTTCTTAATCCTATTTTGCATTAAATACTGTGACTTTCTTATATCTTAAATTTGGGAAAGCTAATTTTGGAGTTGGCTGTTACTCCCAAGCAGAATGAATGAACACTACAAAAATGTTTTGATGGATCAGGATCTATAAAGATTAAAGTAGCTGCCATTTTTCAGCAACTTTCTTTTTTCAGGCTCAGGATTGCTGACATTTCATTGGCTTGCATTTAGTTTATATTTTAAGAGCTTCAAAGATGGGATCTAGGAAAGTAATTTTAATAATAGAAGTAAAAGACTGGGTTTTGATACATGTTTCTATGGGAAAGAGTCATTGTGGTGTTTTTTGCACGTGGGCCTTTCCTGCAGATCTGCCATTTAATGTTCTCCCAGAGGAAAAGCGATAGATGTAAAACTCCAGCAGCAGGGTGCAGTTTTTCTTTAAGCTGTTCTTAAAAATTACCAACGTATGAGTGGCTTTGAATTAATTTTCTACTTGTGGATTCTTGGTAATAAAGCTGTATGTAGTTTCTTTTTTCCTTGCCTTGCATATGTGTGCTTTCATACATATAGTTTGCTATAATGACTTTTTAAGATTAAATTAGCAGATTGACTTGCTTCAGGTTATAGGGGCTTCACAATACCTGCTGCAGTAGAGGGATATTGTGAAAAAGGAATTAGTGCTTATCTGTGGAAACCTGTACACTCTCTGTCACACTTGCAAAGATTAGCTTGGGGCTGATTTAAGTTGACAGCTGTATAAAAGGGATTAGTACCATCACTGCAGAACTCTTGCAGTTAACTTTCACATGTGCTAAATGTGAGAGATAATTTTTGTAAAGCTTGAACCAGTTTTGCATAAGCCATTTATCTTGATTTCTCTTAACCCTGAGAGAGCTGAGAATGCAGTCTACAGCATCATGGCCTAATAGTGTGGGATTTACTGAAGTACTTTAAACACGTAACTTGCTTCATTGTAAGCATAAGGATAGCTTTTATTTGTATGTAGTTAGTGTTGTTCTCAAGAAAGGGTTTATTTTGGTTGTGCTTTCAAAAGTAGAACATTGGGAAGGAAATTGAGGGAGGGAAGTGGCATTTTCATTTCTTTGTGCATCCCTGCCATGTGCAAACATTCATGAGTCTACAATAAAACTAAAATACTTTAAATTGAGCCTTTGGTTGGTTGTATAATAGTAGTAGTTGGTATAGTAGTAATAATAGTCTTGAGCTTGTAGGCAAAGTGAGTATTTCTGAGGCCCAGACACCTCTTGCTGTAGAGATTGGGGGCAGGCTGCTGTCCCTGCCTTTTCATCATTTTAACTAGTGTGATTAGTGTATTTCTGTCACATAACTGTGTGGGAACAACTGGACCTCATGCAACCATTCTTTCTTCTATCGACTTGTGTCATTACTGTGTCTTCTTTATGTGGGATGCTCATGGTCAAGACTATCTTCAGCCTCACATGTGCAAGGAGTTGTACAGCTCATGGGAACACGTGTGGAAGTAGCTACTTTCCCCCTGCATTAGAGGGAAAAGAATGGCAGAACTTGGATTCTTGTCAAATGTGAGCTCAAGGATAGATCCAAGGATGTTTCTTATCTAAAAACAGCTCAAACCCAGTCAAAAGCCAAGTGTTGCTCATTAATGAGCTTTCAGGAGCCTTGAAGGCTAAGGCAGCGAAGTCCCACATATGATAAAATGGCTGGGAACAAAATAAAGAAAAAACACTACCATAATGTGCATAGTGTGTGTGTTTGTTTTTTTCAGATTGAACCAAGTGCCTCAGTTTCAAGAGTCGTTAGTCCTAATGTGTAAAGTGATGCATAAAAATCTGAAGGTTTTTGTGCAAATATACTCATCTGAAGGCTGACTTTACCAGACTGAGTATGTCCTATTCATCTAAGAAGCATCATGTGAAGAACTTTCAAGGCAACTTCTTCCTGTATACCATGGAAATAAGTTCAGTCCGATTTTTCCCAGATTAGCAGGATTTGAAAATTTACCTATTAAGGAGAAGAAAAAGGTGTAAGACAGTGTGTTAGTGGAAATTGGACTAGAAGGACACTGGTCAACACAAAAGTTGTTTGTCCTCATTATTCTTCTGGGTCTCAGTTTTTTCTGCAAGCTTCGAAGAGACAGCCAGATAAAGTTGCCCTAAATAGGATGATGAGCGATCTGACCTGGTACTCTCTGCAACTTCACTGTGCTTTGTAGGAAGGAAATGGCGGTTCTCTTACAGTGTCAAGTTCATCATTGCTTTTGCTACCTCTTCCCACCCCATGCAGATAGCTAATATGGAGGGAGTTAGGAGAATTTGGCAATTGATTTTGCCAGCTGTGGCTGAGATTGCTCAGCCCTGAAGTGACATCATGCTTAACCACATTTATGTCCCACCAGCCTGGATCAGCATCTGCTCTGGGCTCACTGTCCATTGCTTTTCTCATGTAATACCTGCATGCTAATTATCAAAATTGCTGCTCATCCCTGTGTAGTGATCACAGAACTTGCTACGTTACTGTGACTTACAGCTGTCTTGTTCCTTGTAGTCACTTATTATTTCATCTTTTTTAGGAAGTGTGGCTGGATGATGTGCCACATGATAGCATTTTGAGAAGTCTGTACAAATAACATCAGAATGGATTTCCTTTCCAAGATGTCATTGACTTCAGTCCAAAGACAAGCTGTGTCAACCAGTTTATGTTCATTTACACTGAACTTGTGGCAGGAGTTTTTAAAACTTTTTCTTGCATTATTTTTGATTTTTTTAAAATGTCTTTTAAATTTCCAGCATAAACGGTATTCCACTTTGGGCCTTGCCTACTTTAATCCCATATTTAGTCCTTATCAGCTTGGCGGGTGTAGTAGCTTGTGACTGGGTCCTGAAGTGAACTTGGACCCAGTATACCAGTGTGATTGCTGGTAGGAGAAACTGTATTTTCATACTGGATCGTTGTAAGACTCATCTTTGTTGCTAAACATTCACTTCTTCCTTAGTTAGTAAAATGAAAGTTTTATTCAGCCCTGATGGATTTAGAGAACTGATTCAGGGATGGTTTCAGTTTCTGCCTGCAGTGGACAATACTAGTGGATGTTTTGGTTTTGATGTGAGCAATATGACAATTACAGTAAGGAATGAATGAAACTGTTTAGGCTGCTTGAAAAGCTGCCTTTCATCTGCAGGAGGAGGTGAACAGCTAGGAGGAAATCTCTTTCAAGTCGATTCCCAGTGCAGAAATGAATCTTGTGTGGGTGAAGGGGGGGAAACAGCCACCTACCTGGAAAACTGACTATAAATCAGATGTCACAGAAAAAATGCAGTGATATCCACTCACATGCTAATCCATGGGGGGGCGGGGGGGATGAGATGGGAAGAAAAGCCAGCAATATTTGTATGAAGAGGTTTTCTATGGTATCTTTAACTGTCATTTTAAGACTGTTGAAATTATAAAGCAAAACTGTAGCAACATATTGCCTGTTCCTTATAGGTATGGTATTCGTTCATCTGGGTTACTTCTGTGTTATTAATGGGGTTGGATGCAAGATGGTGTCATACTTAGTGTTGTGGGGTAGCACATGTGTACCACAGCTGGAATGAGGAGCGAGGCTGGCTGCGGCTCCTGTGAGCAGCTGGAGCCTGCCAAGCTGAGCTGGGCAGAGAAGGGCTCTGTGCTCTGTGATTTATTCAGTGTCAGAACTACTGCAAGTGCCCACTGCTACTCTGAACCACCAGCCTTAAATAAAAAATTGCAATAAACAGCTAACTGGCTGTGGATATATCTGGTTTTTTCTAGCTCTTTTCCTGTCCCTTAAGGAGGAGATTAAAAGCTTTTGTGTTTGCCTGGGGTTAACAAATTGAAGTTTTTGTGAATCAAATGAGAGCAGTTTTGCCAAATAAAGACATCTTGCAGGAGGACATCCTGCAAGCAATGCTCTTTCACCTTGGCTCATAGACTCTGCTTTAAGTTTCTGTTGTAGGCTGTATTTTCGTCCAAGTATGTAAGGCAGCTGCATTGGGGGTATTTTTGTTGGGGTTTTTTTTTTTGGGGGGTGTGTGTGTGTGACATTTTGCTGTTATCCTCTGTTCACCTTGTGAACAGCAGGCAGGACATTCATGTATTTATTTCAGGAACTTGTATATGCCAAAAGTGCAGAAAGTTACTTTCACCCAGAGTGAATAAATGAAGCACCTCAACAACAGCCCTTGGTTATCATTGCTTAATTCTTGTGATTATTGACTGCAGCCAGTATTTCCTAGAAAAAAGGATTGTTTACTTTCCCAATGAGTGGTATTACTCTCTGATATTGTTAGTAATCTGAAACCTTATAATAGAGAAACAAGGAGTGTGTTTGAAGTTGTATAGTTGAGTAAATGCTTAAGATTATCTGTCTGGCAATTAGCTAAATAGAGTTAGAAATTTCCTTGGGGAAGAAAGATAAAGACATGGTTAGGAGAAGAATTTTGTTTTGGTGATTGAGACTTTTTTTAAAGTTTATTTTTTGAAAGGCATGTATCATTTTGAAGCAGGTAACTTGTTTGCAGGGCTTTTCTTAATATATATTTGTAGCATGGGACTTGCAGCTTTTGTTTGAGCACAGTTGGAGTCTTACTTTTGCATTTACAGAGAAAAGCATTTGATAGCATCTTTTTGTAAGAGATCTAAGAAAGCAGCAACTTGGGACCATCAACTGGTCTTTTGGTTATGGTTTTGCTTTCTGTTGCTTTATCAGAAGTGTTTGGGTCCTTGCAAGCTGGTTTTATGTTCTTTTGCTCAGCCTCTTCTACTTTCAGCTGACCTTTCCTGCTGGGCAGGCTTCCTGCCTGGCATGGGTGCTTCCTCACTCAAAACGCAAGTTGGTGCATCTCCCTTTTTCTCTGCAGCACTTTCTTTTTAGAAACATTTGTAGGTATTTTGGTGTTCCAGCATCAGACCCTGTGGGCTGCACAGACAATACACACAGCCTTAGCCTTAACCTTGCACGGTACAAGCGCAAGCCAGTCAGACCTTTGCTCTGGAAGTGCTTGTGTAGGATGTCTTGACCCTCGCAACATGTCCTACAGAGGAGGTGAAACAGGGAATGCTCTCTACTGCTGTGGAGAGGAACTTTGCCTTGATAGAGGAGAAGCAGATAGGATTTGGGGTGTCCTGTGATTGCAGGTGATTGCCGCTTACCCTACAGCTCAACTAAACTGAGTGGGTAGGTCAGTTTCCCTGCTTACAGGTTTTATTTCTTAGCTCAGGTAGGTCTAGAGTGTATGTGCAGCCAGTTCCCATGCTTTTGCTGCTGCAATGTAGCTCCCTAAGCTCTTGTAGCTCTCCTAGTCCTTAGATTTTAAAAAGCATTTTTTGTGCACACTGCTGTTGTCATGCATCATTCAGAATTTCTGCTGAGCTCTTTACCTTTACCCATTATTTTTACCTGGGTGTGTTACATAGAGTGTGTGTACTGATATTGATGTGAATAATAGAAAGATGAATACAAATGCTTCAGAAGGCTTGAGCTGTGTTTTTTGGTGTTTTGTGGGTGGTTTTGGTTTTTGGTTTGGTGGTTTTTGGTTTTTTTTTTTCCTCAGGGAAACTATTATCAAAACCTGTTTTGGATTTGTTCAACTGGCCTGTTTGGGTTCTTTTAAGATAAACTTAGGATTTTGTAATCAGTGACCTTGGCATAGGAATTTCAGAGCTCTGCTTGTTGAATGAAGAATGGAAGCACAGTGTGACCTACATTTCCATTCAGTCGGATGGGATCTGGGGTCTCGTGAGATACCAACAGAATGCTAATTGTGAGCCAAACAAACTAGCTGGCTCCTATCTGGAAGATTTGCTTTTAGCTGAGGACATGTTTGAGATTAGTCTCGTGAGGTACTGAGGTGTCCATTAAGGTTGATGCAAGTACCTCTTCAGGTGTGACCAAACCCCACTGCTTCACTGTGCAGGCTTCAGGAAGCTCCTGTTTGCAAAGTAGGATGTATTTTTACTAGTATACCGTGAACTAAACCTTAGGGTTATTTATTTATTACTGAGCAATGTGACCCAATAAGCTAATTCTATAAAAGGAGGAGCTTCTGATCCAAATTAGATAGGTTGTTTGGTTTGAACTTCGTAAAGATTGAATAGGAGATAAATGGGTAACCGGGAGACAAGGGAAGGAATGGAATGGAGTTGGTCATGAAGAGATCTAATCAAACAGTTCCTTGAGGAATTATGGGGAGAGAAGACCAAAGCAAGAATTCCCTTGAAATCATCTCTGAGTAAAAGCTTGAGAATGATATAGGCATCAGGTTTTTTTAATTAATCTTCCTCTGCATTTTATTATTATTGCATCCTTGATAAAATGGAAGTGAGGACAACTGTATGATTGGTGGGTTTTTTTAATGACATGTGAGAAGGTAGTTATCTCATTTTCTTCACTTTACTGGAGGATAACTTATTTTTCAAGGCAGATACAAAAAGATATGAAGGGGAACTGAAAATCTTAGGAAGCTGAGGCACACTTCCTCTGTGGAAGGAGGGGGGTGGTAGATTTTCCATAAAAATTTTCAGAGGTCTAATTAAGAGTTACCTCTTGGAGATATGAATATCTTGTTAGTTCTGCTTTGTTATTTGTATAAGCAGCTTAGATGTGGTTTTTTGTCCTGAAAAGTTATAGTCTGGGAGAGCAAGGAGGAAAGACAACAGTAAAATCAGCATCAGAAAGCTGGCTGAAAGAATTGCCTCGAGGAGGGATTTAAGAAGCTGAAGAAAGAAAAGGATTTCAAAAGGCAGCAAAGACAGAGAAATGTTAGAAACTGGTAACACCTTCTGCTCGGCTTCAGTGCTATACATCAGGCACCAACACATAGCTCAAGCTTTGAGATTAAAAATCACAGGGCTTCACTGCAGCCCTTTACCAAAGCCTAAGAGATGAAATGTGAGAGTGGAAGAGTGCTTATGTCAGGAGAGGGGCAGCTTTTGGCATCTAGACCCTGCATTACCTGGTAGCGCCCATAAGCACTGTTTTGACATTATAATTAGTTCAAATCTTCAGGAGGATTTCCAGAATAAACTTAATCCTCTGCTGGAGAGAGGAAAACTGGAATTTTGGGAGACAAAGTGAAATTCTGGGAGGAAACATACTGTTCACAGCCCCAGTCCCCCCCACCTCAATACAATGACACCCCAACCCCCATGTCATCTCATTCAGTTTTGCCAGGTTCCTTTTGCCCATATCCTCTTCTAGCAAGGTGCTTGGTACACAGGTTCAACTCCAACATTTCATAGTAGCTGACTGCCAAGCTAATCTGTTAGGTCACTTTGTTCTCGTAGCCTTTCTAATGTATTCAGTGCCTTGACAAATTTTCTTGGCAAGAGCTTTATAAAATGATACCATATTGTGCATAACTTAACACGCTGTTAAACATCAGAACATCTCCTACCATACAAGTCCTGAAGTCCATCACTAAGCTCAGAAACCAGAGCAGCTCTGATACTTTAGTGATTTTCATAAGGAACAATAAATGGTAAGAAGGCAGCGATTTTTGCAAGGAGTCACTTTTGTGACTCTCTTCCACATACTTTTTTTAATGGGTTTGCAAACAGCAACATCAGTGAGGAGACCTATCAGCTAAACCGACTATTGATCAGCTCCTAATACGACAAAACTACACTTTCTGTGCTGCTGCAGTATTTTAATCATGCTGGTAGCTTTAAAAACTAATGGGGTGTTGGCCAGGTGATTTAAATGCTTTGGCATTTGTACTCCCCCTCCCCCCACCCCGCTTCCCTGTTTCTGAATATATGCGTCCATTTTTCCTAGCGTCAAGAAAACACTGTGTGTTCAGACTGGAAGCTTATTGCATCTCAGTGTTTGATCTCCAGTTGCTCAAAGGTTAGGCGCTACAGTGGGTGAGTGGTTAAACTGCTCGCAGGTGCCTTGCAACTAGATGCTTGTTCATCTCTGCTCTCTGTGTGTTTTAAAATAATTTTATCCACAGTTGGTGTTTATTTACAAGTAATACTTGTAAACAATTGGTGGTATTGTGCATACAGATGTCAGACTGCAGTGTGTGACATTTGGCACTGTAAGGAAACTTTTTTGTTTCTGTAAGAAGTTAATTGTAGTGGATGCACATTTTCCTAAAAGAAGACTGTTTTTTTCTAATCAGAGGCAAGAATACTCGTTTGCATGTCACAGTATCATGTTGCTCCTTGAAAATCAAAAGAATATATTACCTTTAAGTAAGGCTGACAGAGAATTGACATTTCAGCAAGAGCAGGCAAGCTGGGGCAGTGTCCCCTGCAGGCCTGCCTTTGGGTTTTGTTTGCTTTTTGTTTCAACAACCTTTAGCACGTGTTTTCCTGTTATGTAAAATTTTACTCTTATGAAAACGAGAGATCAAGAAGTCAGGTATGTCTTGAACTTGCCATAAGGATTATGATGTGCCTTCAAGCTGTTTTACTTTCTGGGGAGGCAGCAGTTGTTTTTAAAAACATAGTGTGCCTGATGCGAAACTTGGTGTTTGTCCAATAGTGGAAATGCTATCTCTAACTAGTGGTCAACTTGTTAGGTGACTCAAACCTTGTAGTAAAGAGGAGTGATTAGTGTTTGTGGAAGAAGACGTGCTTGCATCAGTGGCAATGTCTTTGCTTGGTTGGAACAAGCCGTCCCAGCTTGCACAGGTTTTCCCAGTGTGAGCCCAGGACTGTCAAAGCACGTGTCTTACTGAACATGGTATCAACTGATGCAAAATCAGTCAGTTTGTGACAAGGTTCTCATGTAGAAAATGGAAAACATGTTTGAACTTGGCTGATCTGAGATGGACGATAGTAACCACAGTATCTTGGATAATGCAGACTTCTGATTGGGGTTTTAAAATTATGATGGTGGAATAGCGGTTAGTTCAGTGTCATCATTAATGGAAGAAAGATGAGCAGTTGTGGTGCAGATCTTAGGATACCCTTGGCTGTCTGAAGTGTGTAGGGAGCTCATAGTGCTGGTTTTCGCATGCCTGTAGCTCTTGTTGCAAATCTTCCGCTCTCTATGCTGCAGGTGGGACAGAGGTGTGAGGCTTGGAGGTTTTTTGGTTGGTGGGTGGTTTTTTTGGAGGGGTGTGTGGGGTGTGCAGTGTATGTTGCTGTGCAGTACTAGAAGGGTGTATTTAGTATGCATCTCTTTGTGTTGCTGTGGTATAAGCAAGCGTGACTTTGCATGTCGGAATATAAGGCAAAGCCTTTTCTTTGTATATCTGTCACAGCATTTATAACGTGTGCCTTTTAAACAGACTAGTAGCAGTTGCGTATTTTTCTGTGCCTTTAGCAGTAACAGCTTTCTAGATTTATAGCAGGTATTTTGTTTGTGCAAGACTTGGAACGTGATAGAATGAACACCCTTAGCCAACAGATTCATTATTCACCATAATGGGCCGGCAGGTAGAAAAGCAACTGAGGATCTCGTGTTTCAACTAGGAGGCATAAGTGTTATCAGCCTTGACCATCAAGTAGTCCCTTTAAAGGAATGTATGGTATGCCTAAGGGTAAAATATGCTCATGACGCCATTGGTTCTTATTCACAGAGTTCTGTGAAAAATGCTTGTTAAGCCATGTGTAGGTGTATGGGAAACAAACAAGTATGCCTCTGCGTTTGTATGTATATGTATGTGTGTAAAAGTCAGGTATTTTAATTCAACTGGTATTTGCAATACTTCTGGGCTATGGTTCCATACATCTTGAGTTACATATGAGATACAGATGGAGACTTCTGTGCTTCACTAACTTGGACATGTCCCTTCTTTTCTTTTTTTTTTTCTCTTTTTTTTCTTAGGGTAATAAATGCAGGGAAGAGCACGCACAATGAAGATCAAGCCAGCTGTGAAGTCCTCTTTGTCAAGAAAAAAGCTGGAGGCACTAATTCTACACCAAACAAGAACTCTTCAACAAAACGGAGGTCATCACTTCCCAATGGAGAAGGTTTCCAGCTGAAAGACAATTCAGTAAGCAGACTTCTATATCTTGTCAGTGGAGAAGCACAAAATAAGCATAAAAGGATGTGGCAATATGATACTAAAAGTAGTTAACTGAATGTTTCATATATTTTCAGTTACCTCTTATTATCTCTGCTTAAATACAGAACACTTCACTATATTTTTCTTAGTTCTACATGATTTTTCATTTCTTGCATTGAAAACTGCTCCTTGGATCTAAGACATTTTAGTTTAAAGATGGGGAGGGGAACACTCCTTGGATTTTCCTATGTTTCATTTCTGAAAATGCAATCCTGACAAATTTATTGCTGCAGAATACTATGAGTTTAATGGCTGTGATTGACTTGTCCAGTGACAGTCACTGCAAGCATAGCAGTATCACCGTTTATACAGTCATACAATTTTATTAAGGGTTAGACAGTCATTTGGGTTCTTTTTGCTGAAGCAGTATTGCATGTAGCAAGGTTGGTTTAAGCAAGTAGGATGAGGTCATCCAACACACTGAATTCAGTGATTTTTGTGGACTCTGGCTCCACTCTTTGTGTGGAGAGTGACATACGTCATGCACTTGTCTACTGGCAATCATCTGCTGTTCTTCATCTGTCTTGTTTCCTGACTAGCTAATTACTTCATCTGCTCTTTAAGCATGAGCTCAGGCTCCAGCAATGACTGATAGTGTGTGTTCGATTCAGACATTTAGACGTGTAACGCCAAATGCCTTATCCCAATGTTGGGAGTCAGACAGCATGGATATGCAGTCTTTCTGCTGCTGGGAGAACACAAGTTCTCCCTCGGTGATAATTAGTCTTTCAGTGGACTTCACACTTTTTTGGGTTTGGGTTTTTTTGTTTGTTTTTGTTTTAAACCAGGTTGTGATTAGCAGTCTGCTTCAGTCTGTCTCCCAAAACCCCATGGCTTAGTACACCTGGTGGTTGCAGCAGCTGTCAGGGCCCTGAGCAACAAGTACTCCTCTTGCACTGTGTCACTCCCCACCTCTTGCTCCTCCTGTTGTTTCACACTTCATGATCGCTGCAACATCTTCAGACTGACAGATTTTCCAGGTTTGCAAACAACCCTGTTCTTTCCTCTTTAAAATCTTTCCTTACATCACCTGTCCAGGTTACTGTGTGCTGATATTCTTTGTTGTATTCGGACAGTCATGATTTTTTTCTTCCAAGTACATATTTGCACACTCCTGGATCCTGAATAAAGAATTGTCCCTGTACTTACTGGGACTATGAGTTGTGCGTATGTCATGCAAGGCAAAACAGAATTTGTTTTAATAGTCTACTTTTTAAAAAAAGTATTTCCTAGGGAGTCTGTGCAACTGTCTGCTATTGGCTCATGCAGACGCTTGGTTGCATGAGCATATTTAATTTTTGTAAGCATTAATTATGTTTAATGGAGCGAGCATTTGGCCATACTTGTTTGTGTATATACAACACATCAATATAAGCAACAGTGTGTTTGGTCCAGGTGGTTGGTTTGTTTGACACCAAGGGCATCGCTGTGTCATGCACATAGCACACTGCAAAGACCCCTGTGCAGACACCAGCCTGGGTAGACTCAGCTGGATGCTGTGCGGAGGTACTAGCTTTGGTTTGCTTCTCGGGTAAAAGGCACGCTATGTTGTATATACTATACTGCATGGTTAATCATCTTCCTCATGTTTGTTTCCAATGTTTTTTTCCAAACGTTACATAGCTACTATATTTAGATTACAGTAAAAATAAAGGGATATAAAACTGTTTTATTGTTGGAAAGGTGTCTTCACTAGCCTTGATGATATCTATCATTATGGTCATCATGCTGTTATGACATTGTAATGGTAAGGTCTAGAAACTGGCTGCATATTTTTGATAGCTGTTCTTTTTATGCATTTTAAAGTTAATGATATTCAGCCTTATTAAATATCCAGTTACGCTGTGTTACGTGAAGTATTTAACAGAATTTTCTAATTTCTCTTCATCTCTTTACTAGTGTATTTCCTGCTTTGATTCTGTGTCTTTGATCTTGATTTTGGAATAAACAGCCACTCCCTTTCGGGCTTCTTGGGGGAAATACTTTTATTTCAAATCTTCTGTTCTTTCTTCTATTTCTGACCTGTTTTGACCAGAAATGAGCGTAATGAGAAGCCAGCTGATCTGTATAAGATAGTATGCTGGTTTCATCATGCTTGTTATAGTGTTCTTTATATGTTCTTTTCTCATCTACAGATTTACTTCTGTTTTCTACATGAAACTTGAGTGAGTGTGATAGCACTCATTATTTAGCTGTATAAAACCTATTCTACCATGTTATTAGACCACAGCTTGTGAATTTAAATTTGTAATACATTTTCCCGAAACAGGCAGCATATTTTTGGAGAAAGTTTTCTACTAGAGGGCAGTCTTACACTAGCAATTAGTAGGATTTTTTCCTTGGTACGTTTTTTTTGTTGGTTGACTATGTCTAAAAAAAGAAAAAAAGATGTACACATTTCTATAATGTGTGCTATTTTTATGTTTTCCTATTTTTATACTGCAAAGTATAAAATTGTGTTTTGCCCTCATATAGCATTGTTAGGAAATTTTTTTTTAAGGAGTGTATGAACTTGGTGCTAACGTAACTTAGTCTGTATCAATACAATGTAGAAATACAGGCTTGAGACACTCAAGTGAATGGTATAATATTGTTCTGGCAAGTATTTAGTAAGAAAACCAGAGGCTGAATACCGCAGATGCCTCATAGGGAAATGCCACCATATAACACGTGATCTGAAATTCTCTGAGTGGTGAAGCACCTTACAGAAATACCGAAGGAAGAAGTTTATTGAGTACTTGTCTGATGAAAAGAAAGATTTCTTCTTTTCTTGTTTAGTTTTTGAAAGATGGAGCACAAGGGAAATAGGAACTGGAACTTAAACAGTCTTTTGATTTAACAGAGTCTATTTCATTGTCCTCAGATTTTTCTTTTTTGCCATACAATCATTGAGAAGGCCACATGCCATCTTTGTTTTACCCTGCTTTCTGGGAAATTTGTGAAACTTAAATGTCAGCGGCACTTGAGGTGGTGTGATTGTTCTTGTTTAATGCTAACGCCATTAATGCAGCCCTGTGCTTTGGCAAGGCAGCATAAGGGAGTCGGAGATCTGTGGGTTGTCCACACGGACATAGCTGTCATGGCCTTGACTCTGCAGCTGGACTCTGCAGAGCTTCCAGGGGTGGGAAGGAAGTGGTGGTGGGCCAGAAATGAGGAGATGGAGAAGTGAACATTTGTTTAGTCTCAACACGCAAAAATCCAAGGAAACCTGTTAAACAGCATAAATAAGTTTTTTTTCTTGAAAGAGCAGGTGATAAACTGAGCAGAGCAGTGAGAGGAAAGACTCTGCAAATTCAACCCTAAAATAATTCTCTCCCCTTCCCCCCACCCCACTCCACTGCTGCTTGATTAATCATATTTGTCCTCTGTCCCCATTCAGGAGCATTCACTTAAAATTGTGCATCTTTTTCACTGGTATGATTTTTTAAATGCCTTTAACTATGGGGTACCTTAATGAGAAATACTGAAGATCATCAGTGAGTGAAATGGGAATCCTACGCCAGGATATTGTCGTAGTGACAGGCAGGTTGCAGTACTTAATGGGGTGCATTATTAATTGTCATTGTAATGTGAGGATACATAATTATTAATTCTGCAGTTTTCTTTGCCATGAAGACAGGACAGAGTATTTGTTTTGTGTGACATGAGGCTGGTTGCCTGCCACAGGTAGTTGAACATATCATTAACTTTAGGAGGCTTTTCTCTGAGGGTGGGGTAGCAATTGCCCGCTCATTTCAGATTTTATAAGAACTAAAGGTGCACTCAAATGCATTTTGTGAGTGTAGCTCATATTTGGAACAACATAAGTTGTGGTGAGTTGTGGTTTCAGAATAGATCTTTAGTGGCAACACGATTGATTTGATTTTTGGAATTAATTTCATTTAAAAATAATCTGAAGTTTTGCAGTGTAGGACCACTATCTAGCTTACCTGAAAAAATTGTCCCAAATTGATTGCTAAAGCAGCCTTTTTTTTTTTTGCTATAACTCAGCTCCAATTATGTTTATATATATATGCAATATCTTCCATGATTTCTTCTCCATTGCTTGACCCAAAACTTTGCATGTCTTAGTTATATTTTACAGTTACAAAACCCAGGAGACTACTGAACCTTCCTGAAAGCTAGGTCAGCTGTTGAGGAGCCTAAAACTTATTAGATTTCCTAGTACATTCTGGAAATGAATTGTAAGGTCACTGCAGTGAAGGATCTGTTTGCTCTTCATGTACCTGGCAGCCATTCAGAATGTTGTTAAATCTGAATCTTTTGAAAAAAAATCTAAAATAAATCACTCTGACTGATCATACTCCTGCTTGAGGGCGCTGTCCAGTTAAAAGAACAAACGGAGACTGATGTTTGAAAGACTGCTTTTGACAGAATACCACCAGAGCTCGTAGAAATAGATGTCTTGTTCTCTGAGAGTCTGCAGAATGTCAGTACTTTCAGGATGAAGTTCAAGCTCCCAAATGTGAAAGAGAGAGAACAACCATGCATATGCACACCAAAATAGGTCATCTCAGCTGTGGGAGGAAAAGCAAGGACCTTTTTGTGCTTTTTGTCTCATCTGTGTGCCCTGACTGCTGGCCCTTGTTCATTCTCTGAGTCGCTGCTTTATTTGCACCATATATTTAGTTCTCATCAAATTGGTATGGTTTTGGAGAATTCATTTCTTTCAAATAGAGCCGCTGTTTTTATTTTCAGGGTGGGGGAAGGGAGTTCGTTTCTTCCTTTTTTAGACAGCTAATGGATTATTTGTGGTTGTACTCTCTTTGCTAGTTCAAAAGTAAATGAAGCTTCTTAAGAATATATACAAGTTTTTGGAGACTAATATTTAGATTTGAGTAATGCCTGCAGAACTCAAATGAAGTTAAGGCCCTGGAGCGTCTCACACAGAACATGTGTATAAGAGCAGCATTGTGGTAGTCATCTCCCTTGACTGTATATGCCTATAATACAGACCTCTTAGTTATCTAGGGTACTTCTGCAATTGATAGGGAGAAATAAATCTACTTTGGAATGAGATGAGCATAGTCTGAAAGTGCAGGAGTGTTTTTCTTTCTGCTGAGTATAAGGGCGATTTAGAGAACTGTCTTGGAGGTGTGCGCGCTAGATGTCTGAACTTAGCCGAACTGATAGCAACACCCTCTTGTTTACAAATTACTAGTCCAAAAAGGACAAGGTCAGTGAACTCCAGCAGAGCCACCATAGCTGACATGGCCATGCCATGTTGATGTCTGTGACAGCCTCAGAATACGGCTCAGACCCATGTGAGCTTCCCTGTCCTAATTTGTGCTGCCCATTAGCTTAGAGGAAATAAGTGGTAACATTTCAATTTCACTTTTTGTCATGGGCCATTGTTTTGGTCTGTTGTAAAGCTTCCCAGTCTCTGATGGCACCTTATTTTGCTACCAAGTTCACATGAGGTTTGTTCAGTACAGGACATATCCAGTGTTGTGCTCATAATAATGAGTGCGAATTGGGTTAATAACTGTCCTCTTTTATCTTTTGAAAAGCTCTAATACGGACTTTTCTGGGGGGTTGATTTGGAAAACTTAAGAAAATAAGTGTGTGTGTGTGTGTGTGTGGGGCGGGGGTTAAACTTGTTCTTAATTGTAAGTTTCTATTATAGTTTGAGTGCAGAGGGAGGGTGACGACAAAATACGTTCTTGCTCTAGGTGGAAGGTAAAACACTTCCATTTCAATCAGAAGCATAATGCCTTTATGTTTTTTCCCCAAAAGGCAGCACATCTTCAAAGAAGTAGTACCTTTCAAATGACAGGAGGACATAAGCTGTGGAAGCATTATCCATGTTGCATCATGAAGTAGATTTTGGCCAGGGAGCCAAACCCTAAGAGAAGAATGGGAGCAGAGGTAGTTTGATCTACAACTCTCAGAAGGCCCAGTGTTGCCATTTTGAATAAATGGTTTCAGTTTTCAGCTGAAATACTTTTACTTTGGGATACTTGTTTCTGTTGGCAAAATACTTTACATTTTGCATGAATAGCAATCTGTTTTTACAAACAGGTGTTTTAGTAATCTGCTATCTGTTAAAAATGGCTTAAGAAGAATTTTACAGCCAACTGTTGTGTGAACTTGGATGGATTCTGAGCCTAGAGCAAGCTAGCACAACTGCCAGTCATGCCTTCAGGGGTGAAGTTTCACAACAGGTTTTTTGTGAATTTACCAGACTGGGCAAGTGGGTGGGTCTGGCTAAGGAGCCACATTTGGAAATGTGTAAATTTGCTGGGGTTTCCACCATTATAGGATGTATCCTGTATGATCCTTACTGTGGTAAGTAATCCAGTACTGTAGGAAAATACTCCCTTTTCTCAACATTTCAGTAATGAAATGAAGGGTACACAATAGACTGCTGAATTCCTTTTCTTGGAGGAACTCTCTACTGTGTAGGTAACTATTGTTAATGCACTGGTTAAGAGTGTGTTTGAACTTTACTACAGCAGTGATGCTATAAACTTTAAAAAAAAGAGGACTTACGTCATTTTTATAATCACAGCTTTTAAATGTGCATTTGAACAAGGTAAGTTATAAGTAGCAATACTCATTCAGCAATGAACAGCGTGAACTTGTAGTGATGGTCTATATACATGTTACTAAAAGACATTTTGCATAAGGTTTTGGATTTTGTAACTCAGGGCAACAATGAATGATGTCTTTTGGATCTGCAAATGACAATTCCTGGTGTTCTTACGCCAACCTGTCTGCTACGTCCTACATCCAGTGGTTGGCACCTTTGTGGAGCAGCTGGAACAGCAGAAAGTAAAAGGAGCTGCAGTTCACAGCCCTGTCTTAAGTTTGAAATAAGCAGTGCTTTGGGCATGAGGTGCTGGGATGCAGATAGTGCCTAGACTATATGCTGATCTGTTGTATAAGGGAACAGTGTTCAGGTGGATGAAACAAACCATGTCTGTCATCCTAAATTAGACCACAGTCAGCGTGACATGCAGATGTAATTTTCAAGTTCTTTGCCTGCAGTGAGATCTAGGTAATGCTTTCTTAGTATGAGGTGTTCTGCAACAGTATTGCCTGATTCCTGTCCCTTGCAAAATGATTTATTTGTAAATCGGTCTAAGTCCACCCACATCTGACTCATAAGGCTGTCCCACAAACAGTTATTTCAACATAGCTAGGAGAAGGTGCAAGATTAAGAAGAAATGGAGGGGAGAGACTGGAAAGACTCTTTCTACATACTGCTGCCAAATACGCTACCATGTAAAGACAGGTATTATGCTTTAAATGGTTCCCTGAGGATTTCTAGGTGAATTTCTCCCCGGAATGTTGAGGTTATCTAGGGTATGGCTCCTTGGTGTTTTTCAAGCAGATTGGAGCTCGTGCTGCCCAGAACTTAGTCTGCCTTCAGCCCTGGGTTAATGGGTCCTATTGGAGTGATAGGGCACCTCACCACAAAAACGTGGTTTCTGCTCAAATCAGAACAATAGTGGAGCAGACTTACACCTGTCAGAGGAGACTGTGTTGGAGAAGAGAGGGAGAAATATCTGAAAATCACATCACTGATCAATAACTGCTGAACAAATATATAACATCACCAGGCATACTTTAATTTTAATAATGAGGTCTACAAGATTTACTTTTTCCGGATACTCTGCCTGTATGAGAGCAATTGTGCTGACCAGCATGCTAGGAGTTGAGCTAAAACGTAAGATCTAAAAGCAACTATTACGCCAAGAACTATACTAAAACACTTGCATAGCTCTTCTGGTCAGAGGGTATGTAACGCCAGTACTGTAGAGGAAAGTTTTCAGAGGGCTGGGAAGGACTAGGCAGTGAATGTGTAGGCTAGCACAGGTGGAGGGCAGCTGATTCTACTTGTGTCAGCCATCCTTGAGGACCTCTGTGCTCTGCTGGTTCCTGGGCTGGCACAGGCAGGGAAAGCCTGAGCTGTCCCATCTGTCAACACGGATTGACCTTTTTTACCATGTCATGGAAGTCATGGAAGTGGGGATCGTGTCTTGTTACTAGATGTCAAACTGAGGTCCTTTGTCTCATGCCTGGTGAAAAACAAGGTCTGTCACAGAAGTCTCAGGTGCTGTCTTGTATAGAATTTTGGTCTCCATGGTGGTAGATCCATCATTTATCAACGATGTGATTTTTGAATGCTATTATTCTGATCTACACAGAAATTAACTCAGTCTCACAGTGGTAGGCTGTGCTTGGTCAGTGCATCCTGCGATGGCTGTAAGGTAAGAAAGATTGCAAGTTCAGCCTTTTTTAAAGTATTTGTTTTTGAGGGGCTTAAGGAAAAGGGGAAAAATTGGTGGGGGTGTGTGGCAAAAATAAACATTGCTCCTTCCTGTCAGAATTGTACTAAAACAGTGAGTATTCCTCCATTTCAGAAAGAAGGTTACCTCTGGGAAGGTTACCTGTGTTTTACCTGCTGCCCCTGTGCCACCAGTCACCTCACTTGTGGCTGTGTAACAGTGACCATCTCTTTTCTTTCCCTTTCTTCCCCTGCTGCTTCTCCAGGACACAGATGGGATCAACCTGTACTACTGGTCCCTGTTTGACGGACACGCTGGGTCGGGGGCAGCTGTGGTCGCTTCCAAACTGCTGCAGCACCATATCTTGGAGCAGCTGCAGGAGATTGTGGACATCCTGAGGAACACAGCCGTCCTCCCGCCCACCTGCCTGGGAGAGGAGCCTGACAACCCAGCCACCAACAGCAGGACGCTGACGCGGGCGGCCTCCCTGCGTGGTGGTGTGGGGGCTCCAGGCTCACCCAGCACCCCGCCAACACGCTTCTTCACCGAGAAGAAGATCCCACATGAGTGCCTGGTTATTGGGGCCATAGAAAGTGCATTCAAGGAAATGGTACGTATATTTCAGAGCTCTGAAGTTCTTGTTGCTTATGTTAATGAGTCGTATGGCCTGAGGAAGATGAACATTTAGGGATTTTTTCACTACTATTTTTTTTTTCTTCCCCTACTTAAATGCTACCTAAGTGTGGACAGAATTATTTAAGAGCCTCAACAGCATACCTGGTACATCCCTGTGAGGCAGGAACTGGATCTTAAGGCCCCGGCAGCACCAAGGCCACATGGATTGCTTGACTTTTAGAAGCTTGGTGCTCTTTTTCTCCCCCTCCCCATTCCTTTTTTAAGATAAAAATCAGTGTTGCCTCACAGTAGCATTGGCTGTTACCATAAGGCTGTGTATATGGGCATGCAGTTTACAAAGCCTTGTTGCCCTACTGGAGCAGCAGCAAAGGCTCTCAGCATTCCTTGCACCACAGACTCGTTTGTGTTGCCCACAACTACACAAACAGGTTACATCAGGGACATGGATGAGGGGCAGCTTCCTTGATTCAATGACCTGTAGTTCACATTAGTATTGGGGTGGTTCATAAAGCACAGTAGTGACTTGCTGTGGTTTAACCCCGGCCAGCAGCTAAGTACCACACAGCTGTTTGCTCAGTCCCCACTCCTACCTCCAGTGGGTTGGGGAGGAGAATCAGAAAAAGGTAAAACCTGTGGGTTAAGGTAAGAACAGTTTAATAATTGAAATAAAGTAAAAATAATAATAATAACATTAATAACTGTAATGAAGTGGGGGAGAAAGAGAGGAATAAAATAGAAGGAGGAGGGGAAAGTGGTGCACAATGCGATTGCTCACCACCCACTGACTGATGCCCAGCCAGTCCCTGAGCAGCTGGCTCCCAGCCAGCTCCCCCCAGTTTTATACTGAGAATGACGTTCTATGGTATGCAATATCCCTGTAGCTAGTTCAGGTCAGCTGTCCTGACTTTGCTTCGTCTTGGCTTCCTGTGCACCTGCTCACTGGCAGAGCATGGGAAACTAAAAAGTCCTTGACCTTGCTAAGTAGTGCTTACCCTAATTAAGACATCAGTGTGCTATCAACATTATTCTCATACTAAATCCAAAACACAACACTGTACCAGCTACTAAGAAGAAAATTAACTCTATCCCAGCCAAAACCAGGATATGACTGTAAAGAGTGTGTGTGCAGCTCTTGATTGAGGCAGGTTGGGTGTGGGTGATGGGGACGTGAAGTACATTCTTATCACCCACTCGACTTCTGTACAGCATGAACAACTGGGAGGAAATCATGACCCTAAGAAAAGAGAATATCCATTGATTTCCCTAAGGCTGGCTGTTTTTTCTCTTCTGTAATTGATGTAGCTACTTTGCACCTTCCCTCTTCACTTCTCCATGTTATTAAAAATAATTCTTGTCAGGCAGGGCAGAGGTTTGGCCTGCCAGTTGAGTATGTGTGGATCGGTTCTTGGGAGGATATGTTCTTGTTCATTTTCTTCTTTTTTTAAATTGTTTTGTTGTTGTTTTTAGAAAAGCCTCTTATTTGAGCAGAAGGTTTTTTAACTAATTAGTGTTTTCCAGAGGTTTTATTTGTTGTCTGAAAGTATTCGATCATTGTTTTTCCTGATACATGTGAATTTTGTTTAGTACCTACATCTAATTGGAGACCAGAGTTGTTATAACAAAGCAGTGCTTTGCTTTGAATTCTGAATAACAATTACCTTGCTGGATTGTCCTTTCTCCCCAAGGAAGTGCAGGCAAACAAACCTACTAACTGGGTTTGGACTTCTAGGTGGATAGGTCCAAGAGCAGGATCCGCAGCCTTGGCTTAGGCACTGTTATATGTGGGGCATGTGAGCAGATTTTTTCACTGCAGCTAGTTGGCTCAGTTTCTGCTAGCTGAAAAGAAAGAGGAGGACGTATGAAAATCTTTTGTCAGTTTAGCATACCTTTCTCAGAAAGGAAGGAGTAGCTTGCTCCCTTTGTTGAGAAAGAAAGGAAAAGATGGCACTGCCCATCCCCTGCACCTTAGTGAGTTCAGAGCGTGCTTAAGAGAGGGACATGAATTTCACGGTTCAGTTGGGTAGATTTTCAGGCCAGAAGAGTGCCAGGCTCTGAGTCCGTGACATGACTCTTTCTCCTGTTGAAACTGGCTGCAAGTGCAGGAGAGATGAGAAATGGGAGTTTCGTGGGACTGGAGAGCAAAGGTGAGAGCTAAAGAAGGGCCATTTCAAGTGGCTCTGCCTTTCTTATGACAGCAGCACGTACATTACCCATCGCAGCCTTCCTGAACATGTCTGAGTGAGCAGGGCTGTTACTGCCCTGCTTTATTTTGAGTCCACATCTCTGTTTGGTAGGTGTTCCCACCGAAGACCATCTCAGCTTATGTCTGACTGCTTGGGAGGGCTTTTACAGATAAACATATGACAAGTGCAGAAACCTTGGATAACTTGCTACAGTTACGGTGTCTGGGTATTCCTTGTACAGGTCATAGTAATCTGTCCTCCCTTTTTCTAAACTAGAGTCCGGAGAATATTTTATTTTCTTCCCTGTGTCTTTGTTCATGCTACAGATCAGGTACCTTAATTCCCACTTTTGTTCTTTATCAGAGGGCTGAAGTTCATTGTCTGGTCTTTTCTTTATAAATGACTGTCTACCACAATGCAATATAATTTCAGCATTAAGTTTTATATTAAAAGGAAGTCTTATAAAAATGGTCAGATTAAGAAAAGCAATAGATAATTATATCTAAGCTTTTGGGGGGAGTCTTGTGCCTATGATTCGTTTAGGCAAAGGCATATTTTCTTTTGTCCGTGTAAGGGAGCAGTTCGTAAGATCAACACTCCTGAGTCTTATCTATGCTTGCAATGATTGATCTTCCTCCTACCCCCATCTAACTTCCCACTAGTTTATACTCCTAGCAGTCTTCGGGTGAGGAGTTTTGGGCCTCTTCCAGAGCACATTGTTTATTCAGCCCTATTCTGTACTGGAACGTCATGGATGTTGTTGAGTTAGGTCAATGCAGTTGAGTTGTGCATAATGTATGAGGGTTTTGTGCCAGCAGAGTATATCATTTTACCTGGCAGTTTGTGAAAGCTCAAGTTTCCTGGACACGTAGGCAGACTTCTTGGTGGTGTTTCCTGAAGCACCTGTTGCTGCTAAGTATGTTTGAACCCGGTGAAAATGTTGAGTAGATAGAGATGCCTTTTTTTTTTTTTTAAACAGGCCAACCTGGCAGGTTTATCTAATGATGGTTTTGCCCCCTTTTTGTGGGAGCATTTAGCATACCATTGCATTTTTTTCTCCAACTGCCTTTTGAATTCTAGTTGAGCTCTCCCTGTTTTTGCCTCAAGTCTCAAATAAAATACAATTCATCCCTTTCAAAAGGCTTTTAAAAGTTGTATTTCCTTTATTGGGTGTGGTTTCCTTTGGACAGTGCTTGTCTGACAGCTACATGCAGTAAAACACTGTGGAAAGCTGATGCAGACCAAGTAATTGCCTAACTTAGAAGTGTAACAATTAAGATGTCCCCTTTTTGAAGTACTTTTAGATGGTGTTCTCTGACTATGTTGGGACTGGGATTAGCAAGCTTCTGTGTTGTCTTCTGAGATAAATTACTGTCCTGTTTAAAAAATAAAAAATACTCAATGTCAGTAATTGTCAGTGATACAATTATTCCAGTTAAAAGGCAATACATAAGCTCAAGTTCTGAAGGTGTCAGAAGTCAAATCCTCTAATTTTCATCTTTTGAGTGTTAAGATGTACAGGTTCAGTTCTGGGGAGCCAGGAGGGATGTTTCCAAGTGCTGTTCTATACTGGATGGAAGCATCCAACTGTAATCCCTTCCCTGTATTTAACCTTGTATACATGTGTGTGATGCAGTATTTTAAAGGAAGATGAAGGGGAGAGAGCACCTATTCCACACTGAACCCTGTTTAATTTTGGATGGGAAAAAATGGCACAGAAGTAGTCTGTATGATTTATTGGGAGGTATAAGTTTATATACATTGCATCACGATTTTCTTTATTGAGATTTTTTTTTTTTTTACTCAGATGAAATCTAAACGGGTGCTTGTGCAAGACTGGTGCCATTTTAATTTCAACAATCCTGAGTGCAGCCTCTGTTGTGTGGTTCTCTTTCTGAAGCGCTTTCTCTGATTAAATAGACGGTAGGCATGAGGAGGGCTGAAACAGTGTTACAGGCATTTGTGATGCCTTCTTGACAGAGGTAAAGCAGATTAAGGAGTTAATTTGTGGTTATGCCTTGTGAATTTTTTTTTTTTTTTTAAAGCAGATACCTGATACTGTTCGTGTAGGGAGTAAAGCTGTTTTGTGTTGTAGCAAGATTGAGATCCTGGAGGAGAGGACAGGTACAGATGAAAAATAGTTCTGTCAGTTGCTGGTGCGATATGCTAACTTGCTGTAGCGGTGACGCTGCAGTTTGAAGGCTCCTCGTTCTTTTCTCAAGGTCCTACATTTCTGAAGCGGAGCGTCGGGTGCAGCTGGCGTTGGCTCCCGGCGTCGGCTCCCCGCGCCGCCGCGCTCGTGCGGCCGTGCTGCCCCCGCTGGCCGCG
>JAVJGI010000060.1:54784336-54809901 GCA_035590275.1 Ibycter americanus | reverse complement strand
CCCCCCCCCCCCCCCCCCCCCCCCCCCCCCCAAAGCGTGCTTTGAAATCTGTCTCCAAGTGGAAAATGAGGAAGGCTTTGTATGTACTCCAATTTTGTCTAGAATGAGCCCCTTTACACTCTTAAATTTCAGAGGTATTTTGGGGGTTCTGGCCCTGTTTGTGCTGTATTACTTTCACTTTCCCAACAGCACTGTTATAAGTATTTCATTGAAAGCTATTGTGTCTACATCATAATGAGTTAGTGGCACAGGTGGGCTTTATTTTATTGGCGTGTCATGTCCCCATCCTGTCCCCCCCCGCCCCCAAATCTTGTTGAGCTGTCAGAAAGCTTTCCCTTCCTTCCCACATGCCCCCCGCGCCCCCCCCAGAAAAAAAAAAAAGAAAAAAAAGGAAATGTCAAACAATGTATTATCAAATTAAACACAGCACTGAATGTACTCTGGCAAGTCATGGTAGTAAATTCAAGTTCTGAACAATGACTAGAGAGAAGAGCTCATGAACAGCAATGATTTGAAAAAATCCAGTACACAGATCTAGTTTAAGTAAAGGAAACTCTGAAAATGAGGCCCTAAGGATTATCTGTCTTCACTCCTATAATAGATGCTTCTGAATTCTGCACATTGAAAGAAATAAATTTTAATTTAGGCATTCCAGCACTTGCAAAGTGTACATATGACAGAGCTGAAATCAGGTGAGGAATTGTATATTGTCTGAAGGTCTCAGAGGATACTCTGAACTGCAGAGGTGAAGGTTTTTTAAAATTCCTGGCAGTGCCTGGAAAATCCACGGTAGTATTTGTAAGTTTAAATTATTTTGATGGTTAGAAACGTCTGCTTCCTTTGAACTGTTCTTTTCAGCTTTATTTAAAAATATATAGAAACCACAGGAAGGAAAATCAGCTTCTCTATGGCAAGATTATGATAGAGGCATTTATAACAGGCCCATGTCTGTGACCAAAGGTTCCACAAGATTTGATTTTTAGCTAGGAGGTGTTTTCTTCCTGGTCCTCAATTCCTGCCCGCCCTGCTCCCCCCCTTCAAAAAAAAAAAAAAAAAAAAAAAAAAAAAGAGGAAAGCCACAAGTCTATGAGAGCATGGGTTAGGAGCCAGCAGAACCCCGAGTCTCCTGGCAGCAGGGTGCAGTTCCCGCCAGCAGCAGAGGATGGCCTTGTCGGGCAGCTGTTTCTTGCTGTCCCTGCCACACTTCCCACCTCGGTACTGTATTCATGGTACAAATTATATCGGGCCCTATGTACACCAGCAAGCGAGGAGTCACGTTATTTGTGACAGACACCACTGCCCAGCCTGCTCGGGACAGTGGCTGAGTATCCCCATTGCTTCTCCCAGTCACATCCCTCTACTAAAATCTCTAAGAAACAATGTGGTCCCTGGCCTCCTCCAACTCTGCAGATTTTCAATCAAATTGCAGCTGTCATGGTTTGCATTTCTTGTGGTGCTTTTCCTCAGATAAATTTAGCTCTAAAATAAAGCTCTAAATCCCATATCCCAAGGCGTGGACAATTTGTACTGTTTGTTGCTCAGTGCAAATATGAAAATGGCTGAAGTATAGCTCTGTCTGTGTATGCACACACACAGAGGCAAACAAATATATTCATAACAAAAACCCACATACAAGTAAGCAGGGTTTAGCTGGAAAAAAACTGCCTGTACTTGCAATAGCAATGTTCAATGATGTTCCCTGTTTGAATCCAGTATTACAAGGAAGGACAGTTTGAAATTGGATTTGATTCTGGACACAGGAGAGGAGGGTAATTTGTAACATGTGTTATCACCCCAAACTAAACTAAGAGGGCAGGATGAATTCATTGGCATTTTTGTTTAAAATGTATAGAGTACTTGGAAACAGCTCATTTACTTATCCTTTTAAATTCTGCAGGCTTTCCTGGGACACTATATATGTCTATATATGTACATATTTATGCATTTTTTCATTCCTGGACTTCATTGATTGCTGATCGTGGATGTGACTTATTCTCCCCTTCTATTAAGCAGGAGGACTTTTTTATATATAATATTTCTCACACTCAGAATCTGTTGGAAGCTAAACACAGGAAGAACTATTTGAGCAGGCGTGTGCCTCCTTAAATTTGGGCCTGTGCGCACACATAAAAATTAAGCATTTTCAGGACCTCATAAAAACAGTGAGATGAGAGACAGAGTTAAATACTGTGGTTCATCCTGGACAGTCTGTGAATGCCTAGTATTTTTCAGTAAATAATATTCTGCTGACCTTCTGCCCACCCACCCCCTTAACAAGTTTAGCATCCACCCATTCCCTGTGTTTCTGAAGGGTAGCCTTGTGGCATGAGCGTGTCCTGCTGCTGTTCGTAAAGGTGTATGCTCCACAATCTTAGTGTCCCTTTTGAAGAGCAGGTAGTTATTCATGTCGTAGCTAGCTCTCATTAATTATTTGCTGTCTATGTAAAGCACTCTCCAATTATACCACCAGGTACCTGTTGTTAAGCTACATTTATCTTCCCCTTCATTGCGCTTTTTCTGTAGCAAATTCCCTTGCATCCCTCAGAGTTGCAATTTGTTCCTTGGTGCCTGATGTTTTACAGTCTCCTGTCCTGATTTGTCCCAAACGTCTTTGTATCATAAGTAATAGGTACTTCTCGACTTTCTGTTCTTCTCCCTGAACATGTGGCCATAGCTGCAACAACAAAGAAAGCCAATGGGACATGCAGTTTAAGAAAGATTTTATCGGGGCGGGGAGGGGAGCGAACCTTCGTTTTCGAAAACATTAATTGCAATGCCATCTTTATAAATCTGGTTCTCTTTTTCCCATAGGATTTGCAAATAGAACGAGAGAGGACCGTGTATAATATTTCTGGTGGCTGCACAGCCCTTGTGGTGGTGTATTTATTGGGGAAGCTTTACGTGGCAAATGCTGGTGACAGCAGGTGAGTAAGTGTGGTGTCTTCCCACCTTATTCCTTCACCCCAAACTCCCCAGGTCTGGTGTTACCAAGTTCCTTAGTTGCAGACAGTATCACAAGAGGATTCTGTTTCTTGGCTGGACACTTACCGGTTCTCACAGAAATTAATGCAAACGGCACTGATAGGTTTCCAGTATCTTGCTGAGTGGTGGTTGCAGTCAGGGAGGCTGATGACACTTCCGGCCCTGTAGCAGTTTCTGAATGACTTGATCATTGCAGGGAAGTGGGAAGACACGAAAGAGCCATTGAAAAAGAAGAGCTGTTGGGTGTGTAGTAGAATTGTGTGTTGAACTCTGACAAGGTGACTGCATCTGGAACAGCTGGTAGGGCTGGACAAGTTCAGCAGGAAGTCCTGTGGCTCCTGATGCTACCCTTAGTGTTGATAGGCCACCTGGCTCTCAGATTTTAATATCATTGAAGGTAGTCATCTGTAAGCAAATAGCTGCTACTTTTGCAATGGAGGAGGAGGGAAATAGACTCTTGCGGGTTAGGATTTTTACTTTGTCCCATTGTGACTAACATACCTGTCCCTTTCTCGGAACTGAATACTGTTATTCAGGAGTTGTTGCTTTGTTGTATTTTGAAGTTGGATGCCTGAAGACTTGTGATGAGAATGTTTTTCTTTTGCCTTCTGATTTAAGTAAAACTTGGAGCACACTGGAAATCTCTCACTTGCATTCTGTTCCATTCTGTTACTCTTTGCCCATACCACCACCACCACCAGAGATGATGAGGCTATTCTTGCAAGACTTCAGACCTTCACATGTTTCTTTTGGCAGAGATCTGCATAAGCAGGCCAGGGAGAATAATTCCCCACATGATACAGACTACTGTTGTCTTCTGTTAGTTAACAGCTGAGTAATTAAAGTCTGCAGAGGTACTGAACCACATTGTCCTTAGGTGAAGACTTCTACAATTAGCATTTTTGTTTAAGGTTTGTGCACAAACAGTTTGTGTTTCTAGTGTGTACGCCCATGTATTTACAGACACAGCACTCGAGCAAAGAGATTTGTAGTTTAATCCTAACATTTTTATTGCCCCTTGCTGCTTTAACCTGTGTAAGAAGTCAGATAAATCCTTTGTGCATAAAGTTTCTATTCTTTTCATGTTCATGATTCTTCTTAAGATGCTGAACTTGCTTTATATATTGTAAATTGCTCACCCAATTCCTCTTGACAGGTGACATATTTGAACCTTATTTTTGCATCAAATGTCAAGTGAATCCTTATGGAGGTTAGCTGCATACATGTTTGAGCAGACCACCTATCTAATCATAAGAACCACTGCACTACATTCTACCTCTCTTGCCATCAAATTAGAAATAATAATATTTTCTTGTGCTATTGCACTTGAAATACAGTTGAGTCTCTTCCATCGAGTTGGCTCAATTGCTTTATTGTCTCTTAAAAGTGTGCTGTGTAAAACTGGCCATGCAGGACCTACTCTGCATAGTTGAGATCTTTGTTCTTTAATGACTGGGACTGGCTGCTTCCAGTTCCCCCAGGATTCCTCCTCTGCTCCCCAAGAGCAGCCTCAGGTCTGTTGCAGTTTCTGATACCCAGTGGGAAGAAACTCTCATTGACGGTGGTCTTGAGTTGGTGCCAGTGTTGACTATAATTACAGACACTAAGTCTTCAAGAGGCTTTGAATGTTCATTAAGTCCATCCAAAACATCCCTTCAGAAAAAGAGGAAGAGCAGGAACTAGAAGGGAAGCCATCAGTAAGGCTGGCCTTGAGTTTTTCTACTCATTCCTTACATCTTGTAGGTAAGAGTCCCTCTAGATCCAAGATAGTTTGGGTCTGTACTTTCCAAATGGACCTCACAGAAACCTTCCTTGTGCTGAGAATTCCCTGAATTCCCAAGATCTTTCGCTTTCAAATAAGCCCACTTCTAGATTTTCCTAACTCAAGAAAATAAAAGCTTTAAAGCATAGATCATCAGTTGATGATTTGGGCCTTTCTCCTACTAAATCCCCACTTCCCATGTTTTAGGGGAAAAAATAGTTATTGCAAAACATCTAAGTTGCTCCTCATCACTAAAAGGACATTTCAGGACTAGAACAGCCACTCCAAGGTTGTCTGCCTACTGCCAGGGTGCACAATGCATTCCTGTGTTTTTAAGAGCCCAGTCATGTAGCCAAGAAATTTTATTTGTGTTAATTGGAAAAGTATGTTTCTTTTTGCTGTCTCATGCCTTGTGTGGTCAACTTCACAGTTTGTACAGATACAAATGAGGGCAGTGAGAAATACAATAAGGAAACTACTTTAAAAAATTTTTTTGTTTGCTCTTGAGAAGAGGGGTGGGTTTGCCTTTTCACCCAAACAGGGGACTTTGTTTGTTGCTGTTGGAACTAGATGCCGAAACCCTTAGTTCTTCAGTTGACCTTTAGTTTCTTTGAGTTCACCTACTTGTTTGTGCCTCTTCTCTGTCCTCACTCTCCTTCTCCCCTCTCTGCATCACCCCCCCTGAAAAAAGCCTACAAATAAATCAAGTTACATTTCCCACAGACAGAGGGCTTCGAGCTGCAGGGGTGGGAAATAAACATTCTGGGTTCATGCAAACCTCATTTGTACTGCCTCTGCTCAAAAGGTTAGGTCTTTTAATTCCAGGCAACTTCAAAACAGCAGAAGCTTTTAAAGGTGGGTTTTGAACAGTTTCTGCTGTTACAGGACCAAGGTATGTGCAACAAACTGTTACTATCACAATGAGACTAAGGAAACGCCAAGTGTGAGACTTGAATAATAATGTGCTATGCGGTGCCAGCTATACCTCAGACTTACGTCTGTGGTATTCAGTTTAACCACCAAAGCTTCTCAAATCTAATCATTTCATGCCACGTACCCTGGCAGTGTTGTATAGCAGCTGTCCTTTTGTAGTTGATGTGTAATTACATCATGAAAAGACTTTAATTACCATATTACTAAATTACCAGCCAGCAATCCTTTCAGGTTCAGCCCTAGCTCGCTTCTGTATGGACTATTAGGCTTCTCCAGGCTGAACACTTTGGTTGGTGTAAAAGGGAGGAAAAATTGTCCTAATTGTAGGTTTTGTTATGAACTATTATTGAGCTTGATGTTATGGCATCACTAATGTCAATGATATAATTAAACTGCTGCTAACGATGCAATCACAGTTCTGTAATAATTATACGTTAACTGCACATGATACCAGAACCCTACTAAAAATGAGGTGATGTATTCAGAGCCTGATAAAAACAACTTGGAGGGAGCTGCTTTCGTTCTCTGATGGCTTGTCTGATCATTCTTGGACTCTGCCATAAATATACGTACTTATACAGTCAAAATTCATGTCTGAATATTGGCCAAAGCTTTTTCTCATAGCATGCTCTCTCCACCCACTCACCCACCCCCCATGCAAGGTTACCTAGGTGGGGACTGATAGTGCTATAGTCAGCTATCCAATATAGAGTGCTTTTCTGGTGAGCATTGAGGTGCTGTGCTTTGCTTACCAGTTTGACATATACGCTATGGTAACTAGGCCAGGCTCTTCGAATAGCTGCTTTTTTTAATAAGGAACAGTAAATCTTCTCTGCTCATTCTTTTAAATAGTATTGTTCAATTTTATATTGCTAAAGTGACTTTTACTTCTAAGTTGCCATAACACGCCTTGTTAATCTCAGTTCTTTTTAGTTTTATGCTCTTTATTAGGATGTTGTTTTATAGCTAGTGATGAAGCAGTAGTAAAACAGGGACTTAATGTTTTTACTGATTACTGCCCAATTATTGTATAGTGTCATGCAACATAACATTTGCCCAATATCTCTACAGTGACTGTAATGCAATATGATCATATTAACTATCTTTGGCATGAGTGTTCTTCTGGTTTTCATGTTGTCTGGCAAAGGAGCTGCTCAAAGACTGCAGGCACTGCCATTCTGTGCTGTGCTTGGAGCCATGTAGGGTAGCTGTGCTTTTATCATTATATGACAAGCAGAACACCACAAGTTGATTTGACTTTTCCATAGGCCCTGAAACACTAAATCTGCAGATGCATTCTTGGGCTTATTTGATTTATTGGCAGAACATAGGATCAAAGCAAAGAGCCTGATGTTTCAGAGGCTTCACAGACTTGCAGGGTCACTGGATTTTTTGCTTTGCTTCATCAGCTTTTTTTATCATCTTTTTGCCTCCTTGCTTTTGCTTCCCTGTGCTTTTGTTTTCAGGGCATATTCACCCTCTGCTTGAACATAAGTTCTCATGTCCAGAATAGATTTTTCTCCTCCTTTTTGCAAGTGTAGAATTAATGCTAAGGCATTTGGTATTGTTAAATGATAGGAGCTCACTGAGTGAATGTGGATTATTTTTTTTTTGGTGGTGCTTCCATGTGGGTGCAGGTTAAGCAGCTTCATTGGTGCTTCAGGTGCCCAGATGTGGGAGAGTGTTTGTAACACTGATTTCTCCCAGTGTAATAAAATAGTGAACTGAAAATTGAATTCTACTTTGTTTACCATTTCAATTGTTTCTGGATTTGCTGCTTGTCTTGAATCTCACTACATTTATACTTTCTCTTCTTTGTCATGGTGCTTGTCAGCTGCTTCCCTCCTGCATAGTTCTCATTGTAGGAAGTCAAATTTGGGGGATTAATCTGCTTTTATGGAGTAAATGAGAGAGGCGTGGAAACAGCCACGTATCTGCTGACTGGCACTGTAGCTTAAATAGAATTTCTGAGAAGTCAGAATTGATGATTCTGACCCATTTTTGTGGTTCATGGTATCTGGCCTCTTCCTTAAGTCAGTCCAGCAGGGTGATTCTTTGCCAGAAGCGCTAACACTGTGGAAGGATGGAAACCAAAGTGTTCTAGTGCATTACTATTGTACAGCTAGTTTGCTTTAGACTTTGATTTACAGTATTTTTAAGAAATTTTAATGTTCTGGTTTTCTTAACTACCCATCTTCTGATCTAAATGGTGTATGTTTTCCCTGTTTTCCGTGAGTACTCTGCTGAAGTCTTCTGTCTCCTTACAGCTGTGTCTGCATAAACAACAATGCTTCATACTAGAGACTTGAAGGTCTCTAGAGGAAAGACTAACTCAATTACTAGGCTTCTCCAGTCAGCAGTATTTGGAGAAGCACTCTTTTTCCTGTGTCCTCCTGAAGATGGGACAAAAATTGCTGCAAATCTCTGAACCACATGCAGCATCTTTTCACCCTAGGACCATGGTGACTCCTCTTCATCCTCTGAAGTTCTTGTTCCTCCAAATACTAAAAAGATGCCTCCCAAGAGGCAAGAACAACACTTCAGGATTGTATTTTGGCCAATCTATGTGCACGTCCCCTTTTTAGATTATTATTCTTAGAGGAAATCATTTGAAAATAATAAATGTCTGATCATTTCAGGGCAACAGATAACTTAAGCCTGGTCTGCTCAGAAGCCTGTGTAGTAAGGAGAGACTGAATTCAAGATGAAGCAAGTGTCTCCCACACACATTCTCCTTCACTAACTGCAGTTTGGTAGGTAGAGAAGTCTGATCCTGCCTAGCTAAAAATGTTGGGAGAGATCATGGCATCTTAGTCACACTCAGGAGATAAGGCCAAATCCCATCTCTGTTTCCCCTGCTTCTTTTCCTTAGAAGCCTGAGTTGCAGGCCTGCAGAAAGCACTTCAGCTCCCCTTCTCCTGCCTGGCTTCCTTCCAGGCAGAAGCAAGAGCACAAGATTCATAGAAATAGCAGCAACCTCAGATATTGCAGGATTTTGTGTTTGGTAAAGCTTTTGGAGGCACTTCAGGAAACACTTTAAGTGAGGTGTGGAGAAAAGGTGTTGGATCAGAAATAAGTCATGGCACTCAAAGTGCAGTGATGAGGAAGAACTTTTTCTAGCCATGCAATGGATGACAAGTTGCATGGTACTAGCACATTTTATCCAACGCTGACTTGGCAGAAATGATTAATTTGGCAGTAAATGTTCACAGGCTTTTGAAGACAAAACAAATGTCTTGCCTCTTCTCCAAACTCCTGTTTTTCCTGGGAGGGCGTATGCCTTGGCAATGTCTATGGCAATCTAGCAGGTGTTGAAGCCATTGTAAACATTTTTGCTGAGTGGTACATTCAGTTTAGGTCTTTAGTCCTAACCACACAGATATCGTCTTACCCACGAAGTCCTTATATTCCAGATTATGAGGAAGGAGAGGAATTGTGGCTATCCAAGTACTAGCAGTAAACTGAAAAGCCTGAGTTCATTGGTATTAGTTTCCAGGAGTTATGAATTCTATTAACTTTAATTCTCATAGGTTTTCAGACTTTAAAAAAAGAAAAAATCAAAACCAACAAAACCCAAACTGATCAAGCCAGACAAAAAAAGCTGGTTACTGCCACTGCAAGTAAAAATTCCCCTGCTGCCTCTTCTTGTTGGTAAATATAAGCACTGATCAAGGAAGAATTCCTACTGTAATAACATCTTTGCATGTATGTTGCATGTGTAGCCTTAGAGCCATAATGTCTGAGGCAAGATGGGCAAAGGGTGCTGAGATGTGATTTTAATCACACTTTTACAGTGTTGATGCATAAAGAGCCTATGACCTCTAATAGAGGGAGCTCATGGTATAAGCAAATATACCAGAATCCAAATCTCCCAGTGCA
The DNA here is from genome assembly GCA_035590275.1 of Ibycter americanus. Lineage (NCBI taxonomy): Eukaryota > Metazoa > Chordata > Aves > Falconiformes > Falconidae > Ibycter > Ibycter americanus. The sequence goes on along the minus strand of JAVJGI010000060.1, from coordinate 54,800,345 downwards.
GTGCATTAAGCTTCAAACCGTCTTTTTAATCTGTGCCTTTGTAGCTGACCACAGAGAGACCTGCAGATTCTTCATTTCAGTGTAAAAGGCCCAGGACCAAGGCATGCCAAGCAGACGGGATGTCTTGGACCTCTAGCTCCCATCTGTACTATGGGAGGACAGCCAGGGGGAGCACCTCAGGCTTTCTTGGTGAATGTTTCAAGTCTGCTGTGATCCTTCCTGTGTTGGAAAGCTTTCTCATCCTTTGAATTCCATGAGCTTGCCAGGCAGCCCAGGCTGTTCAGTCTCAGCAGCAGCTATGCAATGCAGCTTGAGCCCTGCTCCTGGGGCCTTTAGCAAGGGCTTCCCTTGTCGCTTCTGCATGGGTAAATGAAGCAGGGCTTGGGTAAAAATTCACTGATGCAGAGTGAGCAGACAGTGCAACTTTCATTCTACTTTTACCTCTTGGTCCAGCTTGTGCCAATATCCTGCACTTGCCACTGAATTAAGCAGAAAAGCTGAGATCAAAGTAGATGTGATGCTTTAGGTGCTAGAAGTCATTCTGACTTCCTCAATGGTAAGACAGTGAAGAGCAGGGAGGGGGGGAAAATCCGTGCTTCTTCCACCTTACGTGGCCAGCCATATCCTAGCCATATTACTGGCAAAATAAACACTGACTCGCACAGCAATGCCTTCATCCACTAAGCCCAGGTTTAGTTGCCATAGTAACTTGTCCTGGAGATGAATGTGATATCCTGGACAGCAGGGAAAAAAGACTGATTCCACAGATACCAGTCCTGAATCTGAGCTGGCCACAGAGATGTGATTGCACTTCTTTGTTCATTTCTCTGGCACAGCCTGAGTAATTGGTGGCATGTTCAGCCGTGATACAGAAACATGGTGGTGCATCATTATTGCAACCCTGGACTTAGCTGTGTTCAAATTAAGAATACACCAAAATCATCACAGGCAAAATGAATGCCATGATGGCAGCAAATCTCCAACCTGAGGGTGCTGGAACTGATGGTGGGCAGTTTTTGTGTGCTAGCAGTGTCACTATAAACTAGCTTGTAATAGCTTCCTAGCTGTCAACTGAAGTCCTCTCTGAAAGATTCATGGGTTCACGTGTAATCCAGCAGGAAACTACACACAATTAATTACAGAGCATTTTTGTTTAGTTCATTGGGTTTTGGTTTAGTGCTACTGGAACCAGAGTTAGACAGTACTAGAAGTGTATAGGTAAATGTATAAAGCCACCACTGGTTCAGTAGCAGAAGTTACTTCCCTGATTAAACAAACAAACAAATCACATACAGATAGCCAATGCTATCCCATTAGTGAGCAGGTGGGAGTAAAAAAAAAAAAAGTATAATTAGCCCTAAAATGAAATACTGTTGATAAAGCTAACTGCTAATAATAAGCCAACTGCTAATAATAACTCCATACTTAGATTGCATCAGACGAGCAGTTCACTTGAGGACCTAAACTAGAATGGGGAATTCATGGGAGAGTCCCATGGGAATGGAGCTGCAGCCTGCCAAAGAGACACTGAGAACCAGAAGCATGCTGTGACTGGGCAATGTGTCTTCTCCAAGCTATCTCCTTTGTGGACAACCTGCAATTGCAGTATTATATTTAATTTAAAACAGTAGAATGAGTAGTGATGCAGAAACAGCTGAAGTAATTTAGTTAGTGTTGGTGATCATCAAGTGCTTCTCGCCATTGGATGCAATATATAGGGCAGAGGGAGACTGCCAGGAGTAGAAGATCCCTTTAACTGCTGCTTACTAAGTTGTTAGTTGAATACATGGGATGAAATGTGAAGTCAGTTCTAAAAATTCAGACTTTTATGATTTTTAGTGGCAATAAGGAAGATGCTGACTGGCTCAGGTGCTACTGTAGATGAGAAGTCAACCCTTCCATGGAAATCTATGAATATTATTTTGCTTTGAGAAACAGCTTCTACTTGCCCATTCGTGATCCTTTATTAAAAGTAATACAATTCATTTAGTAAAGGCAGACCACCAGGATAGTGGCTTTAGAGTATATCAGCAGCCTTGTTTTGCCCAGAAGCCTTCTCCACAGGAATCACTAAATAAGTGATAGAAATGTAAATATGAATGAGTCGAGTAGCTGGAAACAACGTAAAGCTCTACACATGTGTGCACAGGAATAGTTAGCACACTTGTAGGTGCCTCTGAAAAACGACTTTCAGGGTTTCTTGCAGGGACTGGATTTCATAATTTCTTTCCCTGGTTCTTTTCGAAGGCAGGAGGAGGTCCTTCTGTTGCCACAGGAGAGGTGTAGCATGCTTGGCTCTGTACTGATGTAAGAACGTGAAAAAAGGCCCTTTAATGAAAACTTGGCATTGCCTGGTCGATGTGCTGCTGGAACAGGGCTGTACTTGGTGGTTGTGCTGCTGAGATGTTAACCCTTGGAGAAGCCAGGGTGGCTGGCAGTCTGCAAAAGACCTTAGCAGAAGTTTGGGAGGGTGCTTCATTGTTCCTGCAGGAAATGCCCAAGCACACTCCTGTAGGAAATTACTTTAATCGTGCCTTTGTCTAATACTTCACCAAAAGCAAGTTCTTGCACCTTTTATTGGCTTGAGAGAGCTGAAGTTCCGCCAAGTGATGAACGACTGCATCCAAGCAGCCTGCTTTAACCCCAGCATAGACAATGAGACTACGTTGTTGCAGGACGAATCACAAGCAAGGAGAGCGTGTTCCCTCTTAACATTGGCTTTCTTCAGCTGAAAGAAAAATGGGGCAGTGTTTCTATTCTGTCATAATATTCCTGTGGACAGCTTGATGTTTCCACTGAAAAATGTGAAGAAACCAGGGTGGCAGGACTGTTGAGTGGCAGTGGATGGAAAATGAAGACAGAGGCAATTTTCATTGGCTCTACCCCCTTCCCAGTTTGTTGCTTGTTTTCTTCTTGGTAGCAATGCTGCGTAGGAGTTGGGGCATTTTTGAAACATCTCTTGGGTATTATGGGTGGGAGGTAGCCAGGGTGTTTTTCCATTGGTGTTGCTGAGGGTTGTTGCTTTCACTTCTGAGTTTTATGGTGATGGATATGTCATCGCTGGGACCTGTTTTAATGCCAGCCAAACATTATATAATGGTTTGTTTCACTATCCCCAGCCTGCCTTAATTCATAAAATTAAGGAAATCGTTTAAAGGCTTTGCACTATAGTTCCATGATTACTGCCAGTGCAGCGAGGTGTTTGTTCACCTGGTTTCTAAAGAAAAATCGAGAAATGAGTCTGTGTGGGACTTAGGGAGAGTAATTCAGTTTGTAGTAAGTGAAATCAAGGTGCCAGGGCTGAATGTATTAAAAGTCATCAGTAATCGCAATGACTGTAAGTTCCAGTACTTCATTTAGAGAGGAGAGAAACATTTTTTTAAATCTTTTAATAATCTTCTTTCACTTCTTAGCAATTAAGAAAAAGTAAATAAAACTGGTTTGAAGCTCACCAGACATTAGCATTGCTCTTTCTTGGCTTCTTTAAATATATCATTTAGTTACCATAGTAAACAAGTACTCATATAGACTGATTCTGTAGTTACAGGATTTACTTCTTTTTTTCTCAGCTATTTTGTGACACACCTAATTAAAATCTACTGCTTGGTTTACCTTTGAATGTAATAAAACCCTGCCTTATTCTTCCTGTCAGTTTAATCCCTCTTTCTTTTCCATTGACACATTTCTAATACATCTTCAGACAGGCCAGACACTTCTGCTTCATCTCTACCAAATCCACAATGCTTAACACCTTTTGACAAAATGGATACATCCTCCCGGTGGCTTGGAATTGATATATGCTGTCAAAAAGGGTTTTCCAAACGGTTTCTCTTTGTCACCTTTACCAGATTTTTATTCTCTGTCATAGAAATGTGCAGTTTAATGTGGCGTTTCAAATAATTTTTGGCTGAAAAAGTGTGTAATGGAATCAGGGTGTCCCCTGAATACTCCTAACAGTAGGAGATGCCTCTTTGTTTTGAACACCAGAATCCCAATAGACCCGTGACAGCAGTGAAATTACACTTTTGACCTTGTTCACTAAAGTGTTTCTTTCTCTGTATGATTAAATGAGAGTAATCAAGAACAGCTTCCTCTAAAATGTATGAGTTGCCCTGTTTGTTTTTCATAAACTCGGAAAGGATGCTGTGCAATTCTCAGCTGATTGTGTTCTCCACAAAAGAAAAGAAAAAAATGAAAAAAAACCAAGCCCTGCTTGATTCAAGGAGAGGTGGCGGTTTTATCCATACTAAAAATGCAAAAGCAATTGATATATTGATATTTTCCATAAGCCGATGTTGTTGCAGCATCCCAAGCAAGGCAGCAACGGTACAACATAGTGGCAGATTTTTACCTTTTTGTTGCTTCATTCACCACATATTTTAAAAGGGAATATATACTAAAGCACCAAATATAGTTTTAAAGTATTGAATCTGAATATAGAAAATAACCATATACTTAAGGTTCTTTGTGAATTTAGCTGATCATCATGGACTACACAGTTATGTCAATCCAAAAGATAAATGTAGTATTTTCTGTAGATTTATATGCAGCCTTTTAAGATTCTGGTGTTTCTTTTCATTTGCGTGTGACTGAGGGGATATACCCTGTTGCAGGATTTGCTGTGACTGCCGGTTCTGCCTTACACACAGAGGTGCTGGCACATCTTTTGCTCCACATTTAGTTGTTCAGGGCACAGCTTCTGACCACTTCACTGAGTTTTTCTGATCCAGAGAAAAGACATACAAAATCAGATTCTTGTTTCTTCCATTTTAGGCTACTTCAGCTGTGTTTTGGGGACTCTTTTCCCCCAATATATTCCCGTTTTCTGTGAACATTAACCAGCTCCGGATTAGTGAACATACTTTCTTTGTCGTGCAGAGCACGTATCTGTGAAATGCAAGGGCAAGTACAATCCTGTAGTTTGTGTGGGTGGGGAGTTAGGTAGCTGGGCTCAAAAGAGGGGAAAGGACTGGGGGAAATCCATAGTTTGTTTTTAGAAGGGATCAAAATAAGTGACAAAATAAGGCCTCTGTGGCCTCAAGACTTAAGAGCAGTTTCTCCTGTTTGTTTGCTCACTGTGGATGATGCTGCATGGAGAGGGCATCAGAGCTGTAGAGCATGGAGGGCAATGCAGCAAGGGGGCTGCAGATCTGTGACTCACAATTTCCTATCCTGCCAGAAAAACCTTTCGTTTTTTAATTACTACTTCACTGGTGATATAAGTTAATGATTTGTATAGGTCTGAAGCAACCTTGTTATCAGAGAATATTTGGTTGGTGTTGACATACTTGTTCCATGCAAACATGAATCATCAGTCTGCCTTTGGCAGGCTCGCCCTGTGGCTCTGCTATAATGTGTTTCACCAGTGTGGCCGAAATTAAAATGTCACTATTAAACATGGCAGAATCAGATGCTTTCTGGGCACTGCATCTCTTCAAGTTCTTCTTGCTTCCTATGTAGCTATTTCTGACAGTTTAATAGGACAGCTGTATTCTGGTATAAAATAATACATTCATATTTCCACAATGCACAAGGAGCTAAATGCTTTCAGAGCACTCTTTCATTGCATGCATGCATCTTTCATGCATGGCAGAAGTAGTAACGCTCACGTAATGCCATGTTGCTGCTTAGTTCAATAGGAAGTGTAAAGTCAAAATGAATTGTCCTGCAGGACTGTATAGAGCGGATCTCTAAAAGCAGTTGCCGGGCTGTTTGCGACTGCTGTGTCAGCCAGGCTTCCTCCCCGCGAGCAGTTACTGACTTTGGACGATTGAATTCAGGGCTCTGGAGGTTGCTCAGTGGGAAAAGCCTTCAGTTGGTGCTTGGCAGCTCTGTCACTGCGAGGTCACAGAAAGGGCAGTTCAGTCTTCAAACCCAATTAGGGCCTGATTCGGCACCTCTTCAATCACAGGGGAAAATCCTGCTGAGCAGGGTGACTCCCAGGCCAGGCTTTCGCACCCAGGCTCTCCGGTGAGATGGCCAATGAACGTGCCTGTTTTTGTCACTTGGGCAGTCAGAAATACCCTTTGCTGTCATGAAACGGCTAAGCAGCTGGTGTGGAAAGGTAAAGAGCCTGGTGAGAGGATAATGAGCCCACCACAGTTAAGTTCAGACCAGTGACCTGTACATGTACATCTGCATCCCTCCTGTCACTCATATCTAGAGCTGTCTGATTCCTCAGATCACATCATTTGACTCTTATGAGCAGCTGTAACTTTCAAGTTGAATAAAGTCCAACTGCTGAAAACATTAATGAAAAACATAAAACTGAGGCTCTGTTTTATCAGGTATCAACAGCATTGCATTAATTCCCCCTCTCCAAGGATTTTTTAAATTATTTTTTTTTTTTGTGCTGGGTTGTGCTTTTCATCCCAGGTGGCTGCAATTTCTAGTGAAAATAAGATGAGCCATGAAAGCTTGGCCCACTCACCTCTGAGTTGCTTTTTATGTGATGGAGTCCCTCAGGGCCCAATTCTACCCATAGAAAGTGAGAATGATAGCTATCAACATATATAGGAAGTATGTCAGTATGCACAAAGAAAAAGGTGAACCCCAGACTGGTCTGAGTGGTCTTTAAAATATGGATTTCCTGTGAAATGGTGATTAAAGGGGAAGCCAAGGATAATTAGAAAGTTAGCCTGATGTGCTAGCAGTTATATCAATGTGTGTTTTTATATTAGCTCTTTCAGACAAGCACAGAATCAGTAGATCCCTTAAGGCTCTCTTAAACTAGTGTGTAAATTTGGGTTAGTGCTTGATCAGCTCCTTTGATCAGTCTGGTCTAGACTGTTGCCAGAGTACTTACTCTGTACTAAACCCACAGTCCCCTTAAATGGAGGCCTACTCAAGTGAGTCAAATTACATATGAAAAGGTTTTATAAACTGTCCACTGTCTTTGGGTAGATGTGTCTGGTTCAAAGCCAAATACCTTAGGAACTGGAGGGGGAAAAAAAGAGCAAAGGTGTTGCAGAAAAGAGGTCATGGAGTTCTTAATTAATGTTTAAATTACTGTTTCAGAAATCCAAAAGAAGAATTTTCAGCAAACCTTTACTATTTTTAATTGGACCAGCATTTTTGTGAGCCTGTAATGTATTCAGATCCTATAAAGGGAGAAAAATTTCCATCAAAAATTCTACACAGATTTCTCTGAAGAAATTAATGAGTTACAACCACCGTGTCTGTCTGGCTTCAAGCACACAATACTGTTTTTGATTGTAGCAGTGGGGAGCCAGTGGGAGCCTTCAGTATGTAGGTTGCACTCTTGCCTCCTCTTAATTTCTACACAAGATTATTTGCAAGGGAGTACTGGAAGTCCAGGAGCAGTAAATTTGTTATCTGTCAAAGCGGAGCTGTTTTCCCCTCATCATTAGAGCCTTTTCCCACGTCTCCCATTGTAGCACCATCCTGTACCTGTCTGTTCTTTGCCACGTGAATCTCAGAAATGTGAACAGTTCCTTTCCTCTTTGATAAGTGCTCTTTTCTTTTGCATACTAGCAATGTTAAGATGATCATTTGGAAACAATTTTAGCCCAATATCATATCCAGAAGACCTGGAAAGTTATTCAGTGCCACTAATTTTACAAAGTTGGCTTGTACTTGGGCTGGTTTTCGTAAGATGCCTGTGTTCTGAATTTAGAAGTTAAGTTTTCATCTTCATGTGCCTACCATGTTTGTTGGTTGCATTGCAGTGCCATCAGAATACCTGGCATAGAAGTAATGCCAGCAAGTTGATCTAATTATCAAGAGAAGTAAGCTAGCACATAAAGATCACAGAAAGAAGACCAGTTAAAACATACAGAATCCGAGTGACAGTTGCTTATTTTATCTACACCAAATTCTGTGCAAATTCAAGAGGAGAGCTGGTACACTGCTACTATCCAAACACTGAATTAATCTGTTGATGGTTGAAAAGCAGCTCCAAAACAGGCATTAAAATCTTTGGCATGGTACTTAGTTCATCCAGCTCTTTGAAAGCACCAAGCGTTACTGTACTTTCCGTTATTTACACAGCTCTGTAAGATAAAAGAATGCAATTCTGTGAGTGAATACATGACTGCAGAATGTGGTGGGAATACTGGGTAAATTTTTCTCTCTGGTGACTGTGTGTTTCAGACTGTGGAATTACACCAGGGAAGAATTAGACTGCATTTTGCATGTGGCATAGCGGATAGTTAAGAGGCAACAGGCAGGTGTTTGAGAGAATTTTCTCTCTGCTGTTTGCGGAGGTGTATGTGAAATCTCCTGGCTGATCTATAGTCATTCCGTTACCTGTCATCTTTTGGCAGGTAACTAGTTAAATTTGTGTTAAACAGGATTTTCTTTGCCATTTCCATTTGCTGTTGGATTAGAAATGTTCTGACGTGATATATGACCGATCAATAACTGGAAAGTGCTTGCATGAGTCATTTGAAGCCAGTAGTTTAGACAGTGTCAGCCACAACTGGGATTAAAACCTGCAAAGAGTTGTTCCACAGTCAGTGATTCTGCAGTATCTCCTCTGGGTGTCTGCATTTCACTTAATAAGAATACCCTGTGGACATCAGCTGAAATAACTCTTGCCTTTGTTGCTTGGATGTTTTTGTGAGCTCTGAAATGAACTTGGCATATACAAATATACTTTGTTATCCCGCCTAAAGGATGCAGGGGCAGGCATTATTATCCTGTTCTGCTGACAACTTCAGTAAAAAAGAAGTGGCTTTATTTTACTGTGACTCTGAAGAGAATAAGAGTGTGACTATACCCTTTGGTTTTCTGGGTATTTTTACCTTTTTTTTTCTTTTTTTTTCCTGTACTGATGATGTTTTATTACTGTTACAGGGCTATAATAATCCGAAACGGCGAAGTCATTCCAATGTCTTCAGAGTTCACACCAGAGACCGAACGCCAGCGACTTCAGTATCTGGTAAGAGACTTGAGGACCAAATCATATGCTGCTGATGACAAAGACTGCCCAGTAATATCTAAGGTTTAGACACATGCTACTGAGTTACCGTGGTTCAGTGAAGGATCATGTGTCCGCTGAACACTGGTGACTGACCATGTGTGTCTTTTAGCCATCAGCAAATGTGCAGAAAAGCCTGACGGTGCGAATCTTGATGAGGGGGGTCTTATTTCTCTGTGAAGGCCATCGATTAGCATGGCTGTGCTTGTGTACCTTGTTCGGCTGCAGACCTTCAGCAGCTCGCTGGTGTTGGGTATTGAGAGCTCAGACACAGAACTAACAAGCCACAGAGGTATTTCAGTCCATCCCAGTGTTTACTATGTGACAGTATAAAATACCACAGAGTGCCGTTTGTGTGTGAATGATATTGCAGGGTTTTTTTCATTTGCTCTAACAGTATGCCAAGAGTATCATGATCAGTGAAAAGGTACCCAACTTAGAGGTGATCTCAGCATTAGTAGCTGCAGTATAGGATGGGTGAAGAAAGACTAGTTTTATTTAGCATAGCAGCACACGTACAGCTGGGACAGGGTGACTAGCTGAGGACATGTGGGATGCTTTATACACCAGGTTGCATTGGCTGATAAGCTGCCCAAGAAACATAAGTCAAAATGCACGGTGTTGTGTTTCGTGCAAACAATCCTGTTACTTCTTAAGTTTTTCATTGATGGTCAGATCAGTTGGTTGGCCGTTCATCAAAACGTCATTCCTAACATGGCTGAGAGATTTCTTCTGTGCTTCTTGTGGTCTCCTGCTTTTTCCTCTTAGAAATTTCAGCTTCAGCCAAGGCAGGCTCGCTGTTAGTTTTTCCTGGCATTAGGTGGACAGGCTAAGGCTAGTGACGTTCCCCTGTCTTAAGGTGTTTCTTATCTTCAGCCTGGCCCAAGCACTGTGGTTTGAAACTAGGCAAAATGCTGGTGGTTGAAGGTGAGGGTGGAAGGTTTTAAAGAAAAATTGTAAATGTTTCTGTGATTGTCACCTTTGATTTTTTGTTGGGGTTCATTGGCTTGAAGGTGAAAATTTCAGAGGAAATACTGCTTTGGTAGTATTCATATTCAGTGAACCAAATGGAAAAGAGGCCTAATAAATATTTACAGTTCAGTTACATTTAAAATAATTTGTTTGCCTTTAAAGTAAAAGGTATCTTTAGTATCTAGAGAGTCTGCTACTTCTGTAGGAAACACGAGATAAAGCATTGCCTGCAAGGGATTTTTTTCTCTTTTGATGTCCTTTCTGGCTTATATTTGAAAACAGCAGCTGATCTGAAAAGCATTTATTCTGTTTCCTTTGGAAAATTCCTTTACCTTTGTTTGTTTATTTTAATTCTACATGTAACAAATATGCCAGGTCTGTGGGTATCATGTTCAAAGAAAATACATGCAAGACAGCAAGAGCATGAAACAAAATTAGAAATAGTTTCAAACATAAGGTTCTGTAAGTAACATTTTTACTCCAGTGGTTAAAAAAACATCAAACAAAAAAAAAATATTCCCTAACAAACAAATTTCTTACGAGGCTGGCATAAACATTACACTCCAAAGGTTGCATCTGTCTTGCTGATTAGATCCCAAATAATTCTCCTTACTCACCTTGGCTGTCCCCCGATTCTGCTATCAGTCTGTTGCACCATCAACATCTCTCTTCTGCTCTTATCTGAAAGTTACTTACTTTAGATTTATTTTCTTATTTGCAGTTAAAGCTGAGTTTCTTTGTTTCAAACATGTTGTGCTGTTTGTTCTTCCTGCACAATAGGAAGAAAATGACTTAATCATTGTAGCATTAATATTTTACTTGGTAAATGCAGAGATACTGTACGCTGTGGGGAAGTTACTGCACAGGCAGAGGGAGGGTATGGATTTACAGCCTGCAGGCTACGGAGTGTTGATTCCCTGTGCAGCAGACACTGTTAGCACAGGCAGAGCAAAGGAGCTTTCCTCTGCCTTTAGTGCCTATTGATTGCATCGGCTGCACAGGACATTGGTTTAGGTCCCATTTTCTGGGTCCTAATTTCCACGTACAATGAAATCTGCGGGATAATGAGTTGTTCAGGTCATGTGAGCATCTCTATATGAAGTCCTCCAGCCTAGACTTAGACAAAACTGTGCTTCAGCTGCTACTGGATGGGTAACTGAAGGGGGAACAACAAATGTTTTCCCTATCCAGCTCTTACTTTAATGCAGATTTATTGTCGTGTGTCTAAGAATGGCCTTGAGCATAGGCCTCTGCCATGGCAACCTCAAAGAGTCAGCTGACTACCCAGTCATTCTGCCCAGCAGCTCTGGGTATGGTCATCCCTCCAGCCCCACCTGCACCCCCTGTTTTTTGCAGTGGGAGGACAGCATACAACTACAGATTTCAGGCAGGCTGTATGGCAGAGGCAGACTTCTGTGTCAGGTGACTTGTAAGAGTATTGCAGAAGGCAATTAAACCTTCAGTCTTCTTAAGATGTAAGGCGTGAAAGCCTTGCACCAGTATTCCCTTGGTCCTTCAGCTTCTGCAGCAGGTCAGTGTACCATACGGCTTCCCTTCCACTGACAGGTGTTCACAAGCCTCCTTTTCTTTTGAATTTTTGTGTCTGGCTTTTCTTTTTAGTCCTGTAATAAGAGACCTCCATGCAGCTCCTACTCCAGGAAAGCCCTGGCTTCCTGTTTTGGTGTATCTTGAGGGAAAACAAAATCCAGTATTGATTGGGAACTGCTCTGGTACATTCAGCAGTTGTGCAGGCAATGACTGCCAGAGGCAATTTTCCTTTCATCTTCTGAGGAGACTTAATTTCAGTCATAATAGTCTAAATTGCAACAGCAAATGGCGTAGATTTTGTTACTTATTCCCTTGGAAAATGTGTTTAAAATGAATGATGAGTGAGTGTATTGCAGATGGGTGTGTTTCCATTTGTTATCAGAGTTGCAATTTGAAGGTGTCCTGTGAGGTCAGCATGGCGTTACTGCATACTGTGTCCATGCGTGTATCCAGGCAGTGCCCCGAAAGTTCAGAGCTCAGCCCAAGGATGGTACAGTGCTGCTACCAGGACAGGCTGTACTACTGGTAGAGACTGGGTGGCCATCAGTGGCAGTGAGTCATGGATGCTCTTCGTGTTTGGCCCCATTCAAACAAAGGTTCATGAGCCCAGACAGGCACGGGTTCCAAGAGGACCTATTCTTATTTCATTATTCAGGTAAGGACCAAGTTAATACTAACTTAATCTGCTGAAGGATGCTTGGAGAACCCAAACCTGAAGAGGAAATTAACCTAGATATTCTAAATGGCAGTTCAGTGCTTCAATTACAAGTCAGATGAGTCTTAATTATTTTACAGTTTGTGGCTCCCTGCATCACCTAGCATAGGATTGCTTTGGCAATCTGGCGCATTGCATGACACTGTGGTAAAAGATGTGTGGTTTTATGGAAAGAGTCTGGCCTTTCATAAGATGAGAGACCAATCCAGAGGTGGATTTGGTGCTCTTTCCTGCTACCACCTTCTTTAGTTTTAATCTCTGTTTGGCTTAAACATGTCCATATGATAATGGCTGAGTAATTTGCAAAACTTCTGGATGCATTGTGCTGTGAATGCTGTTGTGGGCGGTAGTCCTATATAGGAGAATATCCTATTGGAGAAAATGGCACAATATGATTAGAGGATGAAGTTGTAAGAGATAGTTGACGTAGGGGAGAACGGCAATTCTGAAAACAATGCAGAATATAGTGAAACCACTAGTGTCAGTGATATCCCAGAGCAGCGTGTACTGGAGGAACTGCAAAAGGCATCAGCAGGCCTTATGGAGGTACGGTAACATATATGCAGTGTTCCCTGCCGCCTAATTAACTGACACACTAGTATGTAAGTCCAGGTTTATCTTAATTCCATGTTTGCTTTGCTGATCACCAGGAAACACAGCAGGAAGTAAATGGCCTTTTGAAAGAAACGTAACTAACGTTTCCTTGAGTGGACTCCACTTTAAACAACTAATGTTGAATGTAATACATCCAGCCACAAAATACACCATAAAATGGCAGAGTACTAAAAACACATGGTACAGACTGTGCCAGTTTTTAGCCAAAAAACCGCAATAGCTCCTGAAAGAAAAATGATGGAAAATATTCCAGTTCCATTACACAGAATAACAATGTTGTCTGAACATACCTCGTAAGGATACAGAGAAGTATTTGATAATCACTCTTTGTATTAAATTTTAAGTTCTCTGAATGGTATTTCTGATCCAAGGTTCTTGCAAATTGAGACTAAACAAATGAAAAAATGGAAAATACGGTGCCTCATCACAGATGAAATTCTGGCAGTCAGCTCACTCACTGCTTTTGTTTCTTGTTTGATCACTTGAGGGGAGTTCATGGTGCCTGCTTGTATATCTACTTGAAAGATCTGTAGATTTTTTAAGCATTGCTTTTTATTTATTTTCTGATTCTGCTGCCCAGCACAGTTTGATTGGGGTGGAGAAGAAGAGTCCTGCCTTGTAAAGGAGAACAGTTCTTGACAAACCCAACTGGAAGTTGCAGCTGAGTTTTATAGTAGAACATCCTTCTATCTGTAGAATTACCAGTGAAGCGTCAAAAAGAACTGTGGAAAAAGGGTAAAAATATAGAAATTAAATTAAAAAAAAAAAAAAAAAAAAAGACTAACAAAAATCCCCATTTCTTCACATAAGAATTCAGCTCACAGACACCAGAAACTTCCAAATTGCTCTTTTCCCTCTGTTCCACTGACGCCAAAAATATTAGAATCGAGTTAAGATCCCTGGATTGTAAATCAAGCATTGAGGCTTGGCTGCAGAAGAGAAATCTTATTTGAACATTAGTAGTCCACTGGTAACTCTGCCAGCTTTATTAATCTTATTTCACTTGTGACCTCAGACTTTCCATCTGAGTAAATCTTTATGAAATGCAATCTCTCCCAATCACTTTACCTTTTCAATAAAGGAAATTCTTGTTTTCAAGGGGAGAAATGCTAAAAGCTTGTAACTTTTTTCTTCTGGACCTGTGATACAGCCTGATAAGTAATCTCATAATCTAAAGGTTAAATAACTTCATTTTTACGTCAGGTATGAGGAGTTTTTTGCATTAAATAAGGCTGCTTGTTTTGTGGGCAGGTGACAGTAGTCTTTAACTAGAAGTGGTTTGTAATGATTTAATCAAGAGAGGTTGTGCATTTTTAAAAGTGAACTGAATTGCACTTTCAAAGCAGACGGACTTCATTGTTTACAATATCATAGACTAGAAGGAATTTAAAAAAAAAAACAAAAAAAGTCAGCTCCAGCTCTCTGCTGTTAGTGTGTTGCAACGCATCAAATAAATCATTAGGGATATTCCACCTTTTTTGTGACTGGAATGAAAATAAATAAAAATAAAAAGTTTACATGTACTTTTAGGTAAAGAATCCAGAGTTCTGGAAGTATGAAAAGCATCATCTGGGCTAATACTGCTAGACCTCTCAAAAGTCACTAGTACTCCTCAACCATTTCTGTAATGAGGAACAGTGATTAATTAGAGGGTCCTTGAAAACAGTATTTGGGTGGAGGAGGGGACCTTGGCTGACTGTAGACTGAAGGGGAAAAAAATGTAATTCCATTAACTGTACACGAAGGGAGAATTTGATGGAGCTCCTGTTCCAGGAAGGGATCACAATGTCAAGATCACACTTGTGTGCTTGAAAGCTGCCTCTTGAAAGCAGAATGCAATCTTGTTGGCTACATAGAGCAATCTCCCTCAGCCCTGTTTCAGCCAAGCTCGAGGTGTTTTCTGGAAGGATGTCTGGCGACCGGAACAGGGACAAGCTGATGGAGGGTTAGTGCTGTGATATGCTGAGCCTGATCCAACTCCTATTAAATTGAGTGGGAGCAGGCTCAGCCCTTAAATGCAGGAAATATTTTATTGTGAAGTATCTGCATGATAGCTGCCAGGTAGATCAATATGGGCTTCCACTGCTTCCTGCCGCTCACCTTTGATGAGTGCTAGATTTATGACAAACCCGCAAACTAAAGCCAGCTCATTTGGTTTGCCCTGATGGCAGCTGCTCCTGGAGATAAGACAGACTTTATTGCCTTAACTGTCTGGATAAGGAAAGAGTTATTTGCAGAAAGGTTAAGAAATGTAACTTTTTTTCAGTTCCCTAGCCAATTTGTGTCTTCAGAAGAGCTTGCTCACAATGTGGCTTTGGGGAGGGAGCGAAAAAGGCTTATTTATACAAATATTAAAGAAAAATGAGTGAGGTTTATTTCAGAAAGAAGACATACGGTATGTTTAGGATTAACCTATTGCTTCAGGTGATCTGTGTATAAATCCAAACCAAAAATTTGTGCAGTGAAAAAAGCGCCTCATGGTGCTCTCGAGTACAGTCAACTCCGGAGAACGTGAGCCTTGGGCATGGCTCTGGCAAAGAGGCCTCCCAGCATCTGCAGAGCAGCACACCAGAAAAGACAGCAGCAGCAGCATTCAAACATTAGTTCTGGTTGTGCCACAAAACTGCTGCTGCTTTTCTTAAAGTCTGTTCTGCATGAAGGAAGTAGTTTTTAGAAAACAAGAAAATAAATTGCTCTGCAGCTCGTGTTTATTTGCAGTGTCGTGTGTGATGGGGTGCAGCACACAGAGCAGGTAAAAGGGAACATTTTTCTTGAGTCAGCGACAATTAAAGTGTGATAGTAATATTAGGTTGTGTTCATTGTTGGCAGAGCTGAACTGGTAGTCAAAAGCTTGAGCTTCACTCCACACACACTCCTGCAAGTGTCTGGTTGCTCCATAGCTTTGTCCTTTGATCGTTCCCTTCTCTTAGTTTGCTGACTTACAAAAGGAGATGTGTTCTTTTCACAAAACCCTGCAGGCTCCTTCAGGGTCAGTGGATAAGCTGTACTTTAGCCGTTCCAGATGTTGAGGAGCAGGGAGAAGTGAAGGATTTTGGGGACAAGAGGACTGGTCCCTGTAAGGCTTCTGCCAGACACCGGGCAATGTCAGAACTGATGTATGTGCACATCGTCTGCTGAAATGGAGCTCATCATCTCTTGTTTAAAAAGGGGGGGTGGGGGGAGGGAATGTGTGTGGTAGTGGAGCGGGACGGGATGGT
>JAVJGI010000060.1:54721628-54784326 GCA_035590275.1 Ibycter americanus | reverse complement strand
CCCCCCCCCCCCACGGTGTGTGGGAAGGGAGCGGGAAGGGATGGTAATGCTATCTCATTAAAAATAGATGATGTCTTGTTTTATGACGTTTGTGTGGTATCTGTGGCTTGGTTTCTGCCCACAGGCTTACATGCAACCCCACTTGCTGGGAAATGAGTTCACACATTTAGAGTTTCCACGGAGGGTGCAGCGCAAGGAAGTTGGAAAGAGGATGCTCTACCGTGACTTCAACATGACTGGCTGGTAAGAATGTGTCCTTCTCAGCATGGGGTCAGCCTTCTTGCCAACCAATGACTGCTTTGTATGTGTCTTTGATCAGTGTAAACTGCATCAAACATGGAGGTGTACGCCTACATACTAAAGGGAAAGGTATTTCCTTCTTTCAGATGTACCTTTCCTTTAGAAGTTAACATTTTAAATAAGTTGACCTCCCTCCAGAGCCAGGATCTCAGTTCATTTTAGCATGCGGGCACTCAAACCGGAGCAAGCATATAAAGGGGAGGACGTGCCAGGGCATCTTCCTGAAATGTAAACAACTTTCCTATCTTGGAAGCAGCTTTTTATAGAATATGGATCAGTAGGCTGTCATGCCTTTGCATGCCAAGGAACACTTGCAGAAAGGAAGAGCTGCCTCCCATACTCCAGTGCAGCTGACCCCTGATTTGGGTAGCCCTTCAGGAATAGTTTGAGACAGGCATATCTGAATAAAAGTCATAGGCAGCCTAAAATGAGAAGGCTTGAATGAACAGCATTGACTTAATTGAAGCAAAGACAGAAAGAATGATGAGTTTTTTGTTTCTGGCTAAATGCCTTCATTGTTTTGTGTCTGTTCAAGAGGCTCTCAAGTGATTCCCACTCACTTAGAGTACCCCTAATCCTTGCTGTTGTGGGCTCTCTGTGTGACCTATAAAGGCAAAAGCCCTGTGTATGCAAATGGTCTTCACTTCCATGCTGTTTGTGTTTTAGCATCCTTAGCAAATGTCCTTTCAGGAGGGGAAAGAATGGAGGGCGTTAAAAAGCCTGAACTCTTTTAGGTTTGAAGACTTGGATGCTCACATGCTCCACATGCTTCTGATTTGTCCCATGCTTTATAGACCATAAATAAAATGATATCTTAATGGCAGAAAAATGATCCAAGTTTAATACTAATCTGGAGTGTTTGTGCAGAACATGCTAATCTGGGGATAACCATCATTGTCCATCTTGAACAGCTGCTAGTAGAATATGCAGTCTCACCCTGAGAATGACAACTTCACATTTTAAAAAGGCTATAGGCATGAGCAAAAGAATAGGAACAGAATGAGAACATTGGATCAACTGAGGACTTAATGGCAAAACATTTGGAAGATTATGAGACACTCTCCCAGTTTCTGCAAAGCGAGTTTTCTTATTAAAACTCCCAGATGTCTCTGAAAGCATCAGTGAAGAATGGCGTCATGTAGACTTCCAAAAGCTCTTTTCCAAGATGTGAGATGCTGGGGGGGTGGGGGAGGAAGAAAAAACACAACCAAAAAAGCCTTCTAATCTGGGGGAGAGTTACAGAAGTATCATGGGCCAAGAACTTTCTGAGAGGGTAAGATCAAATTTCTTTCGTCATGGTTGGAAGGCAAAAAGGGTTTCTCCAGGTTCACGGGAGTTGTTCTGTGTTTCCCTGGTTGGTTAGTGGTCTGGAAAGGAAATGAGGTTAGAATGGCTGAAGTTGCAGTATTGGCAGGTGACACTACAGCTCTTTTCTGAATAAACAAGAAGGACCATGAGGAACTGAAAAGAATTAAGTGGTTTACATAAATGGGCACCACACTTATCAAATTTGTTGTTTATAAATACCAAGTAAAGCATGAAGGGGGGAAAATAACTACTTGTGCACTCTAGAGGTTCCAAATGAACTTGAGGGCCATGTCAAAAAGCTCAGTGGAAGTTATGTTTATTGTGATTTTTTTCCAGTCACAATCGCCAGTGGGATGTTGGGATCCATGCAGGGTTGGAATTGTTAAAAATTAAATGGAGAGGTAGTTCTGTGTATCAGTTTGTACCTTGTTTGTGAATCTGTGCATGCCACTTCACCTTATTTGAAATGGTTATTGCATAGCTAATACTGTTCGGCATTAGAAGAAAGATAAATGAGAAGGAATGCAAATTTTAGGTGTAGAATAATGAGTAAGGTAGAAGATCTTGAGTAAGTCTAAACGGATGGCAGATTTGATTCAATGTGTTATTTTTCAGTACTGGTGTGTGAACTCTGTTAACTCTAGCATAAGGCAGAAGGGAGAAGAGAGCTGATTTTCCTGGTGATTCTTCTGAATTTCCTGGAGTGTAAGACACATGTCGATCCAGTTACAGATTCTGATATGGTGAATGCAAAAATTACCATTGGTTTAGAACAAATACGCCTAGCTGTAAGCAGTTATTCCGGAATAAATATTTAAACTGTGACTTGAAAACTCAAATTTGGATTCACCTCGGTGTTGTCCCAGAAAGAGGTAGCCTGTGGCAAGCAATAGTATGTAGAGACTGTGATAAGGCTACCTCTCCCTGCTGTTTCTTTTGACTTCTGGCTGGAAGTGGAAAATGAGAGCTACTTTTTTGTCCTGAATGAAAGAATGTGAATCTTTTAGCTGCTTCATATCCCACAGCTAGTGCATCAGTTACCTCTTTCTTTGCCTCAGGACAATAAAATGGTGAGGGAATTGCTGTAACGCCATACATTTACCTAAATAAGAGCTTTTTTAAATAAGGATCCATTTCTTTTTGCAGGGTGTTTGCTTAAGGAGTCTTGTTTTCCATCGAATTGTGTGCAGTGATCTCCTAAGCAGAGAAGAAGCAATCTGTTTCTCTTTATCCAAAAGTCTGAGTCAGTTTTAATGGTTGAGATTGTGGACAAGACATTAGATTTCCAGCTTGGTGGACCCTCGGGGATGATGGTTTGAGGTGGCTGGTGTTTCACAGTGGTTGTTTTCTACTTCAAGCATTTTGCTTCTATTTTCTTCTCTGTCTAATTCCTAGATTTAACTGATGCATCAGGACACAGCGGCCAAGGACATGCCGATTCTGCATTTGTTTCTAAGGACAGTATCTGGCATGCAGAATAAATTAGCATATATATTCCTTCTCCAGAAAATGTCAGGTGGAGCTTTGACCAGCCAGAGCTTGATATGCTAAAACACTGCCAAACTTTTATCACTTACAACACAGAAGATCAATTGTCTGAACCTTTTTTTTGGTCAGTGACTTCACTGTGTGTTGACATTTGCATATGCATGTAAAAAGGTGCAGGTTATGTTAGGAAGAAACAGCTACTCTTACACTTAATTACAGAATTCTTTAGTGAGGGGCTGTAAAACTCAAAATCTCTCTGCTCTGGTGTTTCCTCAGGAAAATAAACTGTTTTATTTTAAAATTCAAGACACTTCCTGTGTTTTCCATTAGAAGCTGTATATTTTTTTTTTTCTTCATTTTTACCCTTCTCCTGTGCTCTGGAGCTTTTCAGATTCTCAACAATGGCTTGGCTTGCCCAGCTTGTTTGGATTACAAAACGTTATTGTCTTTGGGTCTGTCATAATGCATTTGGCCTTTTTTTCCTTTTTGCTTTTTCTTTCTTTTTTCTTTTTTTATGTGAAGTTTCCACGTCTCAACAGCCCACAGTGGTAGCAGAACTGCCAAGTTTCCCCACAGCATTAGGACAACTGCCGATCCAGCAATGTGTACCACATCACTAGTCCAGGCTGCGTGTAACTGCTTTGAGACCAGCCTTTCCCTTCTCCCTGTATCTCTCCCACCCTTTTTCTGCAGTGGCAGTTGGGATGAGAAATTCACTGTATTAAATGTATCTAAAATAAATCCCACTTAGGAGGGAGCTGACCATGAGCTGCCCCTCCTGCACCCTTGCCCCATGTGCATTGTGGTTGAGCAACCATTACAAAATGCATACTGTAGCTGGCAAGGCATCTTAAGAGCTGTGTCTCCAGCTGAACAAGCCTCCGAGCTGTCTCAAGCCATAATTTGCTGGCAGACATCTGTGTTACTGACAGTCTTTCACAGCTCAGTTTCTGGGCTGGGGTTTTCAGGCCCATGGCTTACAGAGTTTAAATTTGTATCAGAAAGAGGGTACCTCTGGTGGCTTTGACAAATCCTGGCAACAGAAGTGTCAGGGAAGACTTGCTTGCCACGTAAGCAAAGTGCCAGTGCTAAAAGGGGGTGTGGGTAGCCTGAGGTAGAAATATATGGGGGGGGAAAAGGCAGGCCTGATGATAACTGTTCCTTTAAAGGACTGCACAGAATTAGTATTATTTATCTCTGCCTTTTAAAGAAAAGTTAAGACACAGTTGGTCAGATTTTCTTTACTCATGGGTAAATCCAGTGTCAACAATTTTGAAGTACTTTGCTCTGACTATATCCTAGACACCTTCCCCAAACCTGTTTTTCTCCCCTACTGCATTCCTCACTGGCACAGTGGCTTCTTCCAGGGTTCCTCTCTCAGCCTGCCCTAGGGCTGGAGGAGCCATACAGTGCTGCACTTAACAAAGGCATCCAGAAGGCACTACCTGGCATCAGCTTTGGCAGTTTCGGAGTTAATTTTATGTTCCTCCTTGAAAGGCAAACAGTGGCCTTTCTGCTGCTCACATGGAAGCAGAGGAGTTCTTTGCTTGTTTCCAAATCACAGCTTTAGCTTTTTTACTTGATTTTAGGGTGGTGAAAGATCTCTAGATAACAAGTCCATCTTTGACCTGGTTTGTTGGCGGCTTCCTTTGCCCTCCAGGAGCGCATGCAGTTGAGTTGCATCCCATCAGACACAGTCCAAGCTGGTGAGATACCCACCGCACATCACGGGCTGAAGCCCAAGGCAGCAGCAAGCAGGGGAGCTGGGTGCTGCTCCTGAGCGCACCCATTGCAGCAGCAGCGGAACACTGGCCAGCTCAGCGTGTCTGGCGAGGGGGGGCTGTGGCTCACAGTTAGCCACCCAGGGGTCAGCCCATGCTGGGGAATCACCCGCCCACGTGAATTATTCCAAAGCAGGGAGGCTGGTGCCCTGGGGCGAGCACTAAGCAAAACCCATTTTATTCTAGAGTCAATATTGTCCACTGCCTGGAAAGCTGCCAGCCTGCTCTGCGCTTGCCCTTTGCTTTCCAACAGGGAATGTCTTTCAGCCTCTAAGCATCTGATTAAAAAAGCAACTTCACTTTTCAAGCCGTTTTATTTTGTTTGGGATGGATGCCTTTTGCTTTCATTGTGCAGCCCGCCTTGCCGTCTGCGGTTCAGACTCCGGCTCACAAAAACCAGGCTCTCATTAATCACTTATTGGGGATCCAGAATACCCCAGTGAGAGCCAACGTACATGTTTTGCTTGGTAATGCGCAAGCTGATTTCAACAAATACTGCCAATGTGGCTGCTATCTTATTCTTTATTGTTGGGCTCGATGTCCTTTGACAGTGTGTTCAGGTAGCCTGCCCGAGGAGTGCCTGAGCAGATTGAGCAATGCCACAGAAATGCTTTATGGAGCAGGCACCCGCGCTGCACCCCCCTTTAATATAAATTGATTTATTGAATCAAGTGCAGAAGCCCTGCTACAGAAACCTCGGGCTATATTCTCTGGAGAACCACCTAATAAAACAGCCCCAACTGACACTCCTCATTAGCTTTTCCACGGATCCCAAGGCAGTATTTAAAGTGACAGTGTCCCTCTTTTTAGCCTGAATTTATCTGCTGGCTAATGCCTGTGGTTCTAATTAGCTTAGCATTATTAGTCTTATTCAGATAAGCTGCATTTCCTAACAGCTTGATTCCAACTTGTAAAAAGTAATTGGAAGTCTGCAAACCCTGTGCCATAACCTGCTTGATTGCACCTTTTAGTCAAATTCATGTAATTTACAAAAAGTCATCCTTCCTCCCTCCCCTCCCCCCTGCCCCCCCTTTTTTAATTGAGCTTTTTTTGTCTAGTGAAACCTTCTGTGCTGCTTCTGTTGAAATCCTGGCTGTATTGTTGTGTTTGAGACCTCAGCCGTATCCTTTGTACAATCGCCAGGGAGAGATCAAATTTTAATTTCATAATTACTTCACAAGAAAGCAGCCTTTTCCCCAGTCATGCCTGGTATTAATTTCCTCCCAGCAACTTACATTTTCATAATTTAATGATTATGGGCCACCTTTGCAGCACTGGGCCTTTCTGGAGAAGAGAGAGATAGGATATGATTTGTGCAGCAGAAGCTGTAATCCACAGCCACTTGCCTTGCTTTTTGTGTCTTTGCTCTTGTCTCTCATTGCAAAGTAGCCAGGGATGGGACATGCCTCTTCGGTGCACGCAACCAAAGCAGCTTGCTGGGTTGTGCCTGGGCGTCTGGGGCACAGCTCTGCTATGATGAATGGCTGTTTGCAATGTGCATGTTATGCATCTTTTCAAGATTTGCAGCCCTCGCTGCAGGAGCAGCGGGAGGTGAGAGCTGACCTGCTGTGTACAGCACGTCGCCTGACAGTGACGAATGGCTCTGTTTTCCCCAAGTGCACACATGCCACAGGAGCTGAGCCAGTGTCTTCGGGGCAGGAGAAAGCAGAAACAAGAAAGTAATAGTGCTGCAACAAAACAGAATAACTTAAGTCTGGGGTAAAGCTCTTTGTAAATGGCCTCTCTGGGGACAAGTGAGTGCGACAAGAATGAGATTGGTCTGAGCCACATGCTGCAGGAGCATCTCCTTCTGGAAGCAGCGTGTCTAAGGCCTGTCCCTGCATGGCTGTGCATCTCTGCCTGGGCTTTGCCTTGGCACAAGATCAGGTGCCGCATATGCAAGGGCAAACAAAAGACTCCAAGTCTGTTTTATGAGAAAGAAATTAACTGAAATGAGGTAATCTTAAATCTGAAAACCCCATGAAAAACAACTCTTCCTCATGGTAAGGTGAAGTCTCTTCCCCCGCTCCTGCTTTCTCTGGCTTCTCCAGCTGTACAAATTTGACATGAACTCAGCTGGGTCCCTAGGAGATCCCCTTTCTTTCCATTGCCACCCAGGATTGACTTTTGGCTCTGTTCCTGGATGAGAGGAGGCCCCTTGCTCCTTGGAGGAGTTTCCAGCACTGCTGTGGGATGGTGAGGTCTCGGTCTGCTGTGTCTCACTGCCTGCCCCATCCTACGCTGCAGTGATCTTTCCCAGCAGAGTTTGCTTCCTGATTCCTCCTTAACAGTAATCTCCTTTCCTTCCACAGGATCCCAGCTAGCAAGTGTGGAACAGGCACTGCGAGGTTAACGTGCAGTCTTTCTCCCATCTGCCTCCCCACATCCTTTAACAAGTAATACAGCAAAATGTGAATTTATAAATCATTTTTCTGTCCATCACAGTACATTAAGCCCATAGGGTGTTAACAGCCCACTTCCCTTACCCCTCTATCTCCAGAGGAAATTGCTGACAAACCTTTCTGTTTGTCTTTTAAAAGTAGAAGAGGTGAAGTAAATTGTGAAGTGCTCAAAACAGCAAATTTGCTGGGGAAGAAAAAGACTTGGCCTGGTGAGACTGTTGGAGAACATGGATCCACTTGATGTGCAGCTGCATTGTCTCCACAGTTTCTGTCACTCAGTACTGGAAGCTCAACCGGTCACATGCAGTGAATGAAAGTGCTCACAGTACGCTTGCTCTGTCCTTCCTAGCCTCCTGTAGCCTCCTGCGCACAAAAGCAGCAAGGGAGATTGTTTATAAATACCGTCGGTTGATTTTTTTTTCCCCTGATTTGTTTTTTTGGGGGCAAGGACCTCTCTAGATCCTTGGCCACCCTCTCCCTGACTTCTCCTCCACCACTTTCTTTTAATGCTCCATTACAGGTGAACGGACTAAAAAATCAGTCACACTCCAGGAAGTACCTGAGAGAAGATGCTGGTGCTTGAATCTTTAGAATGGGCTGTCCAGGATGGGTAGAGTTTGTTTTCCTTAGGAATTATTTCCACAGGAGTATGTGGTGCCAGGGGATACATCCTCTCCAAAGTCACGACTCTGTCTTATGACTGTACATGACAGTGAAGGCTCCCTGGAGGTCCAGAGCTCATGTACCAGTCTGGTCTGACCGAGCCAGGGGGGAATTGCAAGATGAAGCATTATACAGTTTCAGGTTCAGAAGAAAGGGTTTCTGAATTTTCTGGGAAAAACACATGGTTTAAAAATTGTATGTTTTCCTTTTTACTGAAATAAACCCTCTGAGAGTATCTTGGTTTAGAGTAGATCTCGCCTCTAAAAACTGTTTTGTGCATATGTGCACATGCATCAGTTGTTTTTAATTGATTTGGGTTTGCCATCATCTTTTCTCTTAACAAACATTACTATAGTTTGTGTGCTTTTGTTATCTTTGTTTATTGTAGTTTTGCCTCTATATGTCAGATGAGTAATAGGGGAAAGATACTGAGGCACTGGAACATTAAAGCTAACCTACCTAGAGGGTACTTAGTAACAGACAGTGGTGTCTGGATTTAGAGATCCTGACTCTGCAGAAGCACGTATGTTTGAGGACATTTTTAAAAAATTACGGCTGGATTGAGACATAAATTACATAATTTTCAGTTGCTCTGTGCCTAACCTGCACTACACATCTTTTCTTCTTGGTAGTAAGCATGCATTTACAGGTTTGATGCCTGTAGTTCAATAGACAGTACAGACAAACAGTTCCTTTTGGATTGGTGATTTAAGCTCTTGTTATCCAAAGGGTAAGCTCCAGTCCACTGATTCCTTGTGTGTGGGGGGGGAAATTAGTTTCTTCCAAGTTTTGTGTTGCTCAAAGATTAAAATCTGGTTTTCTATTGGTATGACCAATGAAAGTTGAGGCTGGGGGAAGGGAGGTTGGTTAGCTGGACTAGTTTTGTTGTGGGGTTTTCTTGAGCGGGTAGAGGGTGTTTGGGGATAGTTCTGGGTTTGGGTTTTTTTTAGAGTGGTAGCAAAGCAGTGCTAGAAATACACTGAATCCACAAACCTGTCTTAAGGGAGAGCCTTCATCCTCATACTTGGTGTGAACTGGGACACATCTGATGCCATAGTGCTTTTTCTTGCTTGGTTTACCACAAGTGGGTTTATTCTGTGCTTCAAGGTAAAACCTTTTGACAATTTTTTTTATTTTTTATTTTTTATTTTTTCTCTTCCTTAGTTATAATTATCAGTTTACTATCAGGTGTCACTACCAGAGATGCAAAATACGGACAAACTTTCTCAAGCTAAGTGCTGTGGAAAAGCAGAGCACGGAGTCTGGGTTCCCCTGTCGTGCTGAGAACTGAGCCTTCCAGGCCAGGGTAGATCGTGTTTTTGCCACCATCTGTTGTGCCTGGGGATGCCAACACAATACTTCTTATAACCAGTAACCTTACATAGTTTGCTGTAAAAGAAAATATAATGTGGATTTTGGTTTTAATCATCAGCTTCCACTCTGATGTGAATTTGTATGTGCTTTCAGAAAGCCAATTTTAAAAAGAAATAGTATGGCAGGAGGATGCATAACACATGTAAGAGATTACCTAGGGTTTTGGCTCTGAAATTGGTATTTGGGAACTGACCGGTTTTTCAAGTTCTGACCCAGTAATATGCAGGTAACTTTGATAATCTTTTATTTAAAGAGTGCCTAAAACACTGCTTAGTGACCTCAGCACTCTAGGAAACTTCTTCTGTAGACTCTCTTGTGCATTTAGCCGCTTCTGGTGATTTTGTCGTCATGTATTTAGAGCAGATTCCAGTGAGCATATGAGTAACATTGTGTCAGCCCTAGTTCTTTCGATCTGACGTCTGCTTTGGCTCCCAGTGCGATTTGGCCCGGTTTTCCAAAATGTTGATCCTGAGTCCAAATGTAACTTTGTGGGTGGTACGTATGTCAAGCCATAGTTCAGTATTTTTGGACAGCAGTAACATTTCATTATTCTTTTGAAATGACAAGAAGAAACAAAGTTAACTGAAAAAAACACAGCTAGTCTAGCTGGGCACAAGCTCGCCTTTTCTACTCCCCCCTCTGCCCCCAATTTTTCCATTTGGAAAAAATAGAGGGTTTTGTGGCAGAAGCACTTGACAGGATTTATGCTTATTCAGAGCAGCAAGCAATAGCATAGCCTTGTCTTTATAACCTGCCTTGTCATGCCGTGGCAGCCACTGAGACTTTCTGGGACGTGGACAAGGAAGATGGGGAGAGCAGAGGGTTGCAACCCTGTGTCTGTGTATGTTAAAACAGTGAGCTAGGCTGAATTACATAGATGGCTGAATAAGGCTATGTTGGCACTAAAAAAACCAAATCACCCCCTCAGGTTCTAAGTCTCTGTTTGATATACCTGCTGCCATATTACATGTTTATATACAGCACACTCTAAACAGCACAGGAAGGTATAAATGTAACTTTGTTACATAAAATCAAGTGAAATAGTCCAGAAGGTTGTAGCCTGTGTGAAATAAACACATGTACAAAGTACAGGAGGTTTCACAGGGTATAAATCAAAAATAACTTCATAGCTTCCGTCCTTCTCCCCAGTGCAGTTGCTGAGCTGCTAGCTGAAAAGCTGTCCTTCATCCTTCTCTTGCAGCAAACCACACGCTCATATATTATTAATTCTGTTTCACTAGTAATGCAGGACATAGGTACTTTTCTAGAGTGTCTCGGGTTGCTTTTCAGTGTGTCTGTGCCAGCTCCACTGCTGCGGTTGCAGTTCTGAGCATTGTTTTTCAAGCACTGATAATTTTTCAGGCAATAGCAACATCAACAGAAAAAGCACGTTTGAGATGAGTTCTGACACCCAAGTTCTGAGCCCAAGAGGTGATTTGCTGTGAGAAGCCGCAAAACCAATCACTGTAGCCCTCTGGGCCTCCCTCACTTAGTCACATAGCTTCAGGAGGTTGTCGGCTAGCCAGCTGCCCTTCCTAATCTGCTGATGAAACAAGTTAGCTTCAGCCCTTGCAATGCAGCCTCTCCCAGCATCCTTACACCGTTGTGTCACAGTTGAAGGCCACAGGGACGATGGTCTTTATGGTGGTTCCATAAAAGATGCTGGATTTGGCAGTGGGGACTATTATTTTCAAGGACTCAGGCCTAAATGATGCCTTTTTCACCTCTTCTTTTTTTCTTTCTTCCTAAAGCACAGTCAGTGTGAGGTGCTATGCAGGAGAATATAAGGAAGGAGGGGAGAGAGGGAAGAACTTGGTCCCGGTTCTTGCCTACCTACAGGACAGTGTGAAGTGAGGGCTTCAGTCTTAAGTATTTGTAGTTATCTTGCAGATAATATCGTTTGTGGGTAAAGAATGGGTTTGGTTTTTCCTTTAAAAAGTGGATTGCAAATAGTTGAGTCACATCAGCTTAGTCTTGTTTGCTATTTGTAACAAATATGTACAACAACTTGAAAATCCAGTAGGAATGGTTGTCATGTCAGGCTTGTGGTTTGATTAGTCATTTGACTCTGATGCTCAGCATGGACTAAGCTGGTACCCTTTTTCTTGGTGTCAGAGCACAGCTGGCTCTATGCAGGGAATAGAAAAAAGTTCAGACTCCTCCTCAGGGAGCTTTTGCCAGGGCTCCCAGCACTGTAGGTCCAGCTGAAAGCTTTGGGACATGTTCATGAGCAGTCAGGGGTGGTAAAATTCTTCCTCCACCTTCAAACCAGGATATCCAACTTGTGAGTGAGGCAGAGATGTTAGCTATTCCCTGCTGGAAATAGAGGAAGGAATGAGAGCAGAGTCCGTGACTGACTCATCCTTCCCAACAAAATGCTATTCCAGGATTTCAGCATCAGGGAAGTATTGTCATGCTGGCTACTTGTAGTGATTTGTGCTTTTTTGTTTGATTTAAGAGCTAATCCATTTGCCCTCCCCAGTACAAAATGCCATGTAAATGCCTTCACCGTATTGTTTCTTAAAAGATGCCCAAGTATCATGGTTATATACCCGAGATATTCTTGACTGTGTGGTCTCCCATGAAGCACCCACTGTGTTTTGCAAACCTCACCAGGTTCTGTTTGGGATTTCACACTAGTAATGTTTTGTAGTATGGGAGCAGAGTCCTCCACGGCTATTTCTTCTATGCATTTTGGTTGCTTTTCCTTTTTTTCTTCCCCCTCCCCTTACTCCAAAACCTTAATATG
This sequence comes from Ibycter americanus, assembly GCA_035590275.1. Lineage (NCBI taxonomy): Eukaryota > Metazoa > Chordata > Aves > Falconiformes > Falconidae > Ibycter > Ibycter americanus. The sequence goes on along the minus strand of JAVJGI010000060.1, from coordinate 54,772,261 downwards.
GACCCTACTTGTGATTACTGGGAAATGTAAAGGTGGGACTTAAATGTCTATGCTACTCACTTTTAAGTCTGAGGCTTGCCTGGGAGATGCAGCATGTGTAGCTGTGTAATACAGCACCATTTATTGATCCAAGGTCTATGCCATATTTTGGTAAAGCAGGGGGCAGTTCGATTACAATATAGGGTTTCAACCTTTAATTTTTAATTTCCTGCTGGTTTGTGTCACAGCCTTAACATTGCTTAAACCTGATCAAATGTGACTCGCCAGAGTTCAAGCAGCCAGTGTGGCTGGAGAGTTGTGCAGCAGAGGTTGGCGGTGGCTGGCAGGGGACCCACTGCGGTGCTTTCCCTCCTCCTGCTTGTCCCTTCCACTTTGGCAGGGAGTGCGCACTCGTGCTCAGGGGATGATTTTGGTATTACCCCAAGGGCTTTGGGCGTGGGTAGGCCAGGGGGAAGGACAGCATGCAGGGAAAGGGTAGGGGGGACAATTTTGTGGTATGAGGAGAAGCATGACCTTCTGGAGCAATGTACTTTAACCAAAGAGGCTCTCCGGCACCTCACCTTGAGTATGTGTTATACAAACCACAGGACTCTGCAGCTTATAAGAACGGCAGCCGTCTATTTATTTAATTTTTTTTTATTTCTCACTGGCAAAATTGCTCACCTTATCACCTCATTGGTGTCAACAGCTGGATGCATAAAAGGTAGAGTACACAGGCACGTGGTAAACAGAATCAGAGCGTGAGCATTTACTTCTCTTGTCTCTTGCCCATGGGAAAGCTGCTGTGAAACGTGAAATCTCTGACAACCTTGAGTGTTGCAGTCAAGGTCAAATGATCACTAAATATCTTTCTAAGACTCTTGAGCACATATTTCTCCTCTTAGTTTAAGCGGTCCTGAAAGGTGAGAATAGGATCAGAGTGCGGTTTCACACTTTGACTGTGTACATGTCCTGTCACAGCTCACCATTTCATATTAGCAGAGTGAATCTATCATTGGTTAGCTTCTTAGTGGGTTTGGAAGGCTTTTTGTTTGGTTCAAGGGGGTTTTGTGACACTGTATTACCATATAGCTGCTGCCATAGCCAACAATATCTTACCTGATTAGGATGTCATTCCAGTCTACTTCTTTTTCCTTGCAGGCAATAGAAGCAGCTTAGCATGTTAGATATTTCCTTGCATTCACTATTCCTTTTGGTGAAATGGGTAATTCTTTTGGGAAAATCTTTCCACAGAAAAAGAAATTCACATCTAGATTCCAAGACAGAGTTCCCTAGGAAAAATAATGATTTATTTTTTAATTTTTTTTTTTTACATCACAGCTGCTTGTTTCAGGGTACTGGGTCACTAATTGAGTGCAAGCTTTATAAATGTTGTTTGTCCTCCCCCCACAGGGCATACAAAACCATTGAGGAAGATGACTTGAAGTTTCCCCTTATATACGGAGAAGGCAAGAAGGTGGGCACGTTTGCTTTCCTCAGACCAAAGGAAGAAGGAATTCTGTGCTGTTTACCACTTGGTTTAGCCTGTGGCAGTCCAGTGTTTTCCACTCAGTATCTCTTTATTTTATCGTTTTGACAGCTTGAAAGAATATCTTGGTTCTGTCATAAATCAGTCTCATGTCTGGGGGCTGGCAGGGAGAGCTCAACATACTAAAAAGCATTTTTATAGCAAACATAGTCATTTGCTGTTCAGTTTGCTTTTGTTTTTCTTTTGTTGTAAGTAGGCTGCAATGAGACAGTCTTAAATAATTGATTTAAAATGTTCCTGGTTTCGCTGTAAAATATAACTAGGCTGGATGAAGATAGCAAAATACCTCACGTTTGCTGAAAACAAAGCAGGAGGATATTTAATAGTGCTTTGAGATGCAAAACTCTAATTTAGGAAGGGGAGGGATCAGGGCAGGATTTGCAAAGTGTAACACCCCTTAACTGTATCTTCTTCAGCTAGTGTACGTGAACTCACTGTTGAATTTTTCTGATGTGTGAATGCTGATAGTTTTCCTTGAAAAGAGAAACAAACTGTTCTGATTGGGTGTACTTTTCCAGCTCTGTGATTAAGAACAGTGAGATCATTAGTGCTGATCCCAGCAAGCTTAGCTGGATGCAGCAGTAGGATCAATATAAGGACGCAGTGGTGTCAGTTTGCCGATACTGGCATGCTCACTGTGTTTCTAAATAGTGCTCCCTTGCTGCATTAGGTTCTTATCTCAATGCAAAAATACACGCTTTTCAAAATTAGGCCGTTTTGAAGGTTCAGTCCTGCAGCTTATCTCTGCATTTGGTTAGGTTTATAATTATTTGCAAAATGTTTCATGCACATCTTTTTAGTTTACTTTCTTTTTGCCTTATCGAGCCAGGGGTTAGTGAGGCAAAATATTTTTGAGTCAGTTGCTTGCTGTTATTGATGCTGTGACCTCTTGTTCAGAAGATGCTGCAGCTAAACTAGAGTTTGGGGGAAGAGATAAGCAGACGGCAGAGAGCAAGGCTGCCCATAAGGCTGTCTGCCTGGTCAATCTTTGGAGAAGCATTAATGAGGAAGAATGCAGCACCTCTTTGGAGACTGCTCATGTCATAGAGTCATAGAATCATAGAATCATTTGGGTTGGGAAAGACCTTTAAGATCATCAAGTCCAACCAATAACCCAGGACTGCCAAGTCCACCAGTAAACCACATCCCTAAGCACCACATCTACGTGTTTTTTAAACACTTCCAGGGATAGTGATTCCACCACCTCCCTGGGTAGCCTGTTCTAATGCTTCACCACCCTTTCAGTGAAGAAATTTTTCCTAATATCCAGTCTAAACATCCCCTGGCACAACTTGAAGCCGTTTCCTCTTGTCCTATTGCTTGTTACTTTGGAGAAGAGGTAGGTGCTTGGGGAAGGAAGTGGTGGAGCTGCCCTAGACTGGCTGTCCACAGAGGAGAGCACTGTGGTCAGTGCCACTGTCACTTGTGTGTTCAGCAATTCAAGGTGGCCTTTGGCACTTTTCCTCAGTAGCGGGAATATAGGGCAATATGTTAATAGGAAGAGGCTGCAGGTTTCTTAGTTAAGTAGTTAGGCTCCTTATCCTTTTTATAAAACCTGTTTACTAACAGTATTGTCTTCTGAAGGGATGTTCTTGTAGACTGGCATGGAACAGTGAGGCAACTGGGTTAGGTTTCCATAGTCCCAGTCCCTTACAGATGGTCACAGTCTAAGGTGGGTGTGTGCAGACTGGCGTGTGGATGAACACAAAGCTTGGAATAATGAGGGAAATGGAGATGACTTGAGTGTGAAAATCTTTGAAGTTGGTTAGCCATGTTAAATCTATAGTTCCTGGGACAGAAAAGGGAATGCATCCCTAACTGTAGCAGTTACAGAGTAGTCTTTTCCTATTGACACAGTGCGTGTAACAAGATTTGATCCCATTGCTTTTCTTTATTTCCAGGCTCGGGTTATGGCAACAATTGGAGTGACCCGAGGACTGGGAGACCATGACCTGAAAGTGCACGACTCCAATATATACATCAAACCTTTCCTGTCCTCATCTCCTGAGGTAAAACAGCTAAGGTTCAACTATCTGATTTGTGGGAGAAAACCAAATATATTTAGTGTACTTATTTATTCTTTCAAAATTGTCCATTCTGATTGCAGTCCAATCCAAGCAATGTGCTGCTCTTCCCAAAGGTGCAGCATGTTAGTAACATTCACATAGTAGGAGTGTTGTAAGTTCCCCAGCTGCATGCCCTGGCTCTGGTTCCTCCACATCTCTGGCACAGCATTGATGCCTTCTCACTCCCAGGTCTACATTTATCCCATAGCCTTGCCATTCAGTGTGACAGACACCCATCTCTCCCCACCTTCATGTACTCCAGCTCCCCCTGAGGCCTAGGTCATGCTGCCTTCACAGAAGTGGATGTAAATCTGTATTCTCCAGAAGGGAGCACTGGTTGTCTTTCTCGGTAGCATAGTATCCTGCATTACACAGAGGATACCAGATCAACTCTTAAGCAGGAAAATGCCAAGAGCGATTGGAAGAGTGCTTTATGCTTCCATCTGTCCGCCCATTGACCTCCAGTTCTTAATTCTTTATGATGGTTTTGTGCAAACACTAGATAATGGCAGAAATGGCAGTGTGCATTCCGAAATGATGGCATAATGGGGATTATGCAGGATTTGTGTTACGGGTAATTTTAAATGCCTCCATCATTTTTACTTGCTGTGCCACAAACAATTCCAGTTTTTGACCACCAGAGACCTTGCAGTGAAGGATATCAAGCCTGCCAAAGGGATTTTGAATGTATTTGCTAACAAGAAACACGCAAACCTCACTTTGTTTTTTTTCCCCTCTGTAACTGCATTCCTGTTGCAACGTCAAGGAACAGATGACATGTATTTTTCATAAAATATTAAGCAAGGGCAAACCATCTGATGACAGCACAAAAAGAGGAGGATTTGCTTCCATGGCCCAAATGCTGAGAGGCACACACTGTCAGCTGGCTTGCTGGAGTTTTAACCATACCCAGTATTTGACCTTGAATTTATTGCTTGCTGTAGCAGTGCAAGAGAATGAAAATACACAGGTGACATAATTCTGCTAGGAAGGAACCAAATTATTAAATTAACCTTGCTTAGAACATCTTTGAGACCTTAAAAATATAAATTAAAAAATCGCTGGGAGATTCTGGCCCTGAAGAAAAGGGCGAGATCTACAGACAGCTCCTCTTCATGTTTCCTTGCTGTCAGTCCAGTACCTTCCGTCTCCCCCCTTTTGAATATGTTGTATCCCTCACTTGGGACCTGTTCCTGCTCTCCTCAGCCAGGCAGGCAGCAGCTCTGCCCTCATCACTGTGATGGATTTGTTTAGTGCCAGCAAAATGATGCAATTCTACCTATTTATTTTTCTTTCTGGCATGCTGAGATCCGGTGTTTCTGGGGTATGTAATGGCTGCAGCACAGTATCTCAGCAGTATCATCTCTGCCAATTGCTGCTGCAGTATTTGTCTGTGTGTATAAACCAAAGCTTCTCATGGGCTTTTCTGATTTGTGTGGAGTGTATCTGTACGTGTTCAAATTCTGGAATATGACATCCAGTTCATATGCTATCCACGTTTCAGGATCTCTTAACTGCTTCGCAAAAGGGAAGCAAAATTGGCTTTGTTTCCACTTTCCTTTCATAGCTAAATTCAGCAGAAATGTACGAGGGCAGGAGGAGGAAAGACAGAGCACCAGCCACCTCAATTTAGAGATGCTGGCAAAAAAAGCCCTGAATTTTATTAGGAAGTAACATATGCTCCAACTTGCTTTCCATTGAACCTTCTTCTCTTAATTATCTCTACCTTCTCTTCCCAGAGAGCACCCCAGTGCTTTATCTCCTTGTGTTTTTCCCTGACTTGTTCTGTTCATATGTGGACAGTGCACCTTGCACAGAAACCAGCATTAAGAAACAATGTCTTTATGCTGCCATCTGGGAAGCTTGGCACTCGGAAGTAAAGGCAGGGACGTCAAGCAGCAGTCATATTTGGCCCTTGTGCAGCACTGGATTTTGGAATTGTTTATATAGAGGTAGGGAAGCACAATGTGTGGTTTCCAGACCTGGAAAGAGGGAGGCAGAGGAAGTTAAGGTGCACAGTGAGTTGTGACAGAGGGAGGATCCAAGTCCTCTGGCTTCTGTTCTGTGCTGTAATTACAGCATCCTTTCCCAAGTTGGAGGCAACATGGTGTGTTTTCAGAACATTTTACTTCCAGTGTGACAAAGCTGTGGTATGCCGTGTCCACCAAAATTTAGCTGAAGGTAAGCATCCCTGAGACTACATCCAGAAATAGGCATATAAAAGTAATTTGAAGGTAGTGTGAAATGGTACTTTGATAGAGTGCCAGGCTATGGGAGGAGAAGTCATTTAGCCAAGACTGACAAATGTAATCAGGATTCAGTGGCTCAGCTGTTACAAGACCAGATTTGGAGGACTTCTGCAGGTTGGTGAGCTCTAGAGAATTGAGCCTTTTATAATGAACTGGAGTAGCACAAAGCAGGCAAGCTATGGCTGAGGCTGTCTGGCATGGAATTAAATATTTATTTTTCATAATGGAACAGTTCATTTGAAAGCTTTCAGCAGGAAATTCTGCTTTTTAAAGCTCAGTAAGAGCCACCTTGTTGCAGCTGAAAAGCAGGATTTCATCCTGAAATTCTTCAAATGGCAGCTCAGCCGTTTGGTGGGGAGAGGTGTGGCTCTGACAGCAGCATTTGGCCCTTGCCAGCAATGAACCTGAAGCCAGCCACCACAGCAAATAAGAAAGTAATGAAGGAGAATTCTTCTCGTTCCATGATGTTAGTAAAATCTTTCTGACAACTCCACAAATATGTCAAAGGAGACTGTTTTAGATTCACATCTGCCTTCTGCAGAAATCTTTAGGAATTACACCATTGAAAGAAACAAGCAAGGCAAATACTTAAGAGGAGTACAGTATGATCAAAGAGAGTCAAGGTGGTTTCAAGAAGCAAACGTAACACTTCAGTGACTTGAAGTCCTTCAGGGTTATGTCTACCAGAGAATTAAAAAAAATAATAATAAGTGCAGTAGATGGTCTTGCATGAGCACTTTGATTTCTCAGAAAATGTTTGAGAAACTGTTCTGCATCACAGGTTATTAATATAAAAGATATGAAGCTACAGACTAAGTGGAAAGTTGGCACAGTCTACTGGAAATTGGCTAAAGGGCAGAAAACAAAGGGTGGCAGTAAAAAGCTAAAAGGAGATTAATTGGTGAGTGCTGCAGGGAGCAGTGTTGGGACCCGCTTTTTATTATTTACATATAAATTACTTGGAGGGTGGTATTGAAAGATCTTGTCGTTTGCCAGCAAAGCTGCACTGGATAACACTGCGCATAAAAAGGGACGATACAATTAAGAAAGGGCTTAATTTATTGAAGTAGCAGAGTTGATCAATAGTGCAGCGAGTGAATGCAGGCTGTTGTTTTGGGTCGAATTCCCCTGGGGCTGGCTGCTGAGGAGCACCTCAGGTGGCTGCAGGCTCGCGTGTCACTGTTGTGGACGATTTTCGAGCTGCAGGGACTTATGTTGGCTGGCTCTTAAAAGCAAAACTGGCAGACAAGCTGCAGCACCTCTGCAGAGCTGCTGTGGTTCTTTTTCAGCAGCTCAACATAGGTTTTGTCCAATGGGTAGATCCCTTTGAAATATAAATATAAAATCAGCCCACCTGTTTGTTGCTTGCCCAGAGCATTTTTCTCCGCACTCTTGACTGCATGTAGATGAGCAATGTGAGAAACAAATATCTGGATTGAAGAGAAGAGTTATGTGACAAACTGCATAACGTGTGTTCAGAAAGATGTCGTGTGTATCCACTGTTACCTATCAGCAGAGATTTGCAAGTACCAGTCAGGATGAAATATAATGTAACCCAGTGTTTTTTGTTATGGATGTCTGTGCTACCAAGGTTCTGGTGCTCCTGCCTTACAACTGACTTTTCATATTTTCTGGTTACTAAAGCCAAGTTTAGCTAGTTAACAGGTCAGCTGTTCTACATCAAGACATCAATGGCTGGTAGAAGTATGGTGGCCAAACTGGGCTCCTTTGAGGGCTGCCCTGGTGCTACAGAGAGATGTTAAAGAGTGAGAAAGTTTGCCAGGGCAGCACTGAAGGGGCTGGTAGGCTGGGGAGAGCTGCTGACAAGGCTCTCGGGGCAGCACCGGAGGCAGAGGACAGAGCACAGGTAGCCCAAGGCATTTAGGGAAGGGGTCATGAGTTCTGTGGGGTGCTATCAGGATTGACATCTGGCTGCAGAAGCAACAGGTCATGAGGGAAAGGCTGACAATTCGGGGTGGAATTGCTAGGAAATTTGTCAAGGGTGCAGCACCGGTTAAGGAGACCTCTGCGCTGCCAGCCAGTATCTAGCTAACCATCCTCTGCACTAGCTGGGCTGTGCAATACTGTTTTGCAGTGTGTGCAGCTTTGTGCAAACTTACGTCACATTGCTTAAACCTCACTGTTGTTTAGTTTCCTGAAATACAGCTACAGGAAGGAGGCAGTCATTGGGGAGATTGGCTCTGGAATTAAAAAAAAGAAGAGTAATTCCCTTGGAGTCGGTGAGCTGCTTTCGGTCACATAAGATTTACAGGGCTGTGGGGTTGCTTGCTGTTGGGTAACTCCCTGGATCGCTCCTCATCTTTCCCAAAACTCTGGTATATCGCACTCCGTCACTTCTTCTGTACAGCACGTGTGGAGTATGCTGTGGGGTGTTGCACAACATGTGTGTGTGGAGTGGATGTTTGGTGAGCCCTGCTGTTCTGAGCATCCGTTACACATGCCTTGGTGATGTTGCCCCACCTGTGTGCCTCCGGGAGCTCTGCTGTCACACTGCTCCATGTCCAGCTGAAGGTATGTGTTGCTACTCCAAGAGAGCCTCATTTACCCAAGTAAGAACTAGAACAAAGCTGCTAGCAAAAAAGTGAAGGGTTAGGAGCTGGCTTGTTTCTGCACCTGCGCAAGGTGGTCTGTGAGCATAACCTGAACCTACAATAGGCTGGACCAGCTCTAAATGAACCCATTTTTGTCAGCAATGTACTAAGCACAGCTGTATTTTAGAAATCTGAGGAAAGGAAGAAAGATAGGAAGAAGGAAGAAAGGAAGGAAGGGAGGAAGAAAGAAAGAAAAAGCTTGAGGAAAAATTAAGTATTATGTGGACGTGGCTGTGCTAATGTGTTCCTGCTGTGGTAACTGGAAGGCAGACAAAGCTGCATTTCAGTGAACATTTTGTTGCATGTCCAGCTGGTCCTTGTGTACAAGAATCTTCCAGTTGCCCAAAGCTTGCCTCCTGTGAACTTGGTGCTCTCTTTTCCTTAGCCTGGGTACCAGCCTAGCATCCCTTATTGCTCACCCTACTGCTCTTCTCTGCACCTCTTCTGACATCTAGTTCCTTCTCAGTGCCAGCCCTTTCTGGAGGTGCTCAGGTGGCAAAGCTTTTGCTTTTAGGAACTACCTACCTTGTTCCTGGATTGCCCATGAAACCAGTGATTGCATATTTTTTTTTCTTTTCCCCAAAAACTAAACAAATTCTTGGTAAAATGATCTGCTCTTGGTGTTCCTTTAGCTTTTTGACCTGTGGATTGGCTGTAGGTAGCTTTGACAAGTTTCTTATCCGCCCCAGTGCTGCTTCCCAGTCAGACAAGATTGTTCATTTCAGGAGGATTCAAATCAGTGATGCGTGGTTTTGGTTTCCTGCCTTCTCCCCCACTAACTCTGTAAAAAAGGCTCTTGTAGTATAATGTGTACTTTGCCTAGGTGGGAGAGGCATGGTAGATGTGTTTTTCCTAGCACTGATATTCAAAGCTTGGTTATTCCTACAAGGGGCTTGCTGCTGAGTGCATCCCTGAGCGTTAACCCTGATGCTCTCAAATATTCACCTGTACCTGAGAGATCTGACCAGAACATGTGCTGCTTATTGATGGCTGCACTGGCCAACTTACCCTCCACACCCCAGTGATTTCTGAGTTGAAACCATGGACTGTTAGTGGCTGAACTAGATTTTGGTAGATGGGGACTATGGCAGCTACTGGTTTCTCTGCAACAGGCTTGAGATGAGAGCTGTGCTGCATATAGGTATCTTTTCTATAACACTACTCCCACTCAGTCTGAATAAGGAGATATGCTGTAATGAACAGAGTGTCTTGCCTTGACTTTAATCCTCTCCAAAGTCCTTATTCAGCTGCTACCTTAGATAATGAAGTAAAGGTTACATTTTACAAATGACCTTCTTGTGCTTTTGAATGAAAGGCGGACAAGTAAGGATTAGCAGTCAGGTCTAGGTGATATTTTTTTTTTTTTTCCTCTGGTACTGGTTGCAGTCCCATAAAATCATAATTACATTAAAAGGTCCAGGCATTTTATGTGCATTGCCTGCTCCATGGCTCCTAAGGGGAGAATGCACCATGAGGGAGAATAAAACAGCTCATATTTTCTACTTATGCCAAGTGCTTGTCCTGACAAATTTCCCGACTGCCACTGCTGTTAGTGGAGCCCGAGGCTGGAGCAGGGTGCGTGATGAGGTGCACCGCTTTCAAACTTCAGTACAGATGATCGTTTCCTCCTGTCTGCATTGCCAAGGTTGTCACACTTCTTTCAAACTGTGGTTGTTGCTGTGGTAATTAAAGTGCTCTGTGAGTGCTTTGTAACAGCTCCCCATCGCAACCTGGGAATTGCAGGCAGTTTGTCAGCTGGAGTACAGCGTGTGCTGGAAGGAGAGTTACACCAAACTAAAGGCTCGTTTTAAAACACCTGCCATAGCCTTTACTTGTATTCTGGCACAGCTGATGGCCCCCCGATACCCACCATGTCTACCCCGTCCACTCCTGACTTTCTCCAGCCTCATCAGGAAGAGGACAGTGAAAGCTGTTTTAAAGGCAGGGTGTTACAGAGGTGCCAGCAGCAGTGGTCAGCCTGGCTGTGGCTGCAGACTGATGAGGTGAAGCCAGTGGGCATTTTAATAGTGTGGATAAGCTCAGGGGTTCACTTCTGTGCAGACTTGAATCGGTCTCTACCTATGGAACTTCTTAAAGATAGACGTAACTGAGCAAGTAAACAGTTTTTTTCTGTTTTGTGGAACTACTCACTTGTTCAGGTGTAATTCTTGAGTGCAGCAGCTGCCTCTGATCTAGAAAAGTAAATGTGATGTCTTCTGCCACACAGGCATTTCCAAACATGCTATTTATCTGGCAGAGTTAAATGGATCTGGGCAAATAGTGAAAACAATTATTTGTGAATATTTTATTAGAAAATATCAAAAATTAATCAAATAAATTATTCAGCTTCCATGTGAGTAGTCCTGCCAATGATAGGGAAGAGCCTCACATGCTGAAACCAGGCTGCCAGGCAGGGGAGGCTTCAAGCCCTGCTGGCAGCAGGCGGCGCGGTGCTTTACAGCCTGGCTAGGAGCGCTTGCATCCATCCCAGCTGGGGTCAGCACTTGAGCTGCGCTGAGCTGGGGCAGGAAGGGTTGCCGCCTCAGGGGCTAAGTTGGAGACAGACCCCAGCAGTGCTGCAGGAGAGGTATTTCAGTGCTCTGACTGAACCTGCTAACTCACAGGCAAACTCAACAACGTTTCACAAACAGGTCTGATAGTTTGCTCCTTCATGAGTGTCTCGGGGTTTTTTGTTTTAGGTGAGAGTCTATGATCTCCTGCAATATGAGCATGGGCCAGATGATGTTCTGATCCTAGCTACTGATGGACTCTGGGATGTGCTGTTAAATGAAGAAGTGGCAGAAGCTGTGACTAACTTTCTACCAAACTGTGACCCCGATGATCCCCACAGGTTTGTGCTTATCCGTGATTTTCTAGCTTCTCTGCAAAAGAGTGCTTTCTGGTAATGTATTTTTGTAGAATAACGTTCAGTAAATATGCAACACTTACAAGAAGACATTTTTACAAGTTGGATGGAGCTTCTACAGCAAATGTGGGGGTGTGGGAGTCTGCTGTAACTCAGAATTGCCTGCTTTCAAAGCAGTGGTTGTGGGATCACGGCATCTTGGCATGGTATCCATTTTGTTTGCTGTATGAGGTCCTCTGGAAACTGTAGGAGGCTGAGCTCTTAGAAGAATGTGGTGACAGGTCTCTGTCTCCAGCAGTCACAGGTTTTCACTTAACTCTCCTCTGGGTAGTCCCTTAACACTAAAGATTGTTTCTCACTAGGACATCATCAGCATATCTCTCTCACTCTGTATGTATGTGTAAATACTGGACAGTGTGGTTCCCACTTATTTGTGGTCATCCTGTGAGCTTTAAACACACCTTCAGTAGGGGATGCTCAGTGCTACAAGCTGCAGGACAGGTGTGGTTACAAAATAGTCGGAAATAGATGGGAAGTCTGATTATTTCATTTAGTTGGATTCGGTTTCATTTCACAATTTTAACCTACCTCATCCTCTTAATTTTTCTGTCTTTATCACCTCTTACCGATCAGTTTATGTGTTTAAAACATACCATCAAGCAAACAAGTTCCCAGACAGCTGGCTAGAGCACTGTCTGCCTTGAGTGAGTCCATCAGTCTGTCTGCTGCTGAGTTCAGTGTCATCATGAATTAAAACGTCACATTGTGGATCAGAAGTCACTCACTTGTAAAAGGGAGGACTGTGAAAGTGAAAAGAGCTTTATCCTTCCGTAGGGACTGTTCAGGAAGGGAAGTGCGTGTTGCCCCTGAATTCAGGACTGGCCATCGCTGTCTTCTGCCCTCGCCCTGGGCTGAGAGCAGGGAGAAGAGCTTTTACACATCCCCAATTGGCATGTGGAAAGCAGAACCTCAGAAATAAGCTCTGGGATATCTCAGCGGCCAAGTGGAAACACATGGGATGATCCCAGAGCTCAAGTTACAGTTGTTTAGATGTGACAACTCTTGAGGACTTGGGGAAACCCATCTCAGAATGCTTGGTGTTTCTCATAATTCTAAGTGGTCATCTCCACAGGGTCAGCCCTTGCTCCATCAGCAAACAAGGAAGATAACTAGCTATGGACACCCTAACAGCCACTGGGGTTTTTATGTGAGAGCAGCTCCAAAGTAACTCATGAGCAGTATTTTCTAGCCTTGACACAAACATGGAATGCAAGAACAGGTTTTGTTGCATGCACTCAGTCATTGGGAGAATGGATGATTGGCATGAAGCTGCAGTTGCAGTATTTTGACCTTCCCCACATTGCGCCAAAGAGGAGATGTGCTATGAGTGACATCCAGGACCCTCTCTACTTCAGTGAGACGTGGAAGTGTCTCTGCCCTCTCTCTGGGAGGAGATCAGGCAGGATTAGCAAAGGCCACTTCCAGGGCACCTGGCACTGCGCTATGCAGATATGCCATTAATTTAAGGTAGGAGATGACCTAGCCAATCTACTTGTGGTTATTCCCTAGCACTATTCAGAGGTGCTAGGGAGCTTTTGCTCTCATTGCTGCACTTCTGAGTCTCTTCTTGCAAAGGCATCTGGTAAAATGTAATACCTCTGCCCTCTTCTGCCTCCATTCTCATCTAGTAATTGAGAAAGGTTGGCACTTCCTACTGTCTCTGCTGGTCCTGTCTGTTGTAAATACAGTCTGGGCATATTGTGTCCCTCTTGTTCCTTTTGATCTTTCCAAAGCTGGTGATGGCCACCACTTTTGCTGTGGTAGGAATGGGAATTCTTTGTTTAATATTTTTTGACTTGTTAAATGAGCAATTTTTCATCCATTATTAAAACATTCATAGAAATCAGAGACACTAAAGGAAAAAAAGATATTTTCTGTATTTCATTTCGATTTGTTTGTCCTGGTTTAACCCCACTAACTAGGGGGGATTAGTCCCTGTTTGTGCCAGTGTGAGTACAACATGCTCCAGAATTGGGCCTGTTGTATTATGAGTTAGAACAAACACATTTATTGGTGTTTGACCTACCGGTCTATGAATGGACATCTGAATGGAAAATTAATTTGTTCTTCTAAGTAACTTTGTGCCAGGTCATTTAGAAGCTTACAAATAGTAGTGGCAAGACATTTCTCATGCCAGCTTGGAAAAGGTAATTAGAGCAGTCCCTCATATAGTTTACAGTGATATTTATGAAAATTACCTTTGTGGAATTGCTCTTCGTGCTTGGTTGTAAAGAATATTTAAAGGATTTAAAGTGTACTGTGTGAGAGGTTTTACATAATTACTTCACAGTGCTCCAAATGAGGTATAACTAATGAATTTACAATAGCATAGCAGCTCAGACTGTGGAGCTGCGTTCATTCCTCTCACTAGTCAGTGACAGGAGAACTGTGTTTGCCATATTATCAGTGTTATGTTTAAAGAAAATGTTATCCCAGAAAATGTCAGGTTCTGTGATGGGTGTAGTGACATAGTCTGCGGTGAGGTGATCAGCTGGAAATGTAAAATCTCTAGGGATGTAGAAAACTTGTCAGAATGTAAGAGACTTGCCCCCTGTGTTTGGTAATGCTGTGGTCTTCAGGAGAACCTGCCTGTGGAGCAGACCTTGGCTCCACCTGACCCAGTAGCCTACTTACTCCCTGACAGCAGTATATTTAAAAAAAAAAAAAAAGCTAGAGAGGAAGATTTTAGAGCTGCACAGTGCTTATCTGTTACGTAATTAGCTCTTTGTAGGAACAGTATCCCTCCCATTTTTAGAAGTCATTTTATAGCTTGATGGGTAAGAGCTTATAGCCCTCGGCAATGCTCTGGGGACTCTCTCCTGCTGGTATTTACTGTCAGAACTGTGAGTGTTTGTTACCCACAGAAAAACATCTTTGAATCCTGTCAAACGTAGCGTGTGCCTGGGCATCTCCAGGCATAGGGAGAGCAAAGTCCTCAGGTCTGTCTTCACCCAGCCATGCAGACACAGCCTCAGGGGATGCAGTGGGTGATGGGCACAGACTTGATTAGAGAACAGTTCCTCAGTGAGGGCTGCAGTGGAGTGAAGAAGCTGGGGTGGAGCTGGATTTCTTAGCCAGCTCATTTCTTATGGGTACTGTGGCAGACAAGAGCATGAAGGGGACCCTGAATGATGAACAGGTGGTAGCGACACACTGCTGCTTTCCATACATCACCTCTCTGAAGAGCTATGAAGATAGAGAAGCTTGACTCTTGCCCATTTCCTTCAGCTGCACTTATGCAGGCTTACCCATTGGCCTTGGGAATCTTTTATTTCTCGTCCTCCCTCCTGTCCTTTCTTGTTCCCTCTCACTCTCACACTAGCTAGAGATTTATGAGGATGCTGGGGGAGTTGTTCCACCTCTGCTGAGTGTGAGAAGATAAGAAGCTGCTCAGACAGCAGCACGTTTCCCCCACTGTCACCATTTCTCCTGCAGTACTTTCACTGATCAATACTGAAAGCTTCAGCAGAAGAAAAAAACCCATATATATTTATTCTTAAAACACAAAAGTTGTATTCCAGTGAGGCTGTTCATTAGGAGGAAGTGGATACTTTAAAACTACTTCAGCAGTTCTCTAATGCTGTCTCGACAGCTGAATTCCAAGTTCACAGCGCTGGAGAATAAAACATTCGGTAATGGACTGCTGCTGCTATTCATCTCCAGGTACAAGAGACTCACCCTATCTCCTCTAGTGCCAAGTTGAACAGCATCGCTTCAATTCAGCTCTACACAAGGAGAGGAATATGTTACCTTGCTGCTGCCTTTACCTGTTCCTTTTCCTTTGCTTCCATGTGCTGGTTTTCTTGTGTATTTCACAGTCTGTCTATAAGAGAATTTCTGGTTTATTAAAATTCTTTTTTTTTTTTTTTTTTTTTATCTTGCCCTCTCCAAACACGAAGCTGCAAAAACTTTACACAACCAAGAGCAATACTCATTCCTTTGTATTCTTTAGATGTGGGGAGTCCTTGTTAATTAGAAAAAGGAGGAAGGCAAAGTTTTCTCGCAGAATGATGGGTGTTTTCTTCTCTTAGATTCTGACAATAGCTGAGAAATCCTTGGAAAAGATTTTCTAGCCAAAATTCACTCAGCATCAGACATGCTGTGAATAAATACTGCAGTTTCTTGCTTTTGTTATTTAGCCCTGCATCTGATTTGGGGATTTGGGAACCGAGGAGTGCAAGTATGTATGTTTGGGTTTTTCCCCTTAGAAAATACGATTTTATGTTTTGTTAGAACCATACAGACAGTGCTTCTTGTTATATCCTGATGTTATAGCTTGAGGTTGTTGGTACAGACTTAGAACATGTGAACGGTGTGCACATGTGTGTGCAAGCGTGTGTTCGAGTTCGTGCCTAGTGCCCTTCTGTCTAAAAGTAAATCTACTGTCAGAACTAGCGAGGGCTGGAAATTTTGCCACTCACTATCATTAGGAGCACAAGGGGTGCCATGCTTCTGAGCAACACTACTTGGATTTAACCCATCAAACTATTTAGTAGTCAAATGTTGGTTCATTTGGATTGAAGAAATCTTTCTAGCAGAGCAAATAAATCTGTTCCTGGTTCAAAGGAGCCATTTGAGTTTAAGGCACCAAAATTGTAGAAACAGAACATAATGGGGGTTTTTTCCTTCTTTTATCCTCAGAGAGTGAATAAAGTCTCTACTGATAGAAATTACATTTAATAACGCGTTCTCTGGTGAAAACTTCTGGGGTTACCTCAGTCCTGGATACTCAGTATACTTCCCTCCCCACCCCCACTTCTGATCAATGGAGATACTGTTCTTTTCTGTTCCTCAGATGGGATCTGGGCAGATCATTTCTGGCCAAGGATCCTCCTAGAACAGGGGGTCTTCTTGTCCTTCCTGGTTTCTGCAAACTACAGAGGTGTGCTTTGCTTCTGGCAGCTTGTGTGTTTGTCTTTGTAGAGCCCTGCATCATCTTGGAGGTTGATACACTTTAAATAAAACACAGGCAGACACAATATTGAACTGGGTTTTTTTCTTGTCAGTCTTTTAACTGTTCGATTAATTTTTAATTATTAAATCATAGAAAAGCTTGTCTCCACCCAACCAAATTCAAAACATCTCAGCCAGGTGTTGGACTGATGAAGAAAAACCTGTGACAATAGCTGTTCACCCATAATGAGATTTCTTTCAGAGGAAACTTCTGAGTACACAAATGTGTTTATCTAGTAATAGCAGGTAAAACGATAAGGGAGCACATGATGGAGCACTGTCTATGCACCACCTTTTGGACTCTGAAACCCTTCTGCACCCAAGCAGCATCTGTTGTTTTTTTCAGGACAGAAAATAACTCCTATAAATCCAATGTCACTCAGCCCAGCACGGGCTGGGAGTTGTGAAACAACATAAAAGTCAGTATTTCACTAACTTAAGCACTTCACAACTCACGCTGATGCAGTTTTCATTGAATAAATGTTATGAAATTGTTTTCATTGAATTCATAAATGTGAAAGAACTGTGGGACTCTGTTAATCTGGCTATATTAACTGTTAAGTTTCCTTTTCCAGTTTCAGAATAAAAGAGATTTTTAAATCATTCCCATGGTCAAGGAAAACAGAGAAATTAGTCTACTTCGTTAAAAGTGTAATTTGGATTTTATTTTTAGTGCTGTATTACTTGTTTTCAAATTACTTTGTTATAGTTTGTCTCTGAAATAGCCAAGCCATGTTTACCTTCAGATGTGTCAGTGAACAAGAGTGTAGTTTTCAACAGCAAGTAGTGTTATTTGGGGTCCTCAACTTTTCAGACTACTTATAGAAAGCCAATTTGTCACAGCAAGTGTGTTTAATATTTTTCTGAAAACTGGTGAAGCCAGGCACCCAAAATGACCAGTGACTTTTTGATCGATTGGTGCCTGTCAAATGCCTTTAGATTCCAACGCAGGAGCCATCACTGAACAGGAAGGGATTGCTTTGTGGGTATGCCATGGTTTGTTTCTCCTGCCTGCTTCTAAAACACTGGGAGGCTTGTCCTAGTAGCTCACAGCAGTAAATCTGGCAGGCTGTGAAAACCCACTTTCCTCACAAAGACAAGCACTCCCTGGCTGTATTCTGCCTTTTCCACAGGTACACGCTGGCGGCGCAGGACCTGGTGATGCGAGCCAGGGGAGTGCTGAAGGACCGGGGCTGGCGAATATCCAATGACAGGCTGGGCTCTGGAGATGACATCTCTGTCTACGTCATCCCTTTAATACATGGGAACAAACAGTCATGAAAGTAGCATCAAGAGTGGTTATAGGCTGGGGATCTTCTGGGGAAGGGCCTGTAAAAGACAGTATGTTTTTGGTAATTTGACCAGGACACTTCCAATTGATGTAATTATTCAAAACTAATGCTGGAGGGGTGTTTTTCTGCCCGAAAGGTAGGGCTCTGCACATATACTGTATATGATTAAAGATAACCCTTAAGATTACAATTTCCCTATAGAAATGGTTTTGGTGCTTAACAAGAATGGGATTTAAATGCTGCTAGCATATTATAGATTCTGTAATCCCTCCAGGTGGGGAATTAATTTTTTTTTCTCACTTTACCATGTAGCTTGGAAGAGCCATTTCAGTTGTGAAAGTAGAAGTGGGTATCAGAAGCCAAGGAGGCTCCTGAAATCTACGCCCAAATATTCAGAAAGTGGCTTGGGTCACACCTCATTTAAAAATACCTATATATACATATATGAGACTCAAGAGTTTTCTTCTTTCAAAAAGTTGCATTCATGACTTACCTATGGACAACTTCAAACTTGTGTAACCCTTCGAACCCCCATTTTCCTCTCCTGTCTCTTCTTCAGTAACTATACTCCTGTATTTTAGTAGGAAAACTGAAATTGTTTTCAGTGTGACTATGCTTGTTTACTGCAGCTAAAACAGCCGCCTGCAAAATTGTCCAGGAGGAATAGGCCATAGTCCTGTATGGCAAGGTTTATTCTGGTGTGAGGAGTTGTTTGTCAAGATTCCATGTTGTGTGTATATCATGATTATACAGAGCACGCAAACTCAGTTTTATGTGATGTGGTTTCTTTGGGATCAGAGATTAGCATTCATGGAATGGTTCTGCCTGCTTTATCCTGTTGAAAAGATCCCTGACCATACAGCTTTTGCATCAGGTGGGATTCAGTAAATTTATTTGGGCTCCCGAGTGTATTTTCAGTTGGATTCCTACTTGAAGCAGTGGTATTGTTCTCGTTAACAATTTGGTTACACAGATAGTGATCTATTTAAAAGAAATGTCACTTCTTCCTGCCTCAATTATTCAGTATACCTCTGTCTGCTTGACTTGGTGATCAGAACGTGACAGCTTGTAACTTTCTGTCCTCTTGGTATTGAGGACTGTAGTCAAGGATCAGAAGATCACTGTGATATATACAAGCCCTTGGCTAGCTTCAGCAGTTTTTTTCTTAGCAGTGATGAATATATTTAAATAAAGAAAATCTGAGTAAAACATTATCAAAGTGAAAGCAATAGTCCAAGAGGGAAACAAGTGAGCAAATCTGAGCTTAACCTGGCTGCCTACTCTTCAAGCAGTCAGCTCTCTTATTTCATTGGCAGGAGCTGAAGAAAAAAACAAAATCAGAAGGTTCTGGTATATAGGCAGGTATATTGGCTGGGGAGCCAAGTTCAACCTAATTTGCCCCCAGACCACATTCTTTTGGAGCTGCTCATCTGGTTTGTATTTCTTGGGTAGCCAAAAGACAGCCAAAGGAGCTGACATAGTTGTAAGGCACTGACTAGGCAGCTCACAAATGTTGTGTGCTTTTCAAAGGAGGAGGAGGATGCTGTGCCCTTTGCAGATTTTGTCCTGAACAGGCATGGCCTAGAGCTTGCCAGTTTTGTAATTTATAGTGTGCTATGTAAACACCACGCAGCGCGTGTGCAGTGTAGCTGCCCAGATGCTTTATTTGATTGCGTCTGGAAGTACATGTCCAACAGTCTCGGTGGATTTAAACTACCCTTTCTCTAAATCTCTAGACTCAGTAGGAGTTTCAGGTTGAGAGCAGGCAATGCGGAGTGTGAAATGGCTCAAACATGCAGCTAACTGCATGATTTTAGCCTGAAAACTGTCCATGCATTCCCAGTGCCTGCATGTGATAAAGCTGTGCAGAACATGGATGTTTATATTCTAGAGCTTCAGCATAAATCAGTGGCATATCTGATTGGGTGTTGTCATGGTTTATCTATGTTTTCCTTTTTTTTTTTTTTTTTTTCCCCTTTACCTCTTCTGTTTGCAGCTGGGTGAAGAGAGAGGTTTGGTGTCTGGAGTATTTTTTCCATGGTCCCTCATATGTTTTAAAAGTTTAAGCAAGAGATTTTCTCTTGCACTTCTTTTTTTGGCCTAATAAACTTGTAAACATGCTTTTCATGCTCTGTGTAACTCCTGTTGTCTCTTCGCAAATGCAGTTGTGTAGTCCTCTAGCAATTCAGATCCTCTTTCGCAAAGAAACTAATGCTGGCAGTTCAGTGGAGTTGTCTGAACAGCAAAGAAGCTGCTGCTTGCTGGTACCAGCCTCGAGCCTGAGTCAAGTATTTCAGTGCTCATGCATTGTTAGTCTTCATTATTTGGTAACATGGTGTCAACACATATTCCAGTCATTATAAAACTACTGAGTACAATGCGGTGGAAATAAATTTCCAGTGTAGCATTAGCTAAAATTTAAAAGTGACACTTTCAGGCAATGGAAGGTGCACCTTCTTATTCCAGGGGTGTTTTTAAATGTACCACTGGAGAGATGGGTTAGCGGAGTGCATGATTTGGTGGGAGCAAACTGGCTGGTGACTTCTCAGAGCAAAATCTCATGGGCGCCGGTATGGCTTTGTGAATCAGCCTCCACTGTTTGTTGTTGACTTGAGGTATTGCCATCAGTCATCCTGCTTTTCTGCAGCAACTGGGCCCAGGTCGAGTTGTGTTAGCTTTCAGCCACTCTCCTGGAAAGGGCAGAAGTACAGTATCAGCTATTAATATCAATTAGCATCAAGTAATAAATTCTGACAACTTTAAAGAGTAATAAAAAGTTTCCTACTCAGATGTATGTGACTGAAACTCTGCTGTGATGCTTTTTGGTTTGCTTTTTTACAAAGTATCTATTACACATTTACATGCTTGCCTCCGTAGAGTGTCTCTGGTATGTCTTTGTTACACTGCATTAGTACTTGGGCTTTCACTTCTATCTGCTTTCAGTAGGAGCTTCTTATGTGCTTGCACTGTGGTCTGTGCTCTGCTTCAAGGTATGGTATAAATACATACACACACCAAAGCCTCATATAAACAGGAGGCAGGAGTCATTTGTTGGGGGGGTGTTATGTGAGAATAATTAAAAGCATTTCCAATTCCCTGTATAGGTTGAGTTATTTTGGGAGGCACAGCATTACAAACCACTGATGGCAGGGAGGATCCAAGGTGTGCAGTACCACTTCTCAGATAGACACAGGATGGATATTGCCATGTTCAGACTTGCAGCTGCTCTAGGGCTCAGTGAAGCTCCTGACTTAGGAGGAGACAGCTCGCCTCCTCCAACTGGAGCATGTTAGGCACCAAGTCCAAATTCTAGGTCCTTGGCATGTCATCTTAGTTACTGCCTGATGCTGGCAGCGCTGTTTTTTTGCCAGTGAAGTTCCCTTAGTATCTGAAACTGTTCAAGCCTTAGCAGCAAGGGACCTCGGTCCGGAGTTACTTCTGTACTCGTACAGCTGTTGCACAGTGCCACGTCCTTGCCTGCACATAGGCACTGTTTAGAAAGTCAGGCAAGTTCTTGTCCTTCCTTGGACAATGGCAAGGAAAGGAGGTAGTAGGCCATAGTTCAGGTTAGCTGACAGTGCAGTGGAACACTGTCTTCTGGTGCCTAGTCCAGTCCAATTCCTAGAAACTCAGAACCAAGAAGCTTCTGCCATTCTCCTGTAAGTAGTGTTGCAGAACGTAGTACAGCCATGTTGAACATTTTCTCTTGCACTGCAGCCTAAAATCTTTGTTTAATTTGATGAAGAAGGTAGTTAGAAATTTAATTTACACCTTAGATGAGGCAGACAACAATCATTTAGTACGCTAAGGCAATGATGCTTCCTTCATGAACACAAAAGCTTGTTGTCTGAGAGGGCTGATGTTCAGTGGTCTTGTGCTGGAGAGAGAGAGAATTTATTTTAAAAAGTTCTAAAAAACAACAGGGCTAACAAGCTAAAGGGAGAGTGGTCAGAGTTTGCTGTTAGTTGTGGATTTCCATGTTAAAGTTAATTCTGTGTTAAAATATGACAAGAGAGGTCTGCGAGGTACAGTCAACTCTGTGCCTCCGGGATATGTTTGAAGAACTGTGCTTGATGTTTGGGCAGATTTTGGCTTTGAACTTTTGCTAGGTTTTTAAAGAACACTACACACTCCAAGCAGATCTGCTGTGTTTCTTCCTGTCTCAGTGTTTTGCTTTTATTTTACGATTTATGTACCAATATTTGCAATGTTTTTGTATCAAACATGAATTGCAAATTTTGTGGAGTTGTTGTTCCTCCCCAATATTTTTGGTGTGTAAATAGTTTTCCTCCATGTGTCTTAGATGAAGATACAGTGATGTGGCTACTATAGAGAGAGTGACCAAATGATGCTGTAACTGTGCTGCTGTATTTCTACCTGTGACGTACTTGAAGGAGGATGCCCTTGTCCACCTCCACTCTCGTTCTTTTTTCTTATTCTCTTTCTCTTTTTTTAACCATTGCTGGTGGTGTTCTTTCATAGGTGTCTTATTTTGGTTTGGGATTTTTCTTTTCTTTTTTTTTTTAAATAGCTGCCACTCTTTTCTTTTCCTTCATTGGACAAGTCGTCTTGTTTTAAGATCTGTACAACTGTCTAGGTTTTATAGTCCTGAAGAAATGGAGGACTGCTGGAGGAAGAGGTTTTGGACCAATGTACTTCTGCTTTGTGACTGTGAAATGTTAATCTTTTTGTAACCTAAGAACAAAAAATGTTTAGTAAAGGGATATATTTTGTGTTTTTTGAAACTTTTCAGTGCAATGAACAAAAGAGGAGGATGCTAAAGAAGTGTATGCGCAAAGTTTTAAAATAAAATTTTAAATTATATAGTATATATATCCATTTATATCTATAACCATTATTATTCTGCCTTTGTCTTGAAGAGTGCCTAATTCTCTTTGTGTGTATTACAAATCGGGCAACGTGAACAAGTAGCACATTCTGCTTTACAAGGGAAATGAATGATTCACTGACAAAAAGTCTCACTCTGGATTTAATGAAGTAAATCCCTATGAGGTGCATTAGCGTATGGGTTGATCTGGAAGGGTTCAGCTGTAGGATAACTGTGAGAGCTGTGTGCTGCCATCAGATTGTGATTCATTGCTCAGACTGCCAGTTGCCGTGTTCTGCCTCAATGAAGAGCTATGCAAAGTGATCAGCTATCAAGACTCTGTGGCATGAGACACTGGATGTAATTTTTTTACATGACAATGTAAGTTTTTCCCTCATCCCCAGTTCCTTAGGAATCACTGTCTCAAATTCTGCTCTAACTTTATGTTAGAGTAAAACGAGGGGTGAATTCATAGATTCCACTGAAGCAAGCTGTCATGGTTATTTAGTAACCAAAGATGTTTTTGAAGGTACTGCAGATGCAGGAACTAACACTGGCCTCTTTGCATCGTGCCAGCGCAGAGCCACCAACAATGCCCATCGGGGTTGCCAGCAAGAGAATGAGAGCTGGGTATGTATCTACTGTTTATATCTTTGAAATATTGCATTGTAGCACAAGCGGTTCTCCTGATTCCTATTTCACCCCACACTTAGTAGAAGAGCAGTGAAAACATTTTTTGTAGTGTTACCCCAGTTTTTAAAATGCTCCATATGCCTGTTGCATGTGTTGCTTTCACTCTGGTTCTTCGCACTCTCCGATTAAGTCCTACAGTTTATTACTACAGTCAGACCACTTTGTCAAGTTCACAATTGCTGTGCAAATAAAACTTTGGCACAGCTTTTCCTGGCTCGCTGGTGTCAGCTGAATAAAGAAGTGTTGGTAGTATGCAGTGACAGGGAACTGTTGCGTGTCAAGAGAACCTAAAGGAGCTTGCTCCACATCATCCTATTGCTTTTGCATCTCTGATGTCCTAAATTCTGTAAACTTGTAGATCAGGTAGGGCTTGTTGTTTTCATTTTTTAGGTAATAGGTAGAACTCTTCAAATTTGGACATCAGTTTCTATAATTCCTGTAGGTAATAAATCAGTGCTTAGCCAAATAATATATTCATGGTATTCCACTGAATATACTCCGTTAACTAAAGCAACATAAGGGAACAATCCCAGTAATTTATTGTATTTTGTGCAGTTTCTATAAAACTGAGGACTGAAGTTTCATCTTCTTAATGTATCCTTATAG
Organism: Ibycter americanus; assembly: GCA_035590275.1. Classification (NCBI taxonomy): domain Eukaryota; kingdom Metazoa; phylum Chordata; class Aves; order Falconiformes; family Falconidae; genus Ibycter; species Ibycter americanus. The sequence continues at coordinate 54,748,508 of JAVJGI010000060.1, read as the reverse complement.
AGAAATGTACCTTCACAAAAAGTTTACTTCTTCGTGCTATTACACTGCAGCTTTTATGGATTCCAGAGTTCCTTGTGCACTTTCCAGGAAGGCTTATATAAACCAAAGTTACTGCACATCCTGTTCTTGTTAGAGGGAAGGATGAAGGCTTTTTAAAAATCCTCTACTTCACAAAACAAAGGATGACATAACTTTTTAAGGACATAAAATGATTTCAGGAGACATTATGCTTTGAGGACAAGTTTAATAAAAAGGAGTATTATCAGGGTAGACAAAATGTGTCTACAGGTAGATAAAGAACATATGATTTGGAGACTCAATAAGTAAGAACAATTAATCGTAAATTTGAAGCTGCAGAAATAGTCTACAGCGCTCTGCCACAAAATGCTAAGAGGAGAGGGAGGAAGCTGCAGTAGAAAAAATAATTAGATCTTTACTGCAGCTAATTTAAGACTGATTATTTAGATGCATAAACAGATGAGATCTCTGAACCTTTATGAATTTGAGGCCACCTAAGATTAGAATTACATTATTTTTCTTTGGTGTATTAGTGCATAGTTTCTCAGGCTCTAAAGAGTCAAAATGTCCCTGATCTTTACCCCTGAGCTTTTATTCCCTTAAGCAATAGAAGGCAGTCCCTTAATCCCTTATGGTGGTGTTCTTTAAAGACAGCACTACAACCAGCTGTAAAGGTTTGGCGTCATCCCTGAGCTTCACAGTGATCCTTGGATTTACCAATCTGTTGGTTGGGTTTTCTTCTTGTCTGTGGTAAATCACGGCCTTTCCCAACAGGCTGTACTCTGACAGGGCACCTTTCTGGTTCAGTTATGCTGTGAGTGGTAGTTTTCCTTCCTTCTCCTTACTGTACTCCTCTCTGATTTAAAGCATTTTAGAGTAGTTAACTGCTGTTTGAGATGTGCCACCGAGTCCTTGGCCATCCACCTCCCCCCATCACCCACTTCCTATGAGTAAAGAGGACACAGACAGCATTGCCAGCAATGCAGGGATTGCTGGAAGCCAAAGGGAAGCCCCCTAGAAAGGGAGATGATTTCTTTGTTAACCTAACATTGCTCATTACCTCAAAATGAAAACTTGCATGCACGTAGTATGTTAGTTTTCCTATTTGAAAGGGGAAACTTTAAGGGGTTTAAGTTGATTTTAGAGGATTCAACTTTTTGAGCTGTTGTTACCCCAGTTCTTTGGCCCAGTTATTCCCTGGGGAAACTACTTTTCCTTGCCAAATTAAGAGCTGGCTGGAAGATCCAAAGGTTATCGCACAAGCCAAGATGCAGCATTTAGCTTCTGATGTGACAGTTGTTGCTTATTTCTGTAATTATTGCTACAACTTTTTGGGGAATAAGCAAAAAAGCCTCCAAGTTTGCTATTTTTGCTTTAGGAAGGTAAGACTTCACATTATGGAAATTCTGCAAGATATCCATGAGTAAAATTACATGGAAAGATATTGTTTTCCCATGAGAGTAACTGTTGAAGACAAAGGACTAGGCAGTCACCTCATCAAGCAGCACAAATTGTTCCTAAACAGAGAACATTTCTCTGTGCAGTATAATACTCAGTAAAGCTCAGGGATGTAAAAGCAGCTAACACACTTGCAGTCGTTTCAGTCTCCAGAAATGTAGACTAACTCTGCCCATCCAGATCTCTTAATGTGTATTAGTTTAATTGTTAATCCTGCAGCCCTTTGCAGCTGGAGCACCTTGGCAGATGTGGGCTGAGGCAGCTGTTTCACCATACAGTGCAGTGTCACAGCACGTACTGGGATGGGGAAGGGGAGGCAAGAAGAAGCCAAATCCACTTGCAGTTCTCCAGGATCTAGAGGCAGACAAATCAATTACTCAAATATGGAATTGTCAAAGAATGTACAAAGAGTGGGGAACTGCTACATCTGCAAGCAGTTTAGACATTGATTCTGAAAGATCCTGTTGTCCCTGTGTTATGCCTGTTTACTTTTGTTCCTGGGTTGGCACCGCAGCTAATTGCACCAAATGTCTTATTTCTTACCATCCTCCAGCTTTCCCTAGAGCTTTGTCAGCCAAATGTCAACTGCATCTCATCTAGCTGAGATCAAGGTACTCCACGAACAAGCTCCTAATACAAACTTATGCTGCATTTACTGAGGGTTGCATTCACTTTGCTCCCAATTTAAAAAAATAAATTTACTTTGCTGGTCTTTGCACCCCCTCTTAGTGCTTGTTTTTCACCAGCACTCATGCAATTGAATTTTACATCCGGGAATTTAGAATATGTTAGAAGAGCTGGAACATCATTCTTACCTTTTTCTGCTTGAGCACCAGCATAGAAGCAATTTAAATCAGCCAGACAAGAATCAAAACACACCCTTCAAACTAAGTCTCATGTCCAGACTTACAAGTATTTTATGAATGGGAAAAATATGAAACACAATGCTCAGACAGTAAATTTTGCTGTGGTTACATTTTTCTAAGGATGGTGTTTTAGTGAAGGTCTGTTTAGCACCAAAAAAAAAAAAAGGCGAGTAAAAAAAATATTTATGGTTATATAAAATTGCCCAGTAGTGCTTCTCTACTACCACTCCTGCAAGATTTCCCTGGTGCTGCCTTCTCTAGGAAAGCAGGCAGCATGAGACTCAGGTACCCACCCGGTCAGGAAATGGGAAGGGCAACACCCAACCAACCTGGAGTCCTGCAGTTAGCTATATGGCAGAGACTGAGTTCTAATAAATAAGCTTCTGTAGAACAATGAAACTGAATTTATAACTTTATTGAATTTATAACTTTATATATAAAAGTATGTATATAGGAAAAAATTGGCAAGGAACTCTGAGCAGCAACTAAGATGTTGAAAGATGTGATCTGTTTGTGACTGTTCCAGGAGCTGAAAGCAAACAGTGGTCTGTAAATATACGTTTTAGCTGTCAGTTACCCAGAATACAGTTAAGTACGTTTGCACTTCTGTTAACAAACCCTCCACCTTTTAGGAGGATTAGTGGGGAAGAAATGGCAAGACACCCCTTTCTCAAGGTGTCTCATCCTCAACGGAAACAAAATTGAGTTTTAAAAATTGAACTGGGAATAACTCAATTTTGTTCATCCTTTGGAGGATTCAGCAGCTACCTCTGCACTGAAAAGCCTCCTGCATTCACAAGTCCTGGCACTGCACCGTCCTGTGGCCATCAGATGGGCCTGTGAAGTCGCCTGCCTGGCCAGCGGCAGCCGGCATCCCAGTGGTGGTGGAGACTACAATTCCTAGAGACCTGCAAGGTTAAGCAGTGGCTAAACAATGGTAGGACACAAACATCTACATAGATGGTTAAATCCTTCAATATAGCCTTTTTTTTTTTTCCCTTAAGAAAACTGGTATTTGCACACTACCCAAAACAAGGCTCAGGAGCGAGAATGCCAGCTCTTGTAAACCTCGCAGAGTCACTGCTCCTCCACTTAGGAAAACAGAAAATGGAGAGACTCCTCTCTTCGTCTGCCCTGGAAGGAGGCAAAGAGAAAGAAAAGCATGGCTTTGCTAGCAGTCAAGAACCTGCACTGCTGCTGCACTTAGGGTCATGGTCTGCCTCACAAATGGAGTTTGGTAGTGAGGCTTGAGGTTCTGGGGTCTCCTCCTTGTGGTGCTGGGCTGTAGTTGGCACTCAGTGATGCCAGCTGTTGTCTCACAACAGCTGAGGTAGAGTTTGTTGCTTTTCACCAATCCTGAGTTACTCCTAAAAACAAATGTACTGAGGTTTCTGGAGAAACAGTTATGATTTATATTTTTTTTTGATTCATCTAGAGCCATAACATGATGATTGCGTGCCAGCCTCGCCCAGCAACTGTTCATACTCTCCCTTGCCCTCCCCCAGTAACATAACATGCTATGTGCAACAAGCCACTTGCTCCCAGGAAGGCGATTCACTTCTAAAAGGCATATTTGTGGAGAAAAAAAATGCTTTGAGGGTGTTGCTGTGGCTCTGTGTGACCTGCATTGGGGATGAAGTACAAACCTCAACATTGCAGACATATCCCAGGGTTGCGTTCACAAGGCACAGGGAAGCAACGGGGGAAGGACAGGAGCAGAGCATGAGAAGCTCTGTTGCTTCATGTGAAAATAAACTCTAATAGCAATTAAGGGAAAGGAGTAAGAAGTTAATAAGGCAGTAAAGAGTTTTCCAAATTGGTCACAAACCATTGGTTTATCCCTTGTAAAGCTCAGCTGATGAGGATTCTCTCATCCCTTTGTCCCCCCTATCTCTTTCAATGATCATCCTTCTTCATGCAAATGTAGATGGAAAGGGGGAACAGTGAAAGGTTAAAATGGAAGCAGGCTATCTTTCATCGACATGGTAATTTTGCTGCTTGGCTCGATGCCAAATGCTCACTGCAGCCACTAGCTGCCATTCCAACATGAGTGAAAGGATCTTTAATAAGAGTGTAAATAAAAGCCAGGCTGAGAAATGAGTTTTCCATCCCAGCAATCGCTGGCCTAACCTCTGCTGTAAATAGTCTCTCAGAGCAGCACAGATGGAGTACCAGCACCTGGGGATCAAGGCAATCTCTGCACAGTGCAATTTAAACAGCTGGGTACAATTGAAACACGAATTAGCGGGGATAGACGGAGGGATTCCATTTTGTGCACTAGGTAAAAACAAATAATACAGTCCTTTTTCCCCTTTAAAAAAAAAAGCGCGGGGGAGAACTTTTGACATGATCTTGTGGGAGGTGCTCTTTGCTGCAGCTGTTAGATTAATTTAACCATGAGAATTTCCCACAAGGCGCTGTAAAAACAGAGCCTTAATTTATGATCATTGATTTAACAGCTTGAAAGTGATTTATCTGACCTCAGTAAAGATAGCGAGGACACCAGAAGAATGATCGGTCATTCTGGGCTTTGTGTCGCTGTGATTGGCCTTATTAATTTAGAGCAGAAGGTCTGTTTCAGTGTCTTACTGAGACAGTCAAAGGCAGTTGGCAACTGAACCATTTTAAATACTTTTTTTTTTTTTTTTAAGCATTACTAATGCTGCTAAGTACTAAGAATTTATTCCACATGGAAAAGATCCTCATTAGTTAAGAAATGGTAAGGCTTCATTTAGAACTGCACACAAACAGACGCCTGGTCTTGGATTTGCAAGTTGATTTTTCTTAAGTAATTTTTTTTTTCGGTTGTTGGGAATCTAAAGCACACTGTGAAATGGAATTGTTAAGCATTACAGTAAATGAGAATAACTTTGGAAGAGATAAAAGAGGTTGGCGCAAGGGATTGCTGGCTCTTGCTCTTTTTTAAGGGTAGATTTCAGAAACACCTAAACACATATTTTACTTTTTTTATCATTCAGTCCTCTTTATGGAAGTTATAGAGCGTTGACAAGTAAATACATCTAGGTTTTATTTCAGAAGAATATGCTTTTGGTTAAAATGAGTGTAGCATCCACTACTGAAATGTCACAACTGAGTGATGCAATTTCTTCACACAAATAAGAGGAGAAAGGATGAAAGGCAAAGGGAAAGGTGAGCGCTCTTGCTCTCTCTCTCAAAGAATAATTGTTTTTAAGAGGAGCATGAAATGACATACAGATGCTGTAATAGTTTACCTACACCAGAAAATTTGAATACAGAATAAAGTGTGTTTGCACAAGCATATACACGTGCAGAAATCACACAGGAGGTACCAAAACTCTTCCTTGTATTTAGAGCACTAACCAGGAAAATGGGCTGGGAGCAGTTGAGTACCAATTTATCTTGCCACCTGGATTGATGTGTGGTTGGGTTAAATGTCACTGATTTGGATGGTTCTGCATTTCATTCACCGCTGGATTATGCCCAGCTTTAAAGCCCATCTACAAGGATCTCAGTAATTGTCTTGCCACTTTTCAAGGTGGGAGACAGACATGCTGCAGGCTAGGATTTCATCCAGGGGGGATGAATGCTTACAGTCATTTTGCTATCCTGATGAAATGCTATCTGACCTGAAACTAAAGTAGTCCACTTAATCTCCATACAACAGGGGAAAAAAGCAGAAAACAATATTTCAACCCTCTGACATATGAAATAATAAGTTATTTTAAAAAGTAAAAAGACTAAGACAATAGAATAAATTATGAAATATGTAGAAAAGCCCCTACAAAATCTCATACACGTTGTCAAGAGATTAAAGGAAAAAATGCATAAACAGCGATCTATCTCACTAAAAGTTTTGAGGGACCAATGGTAACTATAAAAGCAACCTCAAAGCCCCACACAAATAAAACAAAGCTGAAGCCCACATTATGGGCCTGAAGAATATAGAAAGCTACATGTCAGCCTGTACATCATCTTGCCATCATCCTATGTTGCCATCAATCTTGTGTTGTTCCCTATAGCACACTATAAAGACAGTAGGAGAATTCGATAAATTATATGCAGTATTACTTTGCTTAAATTCAAATTTATGGGGAAAAAATTAATCAATACAGTGAGTAGCACACTAAAATGTTTCTACACACTTTTTTACCCATGATAACAGTCTCCTAAATAAAAAACCTTCAGAGTACTGACCTGCATACCAACAAATCTTTGTTCCTCCCAAAATAACACTAGGTATTTCTTCCCACTTTAAGCCCATTCTGGGTGGGTTCGGATCTAATTCTGGAAAATGACAAATAAGCATCTTCAACAGCATAGACGTCACAAACACTTCTAAAGGAATGACTGCTTTTTAGCAAATGGATCACCTTTTTTTATGCCTTAATTTACCACTGACTTCATTCTAACACTTGACACTATGGCATACATAGATGTAAATGAGTCTTACAGGTTAGTTTAAAAGCGCAACCATTTTTCATTTATCATCACAGAAACAGCAACTTAACAGACATTCTCTTTTACGGGCTATATTCCACATGATATCCTGGAATACTGTTCATCTCAGAGCTCACGTTTAATATTCCTAAGGATGGCTTAATTGGCATCTCAGGGTCTAAACTGTGATGTGACTTATTTACTGCTGAAGCACATGCGGTTCAGGACTAGAATATATAGAATCACATTTGGCTTCTACTTTAAAAGAAAAAAAATAAACACCAAAAAAACCCAGCTTCAGTTACTATTTTCACAACAATATTCTTGCTTTAGCAAGAGCCAGAGAAACAATTTGAGATGACCAAATCTTTGAAAAAATTCTAATAACTGACAAACCTGCTGAGGTGAACCTTTACACATCCTCCTCCTCCTTTTCTTTGAACTTCTAACAACCATTTGCATGAAAAGATGCAAGAGGAATCTGCAGACAATATGCTGAAGTGCCAGTGCATTTACCATTGAAACAAGGAAAGAGACCGCCCCTTCCTCTGATGTTGCTTGACCTTCCTAGCTCTGGATCAATCCACATGGTGTGCGGGCTCCCAACAACAAAGATGAGAAGCAGACGTCTCTTGGAAAACACTAGAAGGAAATCAGCCCAAGGCTGCAATTAAAGCCACTTCTAAATAGTCACATACAAAACACAACAAAAAGTGGTGTCGCAAGTCTCTTAAATATACCCATAGCTTAAGAAAGGACACTGCTTGAGGGTTTGCTGGACTCAAATTATCATAGAATCATAGAATAGTTTGGGTTGGGGGGGGACCTTAATGACCAACTAGTTCCAACCCCCCTGCCATGGGCAGGGACACTTTTCACTAGACCAGGTTACTCAAAGCCCCATTCAACCTGGCCTTGAACGCTTCCAGGGATGGGGCATCCACAGCTGCTGTGGGCAACCTGTGCCAGTGTCTCACTACCCTCACAGTAAAGAATTTCTTCCTGATATCTTACCTAAATCTACCCTCTTTTAGTTTAAAACCATTACCCCTGCCCTATCAAATTACGTGGTGTGACCAGGAAAAGCCCAGTGCTTCCCAAGGAGCGGACAGCATAAATAGAATAGGCTTTGTGAGCGCCTCTCTGCAATCCCCTGGTCAAAATGCTACACATCCTACAGCAAAATATCATGTCCACAGAAACTCATAAAATGCATGCGAGAGTTAAAATCACAAGCCAAAAGTACCGCATTCACCGACGCAGCGAGGATTACGGGCATGAGGAAGCGTTTGGAGTGAGGTCGGTGGGCACAGAGGGACACCCACCGCTGCGGGAACACGAGACGTGGCACGAGCCCACCCAGCGCTGCGGCAGCACGGGCAGATGCGCAGGCAAATGCCACCACAGGAGACCTGCCACCACGGCAGGGGACAGGGCACTGGCAGGAGAGGAACTCAGAACAAATCTGCCTGTTACAGCAGGTTGGAGATGCGCTGCTCTGCATATGAAGCTCTACAGCTAACTCCCACAGCTGAAACGAACCCTGTGCTCATATTCATTTCAATGCTAGGAAAATTGCTAGAATGAAGCTTATAAAACTGAATTAAGGTAGGGGTGTTTTTTGTTTGTTTACCTTTGCAGGAGATTCAACATTGCTTCAGATCTCCTGGAGAAAGGATCAGTTCCAATAACATACCTGGCCTCCAAGTTGAGTCTTGAAGCGGTAGGACCATGACAGGGAAAATCATTTGCAAAGCTGAATTTTGCTTCACAGAATGCATCACCAAGTCACTGGAAATTTTGTTCAACACTGAGTGGTGCTGTCAATAGATCTATGAGAGGAGGGGTCACTGGGAGTTTTGCTGGAGAAAGCGTTTATATGTCGTCAGTTGCTAGTATGCAAATGTGTCATGTTGCAACAGATGGAAAGCTGTACACAACTGGCTGGGGATCATCAAAGTGAGGGTTTGTGAGATCAAATACGTATGATCAATCTTGTTTACCTTTAGGATGAAGGTGCTGACTCCACTTCATATGCAAAGAGCTCTCTGCTGGGTTATAGCTATTACCTACAGGTATAAAAGTGTTACAGAATACATGTGTGAGTTATGCATAAAAGCTGTCTTTTAGATGGGAAAAAGGAAATAGATTGTTTACATGGAATGCATTCGTGTAACAGAAAAATGCTGAATACTCTATTTCCTGCTTTCAGCGTCCTTCCTATGGAAAAGAACTAATTGCTCATTATCATCAGTGGTAAATATAGTCAGAGCTATTTAACTTAAATTTCAGTCTTTAATGGAAACATGCTTCATCTGTAACATCATTATTCATACCATCATTGCATTCACAGTCATTTCTGGTGGCTAGCATTAGGCCACCTTCCATCATCTTCACTGACAGGCAAAGGCAGACACACAGGTTTTCAAGAAATTACTAAGAATAACATTCCCAAAGCCATAACTTCAACATAATTACCCTATGTTCCTAAAAACTGCACTTTGTGAAAGAACCACCATTCTTGTTCTCACCATGTTCTCATTTCTACTAAATGGCAGAATTTTTATTTTTGAACAAAGACTGTTTGGATATATGTTGATCATTCACTATTGCTGAGAAACCCTAGGCTCATTTTTAGCATGCTTTCTGTAGATACTTTCTTAGGTGGGGATGAGCAGTAGTCCTCTGCAACTGGGATGGAGAATGATTCATGTATGTATCCCATTAGTTTAGCAATGGGATTTCATAGCAATTTAGTTTCACATGTTTTTCTTGCATTGCTTTTTGTGTCTTCATCATGTTTTCTCCCCCATCAGACCAACTAAATCTGGAAACTACAGAACAGTGAAACCACCACTTGCCAGGAGACAGGAGAACATAAAAGAAAGTGTATTGTTACAGTGGCAACATTTTTGAAACCAGGAGATGAAACCCACTAGAATTGGGGGGACAATAGGGACAGAAACCATAGAACAGCCACAGAAGGTAACAGGCACTCAAAAGCCCAATCACAAAGACTTCATTTGTGCTAGCCATTTTCATTAAATGTCCCACCATTGCACCATGTCTACACTAGCATTCCAGCAACAGTTAAGCCAGGCATCCGGTTCTCCCAGGCTAAAGTCCTATGAAGCTGTCACCTGGTGCCGCCACATGGCAGGAGCTGGGAAGTTTGAAGGAGCTAAGGAGCTGAACCAGTCAAGCCTGGTTTCCTCTGGATTTGTGCCTATAGGATGACTTCTTATGTGGATTTCAAGGTAACTGGTAAGAGTGAGCTCTTACAGCCTTGCCACTATCAGGCTCTCTTCTTTATCCAGCTGTCTAGATAAAGGCATCATTTTTTCAGAAACTTAGTATTTCTAATTTTTCGTCCTGTTGGTCAAATTTGGATAAAATAGGCCAATGGATTCAAGGGTCATAAGGAAAGATTAGCAGATGCACAATCATGTAAATCTTGTTTTCTTAGAAAGTCAGGTTAAAATTGTTCAGCCATAGCAAAGTAATTGGTAAAAAAAGCAAGTGAAATTACCTTATAAAGCAGAACGAGATTTGAGAAAGAACAACAAAAGAGCATGTGACTATGATTTGTTTTACCTTTCTATTTCAAGAGACATGGGGAAAGCTGAAATACTTAAAAACTGCTCAGCTGCAATGTGTAACAGCAGCTTGACACTACAAAACATGGTTAACAAAAAGAAGTTCTCATAAGACAGGATCAAGAGAAAGTCAGAGACCATCTAGGTAAACATTGCAGAGCACACAATAGGAAGGGGCTCTTGGAAACGCAGATTTTATTCCTGGCTGGTTTTGCAACTGCCTCGCGTAAGCCCTCTCGTGAGTTTACAAAGTGCTTCCTTAAAAATCATCCTTTATTTTTGTTTCCTGATCCCAGAAGTCTGTCTAGGCTGACTGTTGCTGTAACAGCGCTATGTCTTGTCTTTCTCCATGCCACGCTCTGTAATGAGCCTTCATATCCTGCGCCCTTCCTCCCTCCTTCTGTTCATGTAGACACGGACTGTACAGAAATATATCTTAATTGCCCCCTGCATGGGTCTAAATTGAATCTCAGAAAGTATCCATAATACTAGCATATCCATTACGAAATATTCTCTTTCTGTACTGTTCTCAGTAATCCATCAATCTCGGCACCAATTCTTGAGTCATCTGGTTGATCATCACACCTTTGCCTTTCCTTCTTCAGGACACGGGGAAATTCCACTGAAGTATCTAGGAAATCTATCTAGGAATTTCTGTTCACTGGATCAGTATAGTTTTCAGATCCAAATCTGTAATTTTTATCTTAGCAAACATACTTCTGGACCCATTTGCATGACAGCCTACCCATTTTTCTTCAGAAGGGAGTACCAGTTACAGGCATGTCCTCTTTCTAATGCTAACTGCATCTTCCTTAGATTCCCCATCTTTTCTTTCTTCTGTCTGCAGACCATTCTGTCACCTGTTCTTTTTCACAGTTCATTTATCATGTTCACTGTTCCTTGAGCACCAGATACTACCTTCACAATTTTTTCCTCTTTTTTGCTGATCCTGCCTTCTCTTAGCTGCTCATTTGCTACTCTGTTTTCTTCTTTCTCCCTTTTCTCTCCTTCAGTAAAGGAAACTTGTTCCGCAACTTTATTTTTCCTTCGCTAGCCAGTCTTGTCAATTTGAATTGTGCATCAGTTATTCAAAAGGTCACTTCCACTATTTGCTTGCCTTTTTTCCCCAAGTGTTCTCTTTTGGTAAATACCTACAAAAAGTCACCCATCTGATCTTCTCCTTCACTTCCATCTTGCTGTTTTCTTCAAGAATCTATCTAAGCCTATGTTGTTGTCACAAGCTGTAGCTAGAGTTTCTCTTAGAATAGATCTCTGCTTATAGAGAAGTGAAGGAAATAGCAATATTTAACTGGAATTATCCACCCTCATGTCTACACGAACTGGTTAGGTGAGGTGAGAGAGCTTGGGGAAATGGCAAGTATGTAAACTATTTCAAAATGCATGTATAAGAGCTTACAGTTTAGTATTTCTCATTAAATACTAAGCTTACTGCCAGAATTTCAAGCACCAGTAGGACAATAATTAAGTAGTAGTCAACTTGATCATCAGAACTCAAGTGCAACTAATTAAACTTGCTTTCTTTGATGGGGAAATAAACCTAATGCAGAGAGGAAATGCACCGGTGTTAGTATTAACTGGAAGAAAATTTAGAAATGTGTTCTACTAGAATCCATCCCTGCAACGCACTTCTCTGTGTATTCATTAACAGTTGTGGGCCAGTGCAGGGAGAAAAGATTCTTACCAGTATAATTTGAAATGGAGAAAAGCAAAAGTCTAGTCACTATAAATTCAATATCATGTTGATAAATAAAGAAGTCACCTTAAATAAACAAAAGCTTTGTGAGAGATTTGAAGTAGTCCTGACACAAAGAAGTAACCAAACTCAGAAAAGGAAGAAGGGGTTAAGTTATAGGAACATGGAATCAGGAGATATATTTTATGTTCATTACATAGTAAGGTAATACTGTTCCAACAAAAATAAAAAACATGTATTTTATGCAAGACAAATGAGGTCATTAGTTTATGTTTGAAACTGGTCAGATTTCAGTCACAGACCTAGGATTCTCTCTAGTACAGTGCATTTTTCGAAAAAGCTAATGAAAAAGGTCACATGGGAATGGTCAAAATAATAATAATAAAAAAAAGGAAAATAATATCCATCAGGTAAAGTTGTAAAAAAGTGCCTGAATAGATGTGTTCATTTTAAGAAAATTATTTTCCATATGTATGTAAAGATCCGTCCTTTTTTCAAACTGCAAAATCACTTGAAGGAGAATGGAAGTTACTTTGTAAATACAAAAAGAAAAAAACAGCCAAAAGGGAAACCCAATAAAGAAGTGGAAATATTGCTGGAAAAAATGATCGTACTTTTCGTCTTATATTTGTGCATTAAAGACTTGCTTATTTACATACTTCTTGATATGAAATAGCATGTTCTTACGTGACGCGGTATTCATTCACTATCAAGTCAAACAGTGTAAGAACTCCAATTTCTTTCCATTGTTTGCAAATATCAACCTAAATGCAAGGATTTACAACCCGTCCTGCAGACCGCCAAACTCAGTTTATATTGGATAAAAAAAGGGAGGTGAGAGGGGGAGAAAACATAACCACATGTGTTGCTTTTCAAGCAGTTCCTTCTTTTTTTTTTGTAGTTACCATGCACGGGCATTTCTGATAACCTCAGGTATGACAGCGAGACAGCCTGTTTGCTCCTTTATCTTTTTCCTGTAGGTTTTAAGACAAATAGGGCTTCACAGACACTTCCTAGAAATACAAAGGCAGCTAAACAACTTGTATTACACAGCAATGCACCCGAACTACAAACGGGAAACCATGCTCCAGGTCAGGTTCAGTATCAGGATTGTTTCAGAGCACTGCCTAACAGTACAGCAATTGCACCAGCCTGTGGTTTAGGTGACAGTACCATGGCAGGTGGCTGCAGACTCCTCAAAGAAGTGCTTACAGGTTCAACAGAAAAGGTTAGTCATTTTTCAGAATAGCTTCAGACTCCTTCCAAACCACCAGACCCACCTGTGTACTGTTGTGTTTGAGTCCTAGTTCTGTCACTAGTTCCCCAAGCCCACTTGGGACAGCTGAAAAATCTCAACCCATATTTCCTGAAAAAGCCTGTAAATGGCTCCTTTCAAGTGCTGAACAAGGCAGATGAAGTCTAGCTGGTTATGCTGCAGTAGCCCACAGAGGAGTGTCCTTGGAGAGGAAGAGCAGTTTCTCAGCACTAGCTTAAGAGAAAAAACTGTTGGCACAAACACAGATGCTTAAAAATAACTGTATCATCCATGTAAAAAGGAATAAGGAATCTAAGGAAATTAGCCTTTATCACAGCTTTTCTGATTTTTTTTTTTTTTTTTTTTTTTTTTTTTTTGTGAGCAGCAGACCATAATGTAGACTGATCTGATGGCCCACGCTAAGTGATAGTTTCTTGCTGTAACAGCAGCTCAGATGCTTCTGTAAATGGAGCATATGATCTGCATTACTTGAAAGGGATACTGACCATACCAGCAGTGGGTCCAGCAATTCCCCAGTTGCATTCTATAGCCAAAAAAGACTTACATGGAATATACACTGTTGAATTAAGAATGCTTCTAACATTTTCAGGAATTTGAAAAACAAAATCTCCTGGCATTAAAAAGGGAACACAACAAAAAAAAGTGTTTGAGAAGACTAACTTTTGTGGTGCAGAGATCTTGGTTTTGGTTGGGTTTTTTGTTGTTCTTGTCGGTAGTTTTTTTCAAACCAAAGTTTAAAAATTAAGCAAACCCCTTTGCAGTAGCAGTAGCTGAACAAGTACCCAAAGAGAAGCAATGTGCTATTCACAACCAAAGCCAATGATGACAGTGAAGGAAGCCAAGCTCCAGTGAAAGCGAAGGAAGCATTCTGTTACAGCCATGACATAACACCAAAACGATTGTAACCCACTTGCAAACACAGTCCCACTGTCAAGCAAGCAAGCTTTTCTCATAGTATAGAAACTCGTCATTTGTGAGAAATAAGTGTTTTTAAATTATAACACCAACAAGTATTTACACTAGGTATTTGCCACTAACTGCTTAAAAAACAAACAAAACCCAAACCCACAACATCACCACACCAAAAAAACCCCACTCTACCTACAGTCCCATCAGTGGTGCAAAGACTGTGGCTTGCAGAGTTTTTCTGAGTAGCCCTTCTCCTTTACGGTGGCAGCAAAGCACCTCCTGCATCTGTTCACGCTCCAACATACAAAACCAGGCAAAAAGAGCTGCAGGGCTGTGTAAAAATGCGTGGGAGGGATGCCTCTCAGCATCAGCCACTGCTCCTCACCCTTCCCAGGCCACCACAGCAGTAGCTGTCTAACCTTTTGGGTAAGTTTGCGTCAGCTGGCTAAGCATGGGGGTAGGAGGTTTCACTCACAACCACCCTATGAGTATGGGCAAAGCCTGGCTTTTGGTGACACAGAGGAAAATGAGTTCAGTAGCTGCTCAAGGAAGGAAGAAAATACCTACCTCTGTACAGGTTAGGGTGGGTAGATGTTGCTACAGCTAGAAGGAAAGCAGACCAAAGGACCCCAGGCTTCTGCAGACAAAGCTATGGGTGGGTGCCGTTGCCAGCAGGAAGGCAGGCGGCTGCCCAGATGCAGGCAAGAAGGACAGGACCCAGAAGTGCATTTGGTGGTTGGACAGTTCTGGGCACATTCCATGACTGACATACCTGTCAGCTATGTTTCGGTGACCATCAAAAGAGCTACATCCAGCAGAAATGATGATACTAAAGATGACTCACGGTTGCTGCAGAAAGAAACAACTTATTTCAAAGGCCAAAAGAATGTCCTTAAGCTACAGGTGGACACGTGCCTTGCGAACCAGAATCAGGGACACAAGTTCAGCATGATCTCTAGGAACAGCGAATGCAGCAGGATATGAAGCCAAGGAAACACTAGTGACAGGCACACAATAACTGTATTTTGTAGTGAAAAGTGGTGTACAATATGCAACAGCGCATTGTTAAAGATTTTATTTTTCCTGACTATAGGAGGAGAAGAGAAAGGAAATCGCTAACTTTGAGTTTTCAGTTAATAGCCATAGGCATTCTGCAGATTTTTGCACTACAGAAAGAAGAGAAGGACCATTACCATGGTTATTGTCCTCTTGGACTCAATGGAGCTGAGAAATTTAGGTACGGTAAGGGTGGCAAGATTACTGACTCCTAGGAAAGAGAGGTCCAGGGCCCACAGCATCAAGTAGAAAGGGCTGCCTGTTTTGATGACCAGGCTTTGAATCCTGCTTTGAAATCATTGCAAAACCTTAGCTATTGAGTAGCCATGGAGTTTGATGCTGCAGAGAGCCATTCCCAGGTACCATTTTGGCCTAGCAGTACCACCGTCATCATTTGCTCTATACAATAGCCATAAAAAATTTTCAAATCTTAAACGTCAAACATGGACCAGTGTGTGTCTTTTAAAGAGGTAGTCGTAAGACCTATAGCATGTTTCAGTTCTACCACTTTTCCCAGTCAATTGTTAAAATGTAGAATCACTCCTAGCACTCAAACCATAGAAATTAATGGCATAAGATACAGCTGCATCTTCTGTGCCTCTATATATTATTAAAAGCTTCCCACAATCCGTTTACTTTACCATATATATAAGTGCTATGTTACCTTCCATCCTTTTCTTTGATCTGCTGAATATGTATATGGCTTGCATCTTGAGACTTTTTCCCCAAACACTTCATTCTTTGAATTCTCTCCAATAGTCCCATTTTCTTTCTGAATGAAGATGATCAGTCCACCAATATACAATAATCAAGCACTATATGATGGGAAGATCACTTTGTTCAGCTTAATAGCTTTCTTTCTGCATACTGAAGCTCTGTAGCAGAAGCCCACTTCAAGGAGGCTACAATGACACCAGCCCCTTTTCTAAATCTTTGTTTAATGGGATATAGTCCCTGTGTTGACTGCCTTGGTCCAGGTATACTGCCAAAATCAGTACACAGTGGTTAACATGACACTGTGTTGTACCGTATGAAACATCAGGGTTATGAGCCCAGCAATCTCACCCTGCTTAATTCTGTTACAGGCAACCATACTAGAAACGTGCAAACCCTTTAAAAAGACTGTGGGGGAGGCAGTAGCAAAGCCTACCCAGTTAAATCATTTGAAAGGTAACCTAAATCTTCAGTTGTATCCCTTTTCCCATTGTTTTAGAAATACAAAAATATAGAATAGAAAAAAACACTCCTGTTTTGACAGTCTTGACAAAACAAAATGTTGATAATAGTGTTAACGGTGTTTTTGCGGATGGGAAAACAAATTGAAATGGCCTAGAGATTCACGTCCTGAAGCTGAGAGGGAGGTACAAATATAACAAGAGAGAAAGGGAGAAAAAAAATCTAAACACTAAACAAATAAGAAAATGCCATTTGGTCTTGCTAGACTCTTCCACACCAGTTACTATTAATGAAAAGATGTATCATCTTTCAGTCACTTCAGGCTCTGCCAAAACTATTATCACATGAAAGACACTGCTTTTTACCTGGTCACAAGATTGCAGAAGACAAGCTTCTGACTAATTAAGCAAGACTTGATTAGCATAAAGGCAAAAATCAGAAAGACTAGAAAAGAAAGAGGGAGAAACTGAAGCACAAAGGAACAATCAAAGTAGCCAAGTCTTGGTATTTTGGGTAATGGTTGGAACTAGAGCAGAGTCAGCAAAGACGGTAAGATCACCTCGGTCGTGCTGCCTTGGCTTAGTCTGAGAACTTTGGGATTTTGGTGCATCATGACTGAACCCACAAGTCTGTAGGTGCAGTGAACCACAATGGTGTCGACTTGGCAGGTAAAAGTTGCACATCTTTTACTCAAATAATAAATTCCAAAAGAGATGAAGAGAAGGGAAGCCCTCTTTTTCTACCATTTAGGCTTAATTTTCAAAACGCCAGGTCCACTGCAATCATTTTCCTGTGAAACACTCCTATTATCCATCAGATATAATCTCAATATGTTCTTTAAACCAGTAGGAATTTTTGACTGAATTAATTCTATTTTTATTTTTTTCCTGACGTTTACAAATAATTTTATATAACAGACCGAGAGTTGCCATCTGTTACCTCAAACTACTTTTAGGTCTCTATACAACACATCCTGCGGATGTAGCCTACTTTTTTGCTAGTAGATATGGTACTTCATGATTGACAGTATTAAATATGTTGGACTGTGAATAACTAAACATTTTGGATTGCTTTGTAACATTAAATGCTCCACATGGACTGTCCCATTGATCACTATGTCATCTGCAGCTATCATTATGGACGGTTCCAGTGGTTCACTCTCTGCCTCTGCTGGTTCTTCTGAAGGTGGGCCCCGCTGCCCCGCAGCTGCCTGCCACCCCTCCTGCCACCCCAGTCAATGGCAGCCTGCGGAGGGTACCACAAAGACCTCAGAATTACCATAAAGGATTTTCTGGGCAAATGCCAAGCCCAGTCTTGGCATAAGCTGACCGCAGCCATCTGGCCAGGCTTACACACGACCATCACGGCCAGCTGAGCCACCTGCATTAGGACTTTTAGAAGCAGAAGATCCTAATGGCACCTGAACCATTTGTGTGCTGCCTCCAGATTCAACTTCAGCTAGCTGCAGCTCATGTGGTGGCTGCTGGGGGCTGTCAGAAGCCGTGTGATACCCTAAGCACTCCACCACTATGTTGTTACAACAGCAGGGCCATAAGTAGTACAAGGCTGGGAAAGGGAGGGGAGAACATATTGCATAAACGCTTAAGGACCTCTGCTCCCACTAGACCTTGCACTGATCATTTCATTTGGGTTTTGATTAGCATCACTACTGTTCATCTACTTTCTTTAAGCCTTGCACTTTGTTGCCTTATTAGACCACTTTACTTTTCAACCATGAAAAAGGCTTAGTAAACTTAAGCACTTGCTGCTTCTGCCATCTTTCCCTATTTTCTTTTCTATTCTAGCCTATAACCACGCACTGAAGTAGCAAAGACAGCAGTTGGGTAGAGGATGCATGACAGACCATGTATGACATCAGGGACTAACACGACTAGAAAGCAATCTTTCAGGTACTGGAAAGAAGATAGATGTCCATGAGGCTGGGGAGTAGTGGAAAAGCTAGGTCATGAGAGAGGGAAGAAGCCTGAGGGACCTGGAAAATGGCATTGTAGCTGGCAGACTGGCACACCGATAAACATTTAATGTGGATAGCAGTGCTAGCTCTCACATTGTACATTTGCATGTACCATTTCAGACCTACCTTACATCTAGGCGTTCTAGCCAAACCTGCATGAGGTTATACAAAAGTAACCTACTGCATCCTTGCTGACAGAAGGATTTCTTGGGTCCATATTCAGGTTTTGCAGCACAAACGACTGCCATGATACTGAGGGCACCAGGTATAAGTCTAGATCAAATGATTACTATTACACTGCCACACTAGATCTCTAGGCTGCCAAATCTCAGCACCTGACTGAAATCACTGTGTAAATCAGATAGGGTTACATGACACAGAGCAGCACAAGATAGATATGGACTGTGACAATGCATGTATATACCCTAGTAACGCTTACAATTATCACCTTGAGAAAGAAAGGTAACCTCAGGCAGCAGATATCGTGTATTCAGTACAGCCCACTGTATATGTAGGTACTGGCCCTTAACGAGGTAAGGCAGGTGGGTAAGTGGAGATAAGGAAGAGATTTATTTTCTGCTTAGCCTGAGAACTCTAGACAAGACATCATATAGTAAGTTTTTGTATCACCACAATACAGACCACCCATTAACATGGATTCAGACATCACATTTATCCATTCTAAAGTAATTGTCCACCAGGTGACCAGAATTGGAGGCAGAAAGGCTCCATACAGGGCAGTTGTCCTCTTGACAAGAGGTGTACTGATGCAGTTGGGAAAGTGACAGCTCTTCACCCACAGACCTGAAATGCAGTCCCACTCATGCAGTTGTCCTGAATCTGCTGGCAATTCCCGCCTTGTTCACCTAAGCCAAAAATTCTCCTCAGTGAGGGGTAAGTTGTAGTTTGACCTAGACCTGTAAGGAGGTGCAGGCAGCTTTCCAGACAGAAAAGCTTTTGAAAGCTAGGATGACAGAGTCTAAGATCCAACTCCAACCAGATGATTGAAGATGTCCTTGTTCCATCCTGTGTGACACGGATGGCCTTGAAGCAGTAATAGCTAGATACAAGCAGCAAGAACTAGATCCAAGACAACAGTGAATCAACTTTGCAGGACATGCTGAAGGGCTGTAGTTTATATATAAAGACCCTTATATAAATTATGCATGCTGGTGTAGCCCTTAGGTATGCAATAGATGGACAGTCTCCTCACTACAGCAACCAGCATTGCCATGAAGTTTTAGGAATAGGTTTCCTACTGTAAAGCATAGCTGCTGACTTGCAGTACCGAGGTGACCTGTTAATCTTCAAGTGTGCTGGTTTTGCCTGGGGTAAATTTTCTTCATAGTAGCTAGCATGGAGCTATGTTTTGGATTTGTGCTCGAAACAGTGTTGATAATACAAGGATGTTTTAGTTACTGCTGAGCAGTGCTTACACAGAGGCAAGGTCTTTTCTGATACTCACCTCACCCCACCAGCAAGCAGGCTGGGGGGCACAAGCAGCTGGGAGGGGACACAGCTGGAACAGCCAACCCCAACTGACCAAAGGGATATTCCATACCATACATTGCTGTGCTCAGCATACAAAGCTGGGGAAAGGAGGAGGAAGGGGGGAATATTCAGAGTTAAAGTGTTTTGTCTTCCCAAGTAACTGCTACACATGATGGAGCCCTGCTTTCCTGGGGATGGCTGAACACCTGCCTGCCGATGGGGAGTGGTGAATGAATTCCTTGTTTTGCTCTGCTTGCATGCAAGGGCTTTTGCTTTACCTGTTAAACTGTCTTTATCTCAACCCAGGGGTCTTCTCCCTCTTACCTTTCTGATTTTCTCCCCCATCCCAGAGGGGTGGGTGGGATGGGGGTGCATGTGAGTGAGCAACTGTTGATGCTTAGTTGCCTGCTGGGGTTAAACCACAGGGAGAAGTCCAGGGCTTCACAAAGCGTCAGACTGCACCGTTTAGCCTGTGCATCCACTGCACAGACACAGTGTTTCACAGAGGACTGTACTTCAGTACTGTATCTCCCTTGGCTTCTAATCTATGTGTTCAATTTTGGAATAGCGAGAACAAAAAGAACACACACCATTAAACACCTACCTCCTCGGCCTCATCTTCCTCCTGGCATAACTCAGGGTTCAGCTACAACACTCCTAAAAATCATTCAAGGAAAGATAAAATATTGGGATCTGTCCTGTTAACATACGGGGAATGGAAAAACAAATCCAGGTGGTGGCTTTCTTACCTGAATTAGTACCGATTACGTAGGTCATTGACATAGCAATAAATTTTTCAGAAGGTTCTGAAGGCCCCATGCTCCAATACCAGGAGTGGAAACACCACAGAGGCTCTCAAAGAGAAGTCTCAGGTTTTGAGTTCACTTTTCGCCCCTCTGCATTATTTCCATTAGGCTAGGCACACCACCACACTTGCCACTGCACGAGAGACAAACGACTCTAACAGCTGCATCAGCACTACCTGATGAATCCCATGGTACTCTACAGAAACACAATTCATCTCAAGTATCACTTTATTGGACAAGAGTGATAGAACTTTCAGTTCCACCTACATAAGAAAAGAGGCACCACTTCACACTTCAAATACTGAAATGTAACTCACTATCATAACCAAAGCTTTTAATGATAATTAAACTGTACTATTTTTAGGTTTATTTTAATCTTCCAGAAGCTTCCTTCTGGAAGCTCCTCAACTGGCCCAACTTCCCGTTTAAGAGCATGGTGTAGAAACTCTGGGAGTGAACAATATTCATTTTAGACTGAAAACCTGAAAACTAAGCTTCAGCCTGAAACACAAAACCTCAGCAATGCCCCCCCACGCCCAATTTTTACCAGATAAACCAGAAACCAGACAAAAAAGTAGATTTCAGAGCAGATGGAAGTCTGCCACCACATCGTTTTCTTTGCTTCCACACCTACTATTTTTCTTTGCAGATGGCATACAAAGGATGCTCTTGCCTTTCTGGTCAAAAGTCTTGGCATCAAAGAAACATACCCCTCCAGGAACATGTGCCACAGATAATACTAGGTCACTGGGCTACCACTTAAACAGTCCCTCCTAATGTGGCACTTAACGTTAACCAACAGCAAAACTATCCTCTCTTCCAACACACACACAAACCTCCACACAGAAGGTAGGATAAGTATGACCTTGCCTCATTCACCACCAGCATTTTTGCACCAATTCCTTCATTTCATTTTTGTGGGAAAAGGCTTAAGACAACGCAAGGCAAAATCCTCGCTTCTTGCAGAGGATGAAATGGAGGGCAGAAAAAGCACCCCTCAGAATAGGATGAGGCACACTCTCAGTTCTCTTCAGGTGAAAGGCGGAATTGGGAAATATCACAGTACTTTAGCGATGAGACACTGGAACCTATTTTCATGGAAGTCAGAAGAACATAACTTTCTTCTAAAACTTCAACTGTCTTTCAAGTGGCTGAAGACAGTTTTTGGCTTCAAAAATGACTGTAGAGAGGAGGGTGGAAAGAAAGACTAAGGTGATCAGGGACCAGGAAGGGATCTGATAACCAGACATCACACTGCTATTTTCTTAGCTGGTCTAGAAAAAGAAGAGACTTTCAACATTTGTGAAGGAAGTTGCAAGACTGGATTTTTTTCCATTTTTGTATACATTCACATCACTAAGTTCTGGATGTAGTTAATCTGAGGCATTAAGACAGTTCTTTGTTGCAGCCACCACAGACTTCACCAAAAGCACAAACAGGCAGGCAAACTTCAAATGCTATTAACTGCAAAGATACAGGCAGCTTTGCCTGGGTTGCAGAGGCAAGCAGGGTACACAAATCAACAGGGCAAGAGTGAGAAATTTACGTACAAAGAAAATGGAAAGACAGCAGAAACAAGCAAACTTGGGAAAAGAAACTGGAAGGCCAGGTGAGAGACCCCTTTTTCTGCAGGTAAAGTCTGGGCCAAGGAGAAGAAACAGAAGTTCACTTGCAGTCTTTAGACTCGCTTCCCAGACCACACACAGCAGCTTTCACTGTCATGTAGCGCTGTCCATGTCCAAGGGCACACTCTAGCCCCTTCCCAGTAAATGCAAGCCTGTCACTTCAGCTATTCCACTAGATCCCCAGTAAAGGTAACATTTTCTGTTACATTTCTCCAGTCCTTCCCCACCTTTAACACCTTCAGTGGCAGGACATGTGTTCTTTTTTGACAGAAATTCACAAAGCCTGTACATTAATGCAGCTGAGAGGCTAAAAGAGTCTCAACGAAAAAGTCAACTTGCTCAGCTCAAAAGGTTGGGTACTTTCTTATAATTTATAAATCTGTATAAATTATGAGCCAAATATATATTAGAAGACTAATATTTAAGGCATACTAGATAACTAGAATCTGGATATTTAAGACAGTTTCCCAAACATTCACACTTTTGTTTTGAATGACACTTTGGCTACAGAATCTCTCCAGAGGCACATACCATGGGGGAAAAAAAAGTATTTTTTATATATATATATACACACACACACACATATATATACACACACTTGCCTCTAGAAGCAATATTCTAGAACCAATTTCCATCATTTCATTGAGTAACACTTACACACAGGACAGTGGAAGATGCAAATAAACTTCAAAGAATGTGGTCCACTTTCATTTATAATTACTAGTGTAAGCATTTCCTTATGTTAATTTAGTACTCATTCTTACAGAGGAAATAATGCATCCAATGAAAAGCCGCACATATAACTTGTTAGACGCATTGATGTATTTTAAGTAAGTACGTATGTATTTATAGACATAATTCTCTAGAAACTGGCATTTCCTCTTACTGTCTTAAGCTGCTTCCCAGTGTAAGTAGGAGGTCTCACTCATTACGTGCATGGCTCAGGATCTATTAAATTAGAACCACCAAGCCAGCCCCCAGTGAAGACAAGTTCTGAAATACCAATTTTGCTAGCATGGGAACACAGCACTCTCCTTGGTGACAGAGAGGGCAACCGCACCCTGCAGGGAAGCGACTATCTTGAATCTAAGATTTTAGGTTGATGCATGCCAGTATCTTTAGAAGCAGCATTGACAGGCAGTAGCTGGAGGGGTGAGCAGCTGGTGACTGTTCTTCACAAAATAGGTAAGACAATAGCGCAAAAAGACATCAAACCAGGGAATAAGAGCATCTAAAGCTTAATCGACTATGCTGTGAATCTCAATGCATTTTTATTATTCCATGAGTCAAAAGAAGTGCTCAGAAAACCTAGAGGAATATTTCTTGCAGTACTTTCTCACCCAGCACAGCAAACAATACACAATAGGGATACTATAAACTAAATAACTTTGCGCAGAAATTCCATCAACTCAGCCATGTGCCTATTTTAATGCTTCTATAACAAATTCACACAAGAAGCTTGACTGAGTGAAACCTCTTGAAGAATAAGGGGGGGGGGGGGAAGCGGAATTTCAGCAAGAGACAATGCCATAGACAATAACGTGCCAGCAGTACAGTTTCTTAATTGGCATGATGCAATTTTTCTTTCCAAACCAATTCATCAAATCACAATAAAGGATCACTGAATTTGCAAGATACAAGCCACTCTTTCCATTTTGGGTTTTCACAGTATTTTCAGAAACACCAGCTTCGACTTTTACAACATCACTAAGATAAGGCTCTCCATTCCACTGAAGAATCTTTTTGCCTCAAAGCACGATGTTACAGCTTTCCTCATATTAGCAAGCTATGTAAGTTGGACAGTTAAGCAGTAAGGACTAAGTCTAGGACAATGCTAAGCATGGAACTTGTCTGGACTAATTTCAATACTTCAAATGCAAGACTGAGAAGGGTTCTGAAGTAAGAAATGCATGGATAACCCTAAATCAAAGCTAAGCATCTTGAATGCAACTCCTCAAGGAAATAATTCACACGTACACACCTAAAACCTTACCAAGCAATATGCAACTGAGACATTAAGAGGACATGAGGACAAACCACCTCATGCATTATGTATCTCACCAGTAGTGCTACTGAAATAATGCAGGTAGGAGGACTATCTTATTTTAGCACAGATTCTTAACACTCTCCTGAACAATGAAGTCACCATCCAGAGCACAAAGAACTGATTGTTCAGGTGACAAGTGAAGTTTAAGGGAGGTATTTTACACAGGAGATAAACAAATAAGTGCTTAATGGTAGTATGCTTGAACATAATTTTCTGCCATTGATTCTCTCCCTCAAATCCAAAAAGCTGCAAAGCAAGTTAAGTTCTAGTTCTTCCCAAGTTGCCTGAGCATAAGAAGGGAAAGCAACAGGGAGGACAATTTCACACCACCCACCTACAGACACTTAGCTTAGCTGAAGCGCCTTTACCTCCCTTACAATCAACACACAGAGACAAGCCCCTTGAAAGGACACTTCAGATCAAATAATGCTAAGGCACTTGAAAGTGTGACTTACATCAGGGATCTATTGCTGCCTTCTCCACTGAAGAGAGGGACTAGTGGATTAGCCAGCTAAAATAGATGCCTAAAGGTAGGTGGTGAAAATATCACCCTAACTTCCAGATCAAACCTCAAAGGGCTCTATTTGAGATGTGCTGTTTGTTAGGATGTGAAGAGCAGGCAGCTATGTTATTCTTTTTTGCTCATTCCAATTAAGGTGGGGCGGGGGAAGCCAGGCTATGTTTTAAATTTGTGGACTGTCAACAACAATGATCGCTATTTCACTTCAAAGAAAACCTACTAGTAAGAACACAATGTATTAGTTCATTAGTGACCATGACAATACCTCGCTTTTAAAAAGTTTACTTTATGACCAGGCTTGAATTACCAGATTAATGCATTGCACAGGGCAGAAATGAAGTATCATCAGATTAAACCTGTCAGCAAGTAACGATGTTCCCTATGTTCTGCAAGGCACTTTACATTCAGCAGAGGTGCAAGAGCAGCCTTTGCATGTATTCTAAACAAAATGAGTTCCAACAATTCAAAAACAGAGGCAAAGTTAAGTATCTGTAAGCTTGCCCAACTCTTCTGAATATTATAAATACATTAGAACTGTGAATTAGAAGCAGTACTAAGGCACCAACTTATTTTCAAGTGTTTAGCTAGAGCTTTAACTTTCACTATGAACTCAAGATTAACCATGACCTGTTCGTAGTCAGGTCTTATAAAGACTGAAAAATTAACTCTCATTTTTAAAAACGTAAGAGACAGTTATGCACATTTATTGTAAATGTTTTAATATTTTCCAAGTTTAAGCCATTGTAATAAGTGATCAACACACTAAAATTAGTATCAAAAAGATACCTTTAGCCATCACTATAAATATACCAGCAATTTTAATTAATTCACAGTAGCAGATTCATGGGTTTGCTTTTCACAATAAATCAAAATATACAGGAAAGGTATCTCAGTTCACCTAAAAAAATTGTTATCACCAAGCAGTACAATTAAGTCAACTATATTGTAAAAAGACCATCTTATCAACATAAGGAAGTGGTAATTACATATTTTCACTTTTGTTAGATATTCAGGACCTTTTACCGTTCAAACAAAAGCACTTAATATCACACATACAAGTTTTGCATATCCAAAACACAGAAAATACAAGTCCTTCATTGATCTCCGTCTTCACAAAATAGAAAATCAACCTCTCTCAAGGATGCCATGTGAATAATAAGGTCTAAGCATGAGAAGAAATGCAGACACTTGCTCTTCAGCCCAAATCCAGATGCTCTCCAAACAGTGTGAAACTAAGGGGTTTTCATCCAGCTCTGCGAAAGAAGCAGCATTCTAGTGACGGGGTCGAACCCCACTACTCATCTCAGTGGCCAAGGCTAGACTCCTTCTGCAGAAGTAGGAGGAGAAGGAATTGTTGCCACCTCAGCAGCATGCAATCCCGGGAAAACAAAGGGGATTCCCATTGTCATTGTCTTCATCTGCAGCTGATCATCACCAGCACTAGCAAGGCAGTAGCTTGCGCAGTTATCTCCACAGCGGGCAATGTCACAACCCGACCAACAGCACAAACTACTACCTCAGCCAGGGCCCTGGTGCACCCGACCCCTCTGAAGGGGGCAAACAAGCAGACAGACAACACGGCAGCGATAAATGAAATTAGAGGGAAAAACAGCAGAAAGATAAAAGGGCTCTGGGGTCTTTTGATGATCCTCTTGTCTCCTTTATCTGCTGCAGACATCAACCAGACTCCTCTCGCCTGACTGTGAAAAGCAAAGGGAAACCCCGCCCAGCTCCCTCCCCAGCTTTGCTCTTTTCCTTGCATGACCTGAAACCGACGCGAAGAGCTTCATTTATCAGATACATTACAGACCCCAGCTGGTACAGTAAAGATCATGTTTAATTTCAAACAGCCACCGTTCCGCAAGCCTATAGCAGATGGGGCGGGAGGGGAAGAAGAGAGGGAGGATCAGGGTATGGGAGTGGATTGA
>JAVJGI010000060.1:54636073-54721067 GCA_035590275.1 Ibycter americanus | reverse complement strand
GCCGCGGCCCCGCTCCCGCCGCGGCTCTGTCCCCCGCCGCCGCCGCCACCGCCTGTGTGTCCGGCTGAACCATAGAGATCATTTAAGGCGGGGGGAGAGAGGGGCTCATCCGCTGCCCACGTGACTGGACATGTCACTCAACCGGCCGGCGCCATCTTGAAGAGGGAGGGGGAACGCTGCCCCCAGCTAGTATTCAAGATGGCGCGGGATGGCGGGAGGCCGCTATTCACAGACGAGCGCTGCGCCAGGCCGCTGCGGCTCTCCCTTCGATTCCCGCCGGACTGCGCAGGAGGGTGTTACGCTTGTCCGGGGGGATGCCGGGAGGGGGAGAATCTCCCGCTCTCGATCCGGGACTCCCCAACAGCCGCGGGAAACGCCGCGGCTGGAGCGGGGCCCACGGGAAGCGTAGGCGGGCCGAGGGGGAACAGGCGCCCTTACGCTGAGGCTTTTTCGCTAGCAGCGCGTTCTGAGAGAAGCGCAGCACCGGGGCCGCACTTTCTGGCCCTTTAAGGCTGTGGGTGGCGGGGCAGGGCAGGTTCCGCCGCCCGGGGTCCGCGGCGCTGACCGGAGCCGCAGCCGGGCGGCCCGGGCCGGAGAACACGGAAAGCTGCAGGGTGGCACTAAAATGACCTTGTACTTGCCGGTTACATGTGGCTTTTGGTCACAGGAGTAGCGAGGCAGCTCGCACCAGCTGTGGTGCTGGCGCAGCGCGACGGCCTCTGGGCGAAGGCGGGACCCCGCGGCCGGGCAGGGGGCAGAGCTACCGCGTCTCCTTACGGCGTGCTGGGCAAAGGGGGCACTGGCTTTAAAAGTACAAAGCAAACGTTGCATGCTTTGGCTCTGGGCTTTAACTTTTAAAATAAATTCGGTTTGCACTCTAAAGCTTTTTTTTTTTTTTTTTTTTTTTTTTTTAAATACAACTAGAAAACGTGGCAGCTCTTCTATTTCTAAATGGAGGTAGACCCCTGGGCGATTACTGCACGCCAGAAACTGACCTCAGAAGACTGTGAACCTCACTAAAAATTCACAAAAGTTACTAACATTTTTAACGTTTTGGCCTTCACCACTAACACATCTTACGAACAAATCTATTGAAAAAACAGCTATCAATACACAAGGGGAATTAGGCTGCAAGAGTTTTAAAAAAGTATAATTCAGGTTGCAAAGACTATTAACATCAGTGATGCATAATATGGCAAGAACCCACCCTGCACCCAGACCTTAAATGAGACAGCTTTGCACTGGAAGCTCCAAGACTACTATCTACAACATCAGTTCAGAATAAAATGCAATGCCTTTAGTAACAACTTGCAACAAATGCATAGTTGAGAAAGTCACACTAGAAAGCAGCTAAAACATTGACACCTTAAAGAAGAGACAAAGATCAAACTACTTCACAATTGTGTAGCTTCCTGCTTTTAAAGTTGCTACCTATATTAGGCACCAAAGGGGAATTAGATCACTGATTGCTTGTTTAAAACACATTTAAACCAGTGACATTCTGTCAGAGAAAACGTGGCAAAGAGTTTCTGTATGCTTACAAACTACTTATGTTCTTGATACTGACTGACAACATTCTACAGCTGAGAAAATGGAAGCATCCAGTAACTTTGTAACCGATTCTGGAAGGGACTGCTTGATCTCCTTCAGACCACTTTCTCTCAATTCCTGTTTTCCTCAGTAAAGCTGTGTAATACTATTTCTCATAGGGACAGTAAGACTTAATTGTTCTGCTATTTGAGGTCAACTCAGGAGAGGCAAAGTATTACAATGAGATGGATGCACCAAGGCAGTGTATGCTCCATTCCTACTCAGTTAAGTTGGTGTGCACATGAAAACCCAATTCTGAGAAAGAAACACAATCTAAAATTGGGAAAGTTCAAGTGTTTAATAAAATTTAAAAAAAAAAAAAAGCAAAAGCTAGATATTTTCACACCCTTTTTCCTATCAAATTTTTCAGACATTTATTTAAACTATGACTATATTACAAAAAAGTATTGATAGTGGAAAAAATCCTCCACTCTTAGTCAGAATATTGAACTTTTTAGCTAATTCTAAGTTAATTTTTACCTTTTTTTCTTCCAGTGTGCTCCCTTCTGTTCTAAAGCCATTTCAACTATATAACATAAAGCAAGTTTTACACATTTCATGTCTCAATGACTTGTTTTCCTGAATTAAGGTCTCTTTTATATCTGTTACTTAGACTGAAATCCATCTTAACATCATGAGTACATTTAGTTTCTTGAAGAAGGAGTCTGCAATTTCTGTATGAGGAAAATCTGCACTTCTGGGAGAAAGTAAAATGTAAATTTAAACCACATAATTGAGATAAATTTAATTACTTATAAGAACAGGCAGATAAACAACAGTAGAATACTGCTTCCTTTTGGAAGTTTGGCAAGTTTATTAATTGAAATATTTGTAGTCTATCATGTATAGGCAGAAATTGTTAAATTGTTATGTCACTAAAAACTAACGGCAGATACTCAGCTTACATCACAATTTATTATTGGCAAATCAGAACATCTACACTGATATTTTCTTTTTAGATTTGCATTTGTTTAAAAACTAGAAGCCCAAGGAGTTGTTAAAATAGATCCTGGAAAGCAAGGAAAAATGAACTACAGGGTTAGGAATTATGCAAGGCTGCAGATGGATGCAAGTACTAATCTGCAAGCTTCCAGACCCTGTTTGTTGGAGCCACCCACCTTGTTGATTCCCTCACGCGGTCCCATACCCTGTAATGCAAAGTTCTGAAAGATTTTGAGGATTGGTGCCCTTGGTTGCCTCCAGTAATCCAAGCTGTCTTTACTGAGAATGTGAATGTACAATGACTTTCAAAGAAATCAAGCTTACTAGCAAATAGTTTCTTTTTTTCCTCAGAGATAAGAAATTCAAATGCCAAAAATAAGCATTCAGACACTAAGTTATAGGTATCAGAAGCAACTGTAATCTTGTTGACCTGAAACAACTGGGTAGCAAGCAGCGGTTAAATGTTATATTCAAAAAAAAAACAAACAGAAAAATTATCTGATGAATGTACAAAAGTGTAGCAGGATTGGAAATTTTTAGTTCAGTTTACTGAGTTCATGAAGACAATAATGTCATGTACTCACACAAACCGGGGAACCTATAAAAAACCAAGGCAGGTCAGTAGCAAGGAGAATTTAAGGTTCAAAACGAGCTCTACTTTCTACACTAACAGTAAATGTTGAGCTCTCAAGTCTTCATCTAAGTATTTAAACCAATGCTATGACTACAAGGAAGTCATAGCATATTGTCCCTTGCAGAGGCAGGATACAACAAATAAAAACTTGAATATGATCTTGATGAGGGGAAAAAAAACCAGCCAAGCCTCATAGTAGGCCCCTGCAAAGGACATGTAAAAAACCCAAACAAAAAACCACAAAGAAAATGCTCTTAGGGGAGCTCAAAAAAACCCTACAGCACCGTAAATACATTGCAATAGCAAAGTCAGTTGCATTTACTGTGGCTGGCTGAGCCACTGACTGAGATTCATCTTCTCCATTTTGAGATGTCTGAAGTAATCTGGAAAAAACCAAACCACAAAACACCAGATGCCCAAGCCTAAACTAGTCGTCCTATGCTCCTGTAGCAGGAACCGGCACTTCCACATAGCAGCTTAGGTGACCTCCTTTACGATGGAACAGATCTCCTGACAGGCCTGCCTGTTTGTCTTCCCTGACTGCAAATAAAAGCCAGGCCAGCTAATCTCGGAGCAGACCTCAAAATTTCAGTTACCTAAGAGGAATCCAACTTGTGCCTCTCAAAGCAAATGCTCCATACTGCCTGTCATGAAGTATGATCAAAGGATGAACGATTTCTGTCAAAAGTGACTTGTTTTTAATAATGATTTAAATAAGCTGAGAACTATATTTTAAACCTTATTTTGCACCTGTATTTATCTTTCCTAAAATACTATTTTTTATTACTTCATTAGCAATTAATTAAATGTTTGTTTGCAATTATAGTCACTGCACTAAGACTGGCAACCTTTTATAACTAGGAAATACATTTTACATATTTAATTCTACAGCTTATTAGATGCTAAATGGCTACATTTTATTTTATCAGAAAATGGTTGAGTACATTTTTTCTTGATTATTTAACACTTCATTAGTTTTGCATAGAGCTCTATCTGGAGGCAAAGTAGAATAATATGAAAAATGGCATTCAAAACAGTTCTTAGATTGATCTGTTTTAGATCTCTTGGATACATACATGAAATACATCTTGTTAATAAAGATGATAGAACTGATTGTTTCTAGCTGGCACTGCCTTCAGCTTTTAGAAACAGTAGATTTTTACCTTCACAGATCTATCCTGTGAATGGAAGGGGAAAAAACCACAAGCTTTTTCCATTCTCAATCTGTTTCCAAGTCAGAACTAGTTGTTTGAATTGAGCTGGTTAAAGTGAAATCGAACTGCAAGAAGCAGGTATAGCTGTCAGATTGTGGTTTAGCACTTCAAAGACTTGCTTCCTGATTCTTACTCTATAAAGAGGAAGGGTTTTGTGCAACTCCATTCATCAGTTCAGTGCATTCTCTTTAAGACTTTGGCATCACATAGCTGCCTTTTTCTTTTCCTTTTTTTTTTTTAAAAGAGATTTTAAGAGATTATAGTGCATACAGCTATAATAGAGGTTACTGATTTAATATTTTGAGAGAAAATATTTAATTTAAATCAGTCTTTAAAAAAAATACGTTTATCTTTCCTCATTTGTTCTAGGGTAGTACTATGTGCAGACTCTGGGGCTCATTTTAGTGGTAAGGTAGTACCATATTATGCTACACCACCAAGCCCTGAGGCATGAACAGATGTTCAGTAAGTAGATCTGCAAGTAATAGTTGTGATGCACTCCAGAAACCAGTTCTTTGTCCACATACATGTCAGCAGTACTATGCACATAACATTCCTGTCACCTTCCATGTTTTCTCATGAGAGAGGCTGATCAAAACCAGACTACTCTGTGCTTTTTAAAGGTCCTCTGTTGGTGGCAATCCAGTTTTGGCTGCCATTTTTCTATGGAGCCTCTCAGTCCCTGCCCTCATGACCAGGCATTAGTCTGTGATGTGATGGGGGAAAGAAGTGAGAGTCTTCTGGCAAGGAAGCCAGAAACATAAG
Organism: Ibycter americanus; assembly: GCA_035590275.1. NCBI lineage: Eukaryota > Metazoa > Chordata > Aves > Falconiformes > Falconidae > Ibycter > Ibycter americanus. The sequence continues at coordinate 54,715,922 of JAVJGI010000060.1, read as the reverse complement.
CAATTCCTTGGCAACTCAATATTTCCAAGTAAGAAATGGTTAAACATTAAAAAAAAAACAGACTAGACAATGTCAATTTTCAAGTTTCCAAGTCTCCCATCCACATGAGCCTCTCCAGTCTTGAAGTTGTCAGCTTGGCAAAATCACTGGTCATGGAGACTTCTGCCAAGCATAAGGCAGATATTCTGTACACAGAGAGCAGCAGTTCTGATTCCAATTTGAAGATCAGGGTCTTCAATAACAAAATTGTGAAGATGCCAGAGAGATACCTGACTTGCAAGGGATTTTCTTTCTTATTTATCTATTGGCAATCCCTTCTGAAAACAAAACAAACCAAAAAACCCTCAACAATGTTATACTGACAGGCAGTATGGGCTGAGGCCGTCGAGTATGTTTCAGCACTGCAGTATTTTTGATTGAAGAAAAAGATGGTAGCTGTACTTAACTCATCCCTTCCGTAAGGAACGTGCTTCAGGTGAAAAGAGGATTACACTGCTGACAAATGAGACTCCTTAAGAAATTCTTAAGGTAGGCATCTGGAGCACCAGTGGGAAAACACATGTTAATATGGAATGAAAAGCATATCATACTGATTTTAAAAATAAGCTTATCTGAGAACTTCTCTACACATAGGTAATAAAGTAAATTTGAGCAATGAATACTCTCATCTCTTGCTAACAAAATGCTGCAGTTAGTACAGTAGACACACAAGTATCTTATCCTTTTTATCAGATCTGTTTCATAATCAAGACACACATACTTAAATAAGCTCAGAAATGGATCAGTTTTTTGAGCATGTTACTGTCTAACTGATAGGACACAAGGACTATTACATGCTGAATCAGGAAAGTGAATAGTAACTACTGCATTGTAGTTCTTCTATTTGATGCATTCCACAATGCAACACAAACCCTGTTTTGTTGGTAATACCACTCAGTACTATTTTTATCACAAGTATTCCATCCTATCTTTAATACACACCTTATTTCTTTAAAACCAACACACATTTATTAGAAGAAATCTTTTAAAACAGAGTTAGCAGAGATCAGGTGTTTGATACACAGCTGAAAAATGCAGATGATTTATTTTTTTAAATAAAGTTTAGACTGGATGGCTTAAAGACAATTACGCAATCATTGTATAGATTAAATGTTATAATATCAAATTATGGATTATGCACAGAAATGTATCAGTTGCAAAAGTTTATATAAAAATTCAATTTTTAATTACTTAGAAGACGTTAAAGCTTGTTTTATAGTTCTATTATCAGAAACTGTTGCAAAACACGTTTTCAGATCTGGTTCTTGATGGTGTTAATGACAGCTGTTTGCACTGACAGCAACCTTAACACTGGAACAATTTTCTAAGGAAAACCATCAAAACTTTTGAAATTTAAGTCTCCTATTCAAGAAAGCTAGCAAAATTAAATGAAAAAATCTGACTGCTGCTTAACAGCAGCATCTCACAGTCATCTTGATGAATTGCATCCTGTTTTTTGGGAAACCATTTCACCAGTTGAGATGTTGAGTTATAATCCTGTTTCGTAACATACTTGTAATACATCTGTCAATTTGCTACTGATTTAGTAAGCACAGTCTTTTACCCTTACATTGTATTCAGAGAAGCTACATGTAGAATCCTAATCTGCACATTCTAACCCTGATCAACTAATACTTGCTTTTAGGGTCTTGTCTGCTTGACTAGACTTTGTTTCCTTGGTTTGCTTATGAAAAAGTCATGTGAAACAGTGTCCAATGCCTTACTAAAATCAAAATTTAGCAACTAGTTCTTATCCCCATCCACAAGATCTGTCACTTTTTCACAGAAAGAAATTAGACTGGGTTTATGTGACTTGATCATAGCAAATACTTGTCAGCTGTTATGCACGTCACGGATATCTTGCTGATCCAACAGCAGATTTTAATTTTTACTTGTCAGGAAAAAAAAAGAAGACAATGTCAGGCCAGTTGAGCTATAATTTCCATCTTCTCCATTTTATCCTTAATAAGTTGAAGCACCGTTTTTTGCTTTTTTTCAGTCATCTGGTACTCCTCATTTTACATTAATTTTCAAAGATGATCTTAAAAATGCTGAAGTTCCTTAGATCAGTTCTTTAAGTATCAGGAAGAAATTCTTCAGGCCCAGTTGATCTGACAACGTATAACTATTTTCTGTTCCATTTTCCTTTTTCTAGGTAAGCTTCTTCAATCTTTGTCACTTGTATCAACTGCACAAGCAAAACACTGGCAGTTATTTTTGACTTTTTGGACCAGTCATCTATAACAAACTACAACAAACAAAAAAATTCAACACACAAACTGCAAATCTGAACCAAATACACAATCACTTGTGTACTTTTTTAAAGTAGTCAGCACTTTTGTTAGCACAAATCTTTTACTACTTATGTATTTACTCTCTTTCAGTTGACAGTTGTATCTCATCTACTTTCATCCCTGTTAACACTGTTCTTTGGTGGTATCTGAATTTCCCCTTCCAGAGGCCTCCCCTCCTTGTGTTCTAAGTCAATGAAATTCCTTGTTTAACTGAATTGGTCTCTTATTACAGTTGGTCTCTTTCTCCCGCACTGGGATATACTTTCAGTCATGACCTTCCCATCTGCAAGGAACTGTGTTATCTCCTCAGTTCTTCTCTTACCTCAGACTTGTCTTCTGTGAGATCTTACCTATCAATTTTCTGTGGTCTGCCTTCTTGAAGTCCAATGATTTTTATTTTGATGTTCTCTCTCCACCCTAAGAATCATGAATATTTAATTTCACTATCTTTCTTACACAAGTTGTCTTAAACCATCTAATTTTTTTCCTCACTTGCTGCTGTTGTAGTCATTCTTGATTCCAGCAGCTGGTTCCTAGAGGGTGTAACATTGTCTGTGCTAAATTAGACAGCAGTATGATATTTTCCAATTGACATAAAACTGAACACTACAACTCAGCTACGAAACAAGATTTACATTTGACGAGTTCTTAAAATATGATGCACCCTTCATGTGAGGAAAGTATTCTTATCCAGAAAGCATGCTTATATGCTAGTGCACAGGGCCTACTGAAGCTCTCTGTTTGAGAAGCTCTTGCTTGAGACTTGAGATAAACTAAACACTGCACAGACCTTACTCACTAAATTTACTCATAATCTGCAGCCAGGAAAAACTGTCCATATCCTGTTAGCCTTGTAATAGAGTTATTTAGTAAGCTGCAGGAATCAGTGAGGTCTCAAACAGTTTACATCCCTACCTAAGCATTTTTACCTAAAGATGACAGAGATGAAAATACTGAATCTAACCTGCACATGCAAACACCAATCATTAAAAGAGAATGGTTTTTTGTACCAAATCAGGCTCGTAATGAGCACTATGGATTATTTTAGAATATTTTATCGACAAAACTGGAAGACATTTGTCAGAATTCTTAAAGCAATACAATCTCTTCCCCTAAACTAAATGGGGAAGAAAAATGTTATTCATTGGCACCACACAAGCCACATGTTCATAGCTGATTCCTTCACAATACCATACACATACTATGCACATGTACACAGGCTATGAAGTTTTATGATACTCCCCTTCCCTGTTGAAATGTGACATAGAGAACAATGACAGAATGAAAGACCCAAATAGATGGACAGAAAATGCACATAGAATATTTTCTTTACTGAAAGTTCTGCATCCCTGGAAATGAGGGGTATTTCTGCTAATGATAACTTCTATTGCAAACTTGTTTTTGAGAAAAGCCATTCTCATATATTCAAAATTTTTAATGTCAACTTATCAGGTTCCTTTCCAGGAGCAAAGCAGTGCTCTTGGACAGAGCCTGGAAACTCTGAGTATTGCGTTATATTAGCCCAAGTTTAGATCCCTCAGGTTCTCATCCTTTAATTTTAGTTGCATTACTTTTTTCATTAATTATTTTTTAAGCTAAATTTTTAATAAAACACTGCAGCTTCTAGTAAAGCAGTTTTAATTATTCTTTTCCCAAGAACAACCATATCTATATACAACCAATTCTCAGCATTCCCTGTGACAAGGCTGCTCCAAAACTTGGCTTTTTATATTGGTAACACTAAGTAGTAACAGCCAAGTTCTTATTCAAATGTTTCTAATGAACAGTAGATGTTAAAATAAACCTAAAAGACCCCACTGGAGTGAGAAAACGCACATTTTCAAAACAGTTTTCTACAATGGAAAATAACTATATTAATCCTTAAGTGACTTCCAAAGACAGAAAAAGGAAATAATTATTTTATTTTCTGTATGCCCCTTGTAGACTTGCTGCTGTAACATACTGCCCATTCACATTATAAGTAGAAAAAGCCACTGCTCAACCATGCAGTTCTGACTCAACTTGAAGATTCATATGATTCACTTAGCTGTTTTTTAGGTTTCACCTATCATATAAACCTTCCTTCTTCCTGACCATTTCTATATTCATCTAGCACCAGCTTCCTCTTCCTGCTTTTCATACAATTTCACCATTTTGGGCGAAAGACTTCTGTGTAATTCAAACCCTAAGGACATCCTTTCGTTGCACATTCCTGCCATCATCATCATCTCTGTATCTGCAACTAAATGAAACTTAAAGGCTGTAAGAAGCAAAGAAATTTTTGAGTTCTATTGTATTTCTTCACAAGGAATAAGCAGCCTTGTCTAATACACTTTCCAACATTCAAGAAAGTAATACTGCAATTGTAATATGGTTATATCAGTACTGCAAACCACACATTTATAATTGAAACAAACCTGTAAACCCTAAAGAGCATTTACTCCCCAAATGAAATCTATGTTCTACATAGAGTTCTACAATCATTTCTATCAGACTTGAACTTGCCTTGATATGCAAAATACTGTCTAGACAAATAGTCTCTGCCCCCAAAACTTAAGACATGAAGAAAAGCACACAAAGTACTGTTAGAAAATCGGGGTGGAAAATCCAGGGAGAAAGAACGAACACTGATGTATCTGAGTATTCCTCAATAAACAGTGTCTTAAAGTAACAGATCTGATAGAAAAACAGTAACTGATAATGTAGTAAAAGTTAGCAAGTGCTTACAGTTAAGTCACTTAAAGAGATCAGACAAATGTCCACCATGATCAGATTCCTGTCTTAAGCCACTCAGTAACTAGTTTGGAGAGAGAGAAAGAAAATGAAATGTCTACCAGATTACTACTTAGTGGTAAAAGCTTGTCATAGGACTGTTCTGTAGCGCTTGAGCAACATTCATGACTCAGCAGTAACTGACTGCTTTCTCTCTAAACAAAAAATATAATGGAACATGTATCTCTAAGTTTAGCTTAAAAAAATCAAGGAGAAAACAGCAACTATTTGGTTAGACTGAATTCTTGCTTACGTGCACAGCTCATGAAGTCCTCTTGATTTGAAGAGTAAAATGAAGGAACCTCAAAGAAACAATTTTACAGTGCTACATTTGGAACAACTGAAAATGGTCTCAAAGTCCAAAGGAATAGCACATATCCTTTTCAACTGACAGATGATATTCATGCTTCAGTTGGGCTTTTTTTCATTGCTGAAACAGGTGTCAAGCGGTAATAATTCACTCTGCTTCCTCAATAAATGTTTAGTCTTCCACTAGATATCCAGTCATACGGGATAAATAACTGCTACAGAAGCCTTTACTGCTTGCATAAACAAAAATGTAACTTTATGGACCTCATCATTTGCATGGCCCAATGCCTAAATACAATAGGAATTATGAAGCATTTACTTTTTATTCCACATGATTGTAGAAGATTACTTTATAAGCTGTAAACATTGTTAATATTTTTACTTGTTTTATTCCTATATAGTTTATTTCACATATAGCAAATTTCCAAAATACTATTTTCAAGAAAAACAAACTAGAATTTCTGAAGATCTTCTCTTATAGCTACATCTAGATAGACAACATAAAGAACAAGGCTAAATGGTATTTTACAATGCATGTTAAAATTTGTTTAAGGTGAAGGAGAAAACAAAAGAGCCCAGATTAGAGTTGCTAGTTCACATTTTGTTCCAGTAAGCAAGGTCTCAACTAAATTTATGAGTATCAAGGCATATAAAGTGAACTGTATATGTAGATCTACATTCTTTTGTCAGAACAAGTAAAACTTCAAAAACACCGAAAGAAGAATATTGTGAGTACAGCAGCATATAAAGGTACTACAGAAGGATGCTTTTGTCTCAACTCCAATACGATATTATTCCAATTTTTTTCTTGCATTATCATGAAGTAAAATCAAAACCCAACCAAACAGGAAAAGAGGATGACAGTAGAACTTACTGCTATATGTAAGGACACAGCTGGAACATCCTAGCATTGTCATCACGTAATCTGAAACCAACTTCCAAGAATTATGAATATACTCTAAGTTACTAGAGTCTGAGGCTATACAACAAAGGAAATTCCTAAGAATTAGACATGGTAGGCCAGGTCTTTTGGAAGAGTGCTGATCATTTTTTTTCCCCCTTGTGAAGTCAAACAGTAGAACCTCCATTGTATACGATGAAACACGAATTAAGCTAAATCACTGCTTCTGAAACACTGTACAATAGATTAAAAGTTATCACATTTTTAAAGCACAAAAAGTTACTGGAAGTTATTATCAGCCAATGTCTTAACAGTAAAGTCTTTTCACCTGTGCAGAAGTTCAACTAACTAACTTTTTAAAAAGTTGCTTTTCTCAAGGCATACAAATATTCTGCCAGTATTTTGCTGATGAAAATTAAACTGTGTACATGTACAGATGTAGACCATGTCTGTGCACTAGTCTGGATCCCAATTTAAACAGAACCTGCACTCTAACTGCCTTATTTGTAACTTTGTGATATACTCCACTCTAAACAGCCTTACAGGCATGCAGTAGGCTCTACAGTCAGAATATGCATGACTTGTGATGTAACTGTGCACAGCAATTCCTTCTTTCACTTGTAGAGCCTCCCCTTATTCAAGAGGATTCAAGTTGAAGCTTGTAGAAGATGCCTGTTCACATCGGAAATGAGCAGCAAGCTACAAATTTGAGGTGAACAACTAGTGAAAGACACAAAACTGAGCTGTATAGAAAAAGATGAGAAGAAAATATGCTTCCCCCCCAAGAACAGTAGTATCCTGAACTTCTAAATGAATTCCTGTGGAATACATTGATAACTAGTACTTGTGTTTGCCATGTGCTGAAGAAAAGAAAGGCATTAACCTCAATAAAAATATCTCGCCTAAAGAGTTCAAGGCTGGCTATGAGAAGGTTTGCTGTTTGGCAAGAAGAAACAACTCACACTGGGTAAGAAAAAAACAAACCCCTAACATCTCCAGAATGCAATTACAAACTACTGAAGTTTCACAGAGGTACTCCTACTTGCCCTTGTAAATAACTAACAGTGGCCATGTATTTCATGCAGCTTCATATCCAGTAACATTCCACGGTTCGCCAATAGAACAGGTGGGGAAGCAGGCACATGTACAAGGGAACAAAATGGATGTCCAGATAGATTAGCATCTCTGATGATAAGCAAATACCTATTGTAGGTTACTTGTAAGAATAAGACTTTTTGTAAGATGTTCCCAGCTTGAGGCACCTGTTTCTTCTTCTTCATCAGTTACTACATAATCTTAAATCCTTGTGTACATTAAGGCAATGTTCATGGCATTGAGACATACAAATTTGCCCAAGTAATCAAAAATCTTGATATGAACCTTCTAATAATTTGTAAAACCCTCACATTTTCTCTTTGGATTCCCAATCCACATCTTTTTTAAAGTTGGGGAGAAGAAGAAAAAATGTTGATTGTGGTTATATTCAATCAGCAATTAATGCTTATTTTCTGACTTCCAGTTGCTATAAATTTCTATACGATCAGCTGTACCCCTTTTCTAGCTGATTTCAGTGACACAATGCAGACTCCAATCCTGAAAACGTCCATGTGTTTTACTTCTCATGACTAAACAACCTTACAGACTTGAAAAGAACTTGGACATGGGTCTACTCAATAGGTAATGTTAAATAAATTTCTTCAGAAACAAGATTTACTTTGCTAGAAACATGTAAAAATGTGAAACTTAAATATTCGAAAATACTGTTTGCATCAAAGAAGCCCTAAGAATATTTAGCAAAAGGTACAAATAGAAAAAAAAGAAACTGATGGTTCGAGTTGGAAGAAATGCTTGAGTGCCAGACAAGAAGGCACAGTGAAGGGAATAATTCTTATTCACAGGCAAAATTAGTCAATGAAAAACCTCTTTTCTAAACCAAGTAGCTTTGTTTTTAGTTCTCAAACTATTTATACAAAATACAAGAAAGCAGTTTGAATATGGTCAAACTCAGCTTGCATGTCTAAAACATGCCTCAAATAGCATAGGTATTATTCATTTTGTAATCAAGAGGAAAGGAAGGAAAGTTAGCTCATTGGCAGTTGATTTAAAAACCTTCTGAAGATTAATGTGCATAGGTGGTAAAGCAGTCTAAGCTCTAGAGTCAGGAAAGACTTATACACCCCCTTTTTAAAACACAGATGAAGCTGAAGATTTATTGAAAAAACAATTAGAAACTATTAGAAACAAACTCACTCACAGTTTGGTCTGCACACCTCTGTCCAGAAATTCTGGTAAAGATGATATATTGTAAACCATATTAATACCTTTCTTTCCTGCCCTACACTTTGTTTCTTTAATGATCTCATAGACCTTGACTTATCTTCCACTAATTAGGAGAACAGTTGCCAGGTTTTCACTGTCAGAGTACAGATAATGCTGTTATCTGTATGTGGGACCCAGTTCTGCAGTATACTGCAAGTGTTCCTCCAAAGAAGCTATTTTGACATAAATTCTATTAATGAGAATCATTTGTGTCCTTAATGTAAACTGTGTGTTCTCTAAAAACTACCCATGATTGTCGATTAAGTTCTATGGGACTTCGGCCACAGAGAAATGTGCAAGGCCTTGAAGCCTCTTTGCTGTAATTTGGAACAGAAAGCTTTCAAAAAGGACCATAAACTGAAGCCGTATGGGAGCATGCCATTCAGATCCATGCTTGTATAACATTATTCACACAGGGTATTTCTAACCTTGACTACTTCATCACACCTTCAGCTTGAAGCTCCTACAACTTTTACATCTATGCACATGTACCATTCAATGTCCCTTTAGCCAGGAAAGTGTAAAGCAAACAGATATAATACCATTTCTTACACATGATAATCTCTTTTAATATCTACAAAAGACTTTAAGGAACAAAAACCTAAAGGTAAGCTCTGAAATTCTGAAATCCATAGAAAGGCACCTGTCTTTTTTTTTTCTTTTTTTTTTTTACATTTGGCCTTTGTGCTTTCACACCACAGGTTAAAAATACGTGAATACAGGTAAAACATTATTGAAATCATAATTAATTAAGAGTTCAAGTGCTAAGTCACAAACTTTAAAAACAATACTATTAAAAGTGTTTTGCTTTGATTGTGTATTACGTGAAAGTGAAATAAATTCACATGTACTTAATGACAAATTTTACTGCACTTCTAAAGAACTATCTTCAAAAATACACTTTGCATGGTTTTATATCAGACACAGTTTATAATTAAAAGATTAGAACAATTTGTTTGGGTTGAAAAGACATTACAAAACAAAGCACTTAAAATTATTGAACAAAATATTACAGCCAAGTATTTCAGATATTTGAAATCACCTTTCTTGGGTCATGATTCAAAGACTGTGATACTTGCCTATAAGGTCAAAAAAGGCTAACAACCCTCAAATATGTATTTTTTTTTTAAAGCAAGGCTGCAGCTACAAAAATGGGTAAAAGTCACGTAGAACAAACATCTTGAAACAAATTAATATGAAGTGAGGTATGGTAGTGTTGAAGTGCTACAGTGGATTTCTGCATATTCAAACTTACTTCAGGTCAACTACTTCGAAGTTTGAGATCAGCAGGCTGCTGACTGCTTGCTGCCATCTTTTGTCATATGACCCTGTGTTAGATGTCCAATGGCCGCAGAGAAGATACATTCAATTAAGCAAAAACTAACAACATGGTCAGATATGAATGAGCATATCTGGCAATTTAGAAGGCAAACTGTAAGTAAAAATGCAAGCATACAACTTATTCATAATAAATACATTTTCAAGCATTTAACATTATCAATATTTTAAAAAGAATTTAAATAATAAATGCAACTATTTTATACAGAACTGTACCATTTATTATACACACAAGTATATCAGTTCCCTTTGTTTACAAAGGCTGGTTACAGATATATGGAATGTTACAGTACCATCTTGCATAAAATTTTAGTACAATTCGTACTTCAAAAAAAGGGTGCAAAACACCAGCCTAATAAATCTGACTGAATTGAAATATTTTTAATTACATCATTAACACATACACAACAAGCTGTACATAAGCCCACTTTTCAATCACCACTTCAAGATACTGTAGCAAGTACATTAGATTATAAATGATTCCAACTATTCAGTTAAATTTATTAAAGGTTTGCACTGCTACTCACTCTGGAACCTTTGAGATATAGCCTGTATTCATGAATTACTGAGCTCTTGTTAGTACAGTTAAAAGGCAGTCAGCACTGGTTGCCAAAGTACTAGTCACAAGAGATTTCCTCAGAGAAACTTCACCTGGGAACAAACATTTTTGGATACTTTTTTTCCTTCAAGAATAAAAAAGAAGTTTTATGGGGTCAAGACTCTCCATTCTGTACCTTGGACGCTGGTGGATGCATGAAGTCCTTAAAGGGAACCAGTGCCTCTTTCAGAGCAGAGCACACTTCTGAGGATGAGCAGGTGATACATTCTACTAAAGTTGGGTACAAGGCAATAACTTGTGCCCACGTGTTAGCATCAACTGCAATGAAGAAAAGAACAGACTGAATCACTTACTGCTGTCCAGATTCTTACATCATATTTTTTTTTAATACCTGTATAAACAAGAGCACATTCAGGTGCCTAAACATAGGTACCTAGTGCTATACAGACACTACAACATCTGTACAGGGCTCTCAGATATGATGTAGGATTTTTGCAGGAGAGCCACACTTTTTTTGCAGCAGCAGCTGGAAGCCAGATGGTATACCCATGAAATGGTGCTACACACCTGTGTTTCTACATATAAGTCATTCACTGTGTTTTCTGGATGAAGAACTGACAAATGGAAGATAATTCTCTCATTAAATCTGTAATGCACATACATTTTCTGCCTGCTTTTCTCAGCTATTGACAGAAAATTGAATTGGACACATTTCACTTTTGGAAACTTGTCAGCAATGGGGCCTTCTATTAATTTCAGGTCATTCCAGATTACAAGAGCTATAAGAAAGCAGAGGGAGAAACACTGGACCAAGACACAAAAATATCCATGGTAAAGTTTGTTAGTCCAACAAGTGAAATTAAACATTGTAGCATGAATCTTATTTATTATGCCACTTCTTTATCTCTGTTTTGGCTCTGTTTCAAAAGAGAACAAACTCCTGATTTCAGACAACATTAATAATCTTCTTAAATGAAATTATTAAAAGCTAGAAGAAGTGGGAATAAAGTGATTCCCTAATTTTTCCAGTGGCTCTCTTCACAAGAAAGTATGCAGGAGGTTTGGCAATCAGTGCTGTATAAGGCCCAGGTGAAGAATTTCTCTCACGGCAGGAAGAGGGATATGGGGAACAGTCCAGCTGAGTTGGCTACTCTAGCCCTTTAAGAGAAAGGCCCACTGAAGTTGCACTTCAGTTGTCTTCAGCGTTTGCCAAAGTGCTTTATGTATCCTGGCATAGTTCTGCCCTCAGCCTTTTGCCATCAGCCTTGGAAACCAAGTTATCATAAATTCAGCTGCTCAGTGATGCTGCAAGTGAGGCACTACCTCTCTTCAGCAAACCCACCTGCCTGTGTTTTTCTGGAAAGGCTGGTTTGTTTGTTTGTTTCAGGATTGAAAAGATTCTTTCTGTTCCTCATAATAGCAAAAGCAGGGAGGCAGAGTGAAGTGTTTTATATGCAATTCTGTCAGTTTCAGAATCAAATACAGCTGGTTTAACCAAGACTCCTAAGATTTCTGGTGGGAAATCTCTATGCATACAGTAGGGCCAGCTTACAGGAGGAACAGGATGCACAATTATAAATGAGGTTGAGGTCTCCCATTTAATTCAGCCCTTTAAATATATCCGTCAGCCGTTTACCTGGGCATCAATGAGCTATGACAACTTTTTCAATACGGAGGACAGGTGGTACGAGAGCAGGGGAAAGCAAGACCACAAGTTTAAGTATCTAGCAAGCCTGCCCATGTGTTTAACTTGTACACCCCTTTAACTGCACTGCAGGATCTAGCAAGACTACATATATTTAAGAATTCTATTAACATTTTATGGAATGGGTTTTGTTTGTTTGTTTGTTTTTAGAAGATACTAAGCTCTATCTAATAAAAGACATCATAAATTGAAGTCTCCTATTTTATTAAGCATATCTTCGGATCTTATACTTTTAGGTATACTGGAAACACTTTGTGGGGTTTTTTTTTGGTCTACCTGCCACCTACATATACACAGAATTACACAGATTTATTACAGAATTTTACAGATTACACTTTTTTGAAAATTTGTGTGAAAATTACTATAGGAAAGAATAAATATGTCTTTGTAGCAGATACAATGTTATCTTGTTTAGAACCATGTTGTTTAACAATAACTTACCATTTTCAGGTTGAGTTTTTTTAAGTGAATCTATGAGAGTACTGACAGCTTTTAAAACAAATATGATTTCTGTTACTTGTTGCCTACAAAGGAAAAAACACCACCAGTCAACTACTCATTTTTGTCTCAAGAATACAAGCTTTTCTATGAAACTTACACAACACTAAAAAAAATACGTAATGGAAACAGCTGCAATGAAGCCTACCAAAAAAAGGACATTTAGAGATTAAGGTTATAATTTGTCTTTAATGTTCCCACCAGCATTGCTGTTGTCTCAGCTAGGATAGCTTTAAATTTGATACTGGAAACACTAACAGCATACACATTTCAATCTGAAAATACTCATGTACTTGATTAACTGTAACATGAAAATAATCAATTCCATCATTCATGATCAAAACTTCAAAAGTTAAGTGAAACTTAAGTAAGCTCCCATTTTAAAGAATTTCCTGGTACTTCAGTCATTTCTTCTGTTTCAAGAACAAGTACTTGAGTAATGATTCACAATGTTGCTGTTTGAGTATTTTATCTTATTTTTGAGGTCACTCCGCCTCTCAATTTAGAAACTATATATAGCTCTACTTGGAAATAAAGGGAAATCAGATTTCAGAAATATTATGTTGTAGATATCAGAACCATTGTTTCAATAACTGAAAATATTAGTTACTAAATCATATTCCTACTGTCTACGAAACAGCACCAAATATGACCATTATTATTCAAAGCTTTTTCAACAAAAAATTGGTATAATCATTTTCTTTGAAATGTCTTCTCCAGAAACATTTCCCTGGGTTTAAATTTCACCCCCACACACGCACTATTTTTTTAAGGATTGAGTGATGTTTTGAATGAAACCTTCTTCTCAAAGTACTGGTAATACCTTTCATTTCCTAAAGACAATGTACGTACCGTGGAAGAGGACATTTGCCACTCAATCTCTCATCTTCTATGTAGCGATGCAATACATCCTGTGACCTTTTCAAGAGCACAGAAAGTGCCATTCTAGAGATGTAGCCTTCCTGAGGAGTTGTGACTTTATTACTGAATGAAAACTGGAGCAGTGTTTCAAAACACACCTTAGAAAATTCCTCTCTCATTCGAATATCTATTTCAGCTTCTGTCAAAGTAAAATGTCATATTTAATTGTGCAGTGTGCATGCCAATACACTAAACGTTGCATTTCAATCACTTTATTATATTTTGCAAAAAGCTTATCACTCTTGTAGTATTAAAAAAGATCACTAGTGATAAGAACAATTATTAAGAATATGTTCTAAGAAAAGGTGACTGTGCAACAATCACAACAGTTCTAAAAAGATAGAACACGCAACATATTCAGTAACACGTCACCTACTTGACATTGCTTTAATAAAAAAATATATGAAATCGATTAAAAAAAACCCAGCAACCCCAGTTCTACACCATAAGTACTAACATTTGGTACTGTATAATCCAAATACTTTTCTCTGTAATGGCTTATGTCCATTTTTTTCATCTTTCCCAAAAAACTATAAATGCTTTCCTCTTAAAGGCAGAGAAGGCATCTGGTTAGATACACCATGTAGTTACGCTAAGGTCATTTAGTTTTTAAGAACACGATATTATGTCTGTCTTAAGATTTTCTGAAATTATTGTTAGAACTATTTCAGCTGGCACAATGCAAAACAAACTACGTCAAACGTATAAAGTAACACAACTACAACATGATATATGATACTGACCAAGAAGTAAGGAAATAATTTTTAAAAAAATTGCAAGGAATGCTCAGCAACTTCCATGAAATAAAATACAATTTATAAAAACAAACTGGATAGCAAACAGTCTATACTGAATACATGCCATGGAACTTCAAGTCTTTATCAGAACAAGTACTCAACATTTTCACTACTTTCTAGTAGATTCAAACACTGTATCTTTTGTCATTCAGGTACCATACCTGTAAAGGAGGATGACTGAGAGTGTATTGAGCCTTTATTAAGCATAGTCATTATTTGACCAACAAATTCCTTAGGAATAAAATTAGCATATGGCAGTATCTCTGTGCTGATAAGCTGCACCACCTAAAATAAATTAAATAAATTTATATTGGTGTTCTGAATATTAAAGTAGTAATTCTAGCATGAAGAAGACAGAAACATTAAACAAAGAGACATACCTAATGAAACTTCACAAAATATTCCAATGCTAACTTTTAGAATTTGCAGATACGTCCAAGAGTTGCCATCTTGCATGTAACATTAAACTTTAAATAATAAACACTTTTTCCCTCCACTTTTGTCGGAGTCTCTGAAGCAGTTATCAGACATATTTCACTGACATTTGAAGTATATTCTTCAAATTGAATTTATGGTTTTGAAAAGAGAAGATCCAACATTAGGAGTCTTTCTCTCCCTCCACCCAATTCCATATCCTCACTATGATATTAACAAATATATCATATGCTTACAATGTGACATCTGCAAAGCAGAACAAGCGAGTTAATTATCTAAACGAGCTTAAGGCAATGTATATTAACTGAAATGCTTTCTATCCTTGGGCTTGATGCTCCTGTTTAGGAACAAAGTGGGTTTAGATCTCCATAAATTAAGGGATTAGATCTCAAGAGTTCTGCTCACTGCAGGCAGAACCACTCCCACTTTTCATCCAGAAATCTTTGTATGCCAGCTGCCCCTCTGGAGAGATGACAGGCGATCAAATCCACAGATACTGCCATGTCTTCTCTGCAACCCCTTCTACTTTGTACCCTTAATCCCTGGTCTGCCACACCTCTTTGTTCTGGAGTGAAAGGGGACAAGTCCCTCTTCATGCCAAGTATCACATTCTCTATAATTTTCTTCGTCCTTATCCAACCAAACATGCTCTCTTTTACAAGTACAGCTGTCTCTGTACTGTACAAACAAGACATCATTTCTTCATTTATGCACAAGCTTTTCAGTAGTGAGAACACATCTGGAGGGCAACAATGTCACTTTTGGCTGAATGCCCCCCCTCAACACAGAAAGCACTCACTTTATGTTTAACTGTCAGCTTCCTCCACGGTTTACAATTACCTGTGTAATTGCTTGGCAAAAACATAATAAATAAGAAACAGGTAATGGGTTTGAGGCAGAAACATTGTGGTTTAGCCACTTTACACTGTTTTGAACTTGCATGCCACTTCCTACTTTTTGCATAACTCTGAAGCAGCGAAGTTCTGAGCCTATGCATTTCCTGTCTTGTTTTCAAAAAGGAAAACAGTATCACAGGAAAAATAATGAATGGGTAACTTCTCAAAAAATTATTTCAGAACCAAATGCAATCTGTGAATATCACTATCTTGTTACGTTCGACGGTATATTTGTTATAGTCTCCTTACCTCAACATCAATACTCTCATTCTTCTGAAATTCTTGAATGGAAAGATTATCAGGAGGTGTACTAAAAATAAACATGCTATGTTATACTTTTAAATTCACAACATGTGTAAGGAGATAAGTATGGGAAAATGCATTACATTTAAAGTTAATACATGCATCAAGTTGGTACTGTTATATGGTAATGTTATGAATATCTTATGAATAATGATGATAAAAATGATTCAAAAGATAAAAGTAGTAAAACACTAAAACTGAAGAGTTACAACTGATGGACCTGATTAAGGACTTGCATCACCAACACCATTTTTCATATGCATCTCAAAGTAATCTCTCGTCTTATACGTGCAAAAGTCACAATATCAGTTTAGATGAGTCTGTGAAGGTATCATCAGGGGATCACAGTTTATTACATTTTACTTTTTCTCTATGCAAGATAAGAGACTTTTGAGTACATCTAAAAAAATTAACTTTACATTTTCTTCTGCATTAATGAAACACACTTTTCACTAATGGGACATTATTTTTCCTTGATAACTGAAATTATATATTTGTTCTCATTCTTAACAAATTTTATGAAGAGACAAACCCATTTTACAAACAATAATTTTGAAGAAATTCAGAACTTTCTGCAGTTCTTCCATTGCATATAAAAAATTATTTACAGACGAAATGTCCAGAAATGATTCAACCATGACAATTAGCCAATACTTTACAACATCCTACCTTACCTGCTTGTAAATTTGGAAATCTTGTACCATTTAATTGCAAATTTTATGCCAACCATCAGTCACGCAGTCTTCTGTGGCAAAATTTTTTCTCATTTATTAAGTCTTTCCTTGTACTAACTGGACTACCCATTCAGTGAATTCAAATTCCTTTCCTTTGCTGGATTATGCTTCTGCTGAGTTATTGGGCAAAGTTCCTCAGCAGGACAGAAAAAGGCCCCCTACTCAAGACAGCAATCAACTACTTCAGCTGATGTACTTACATCAGTGTTTTAGTCTGTATCAGACATGGGCTTTTCAAACTACACTTTTAGACATCGCCGTTTACAAACCTTGGTTCATGTCCGACCTTAGAGTGCATAGAACTCGATTCACTTCTGATGAAACTAAATTTAAAAATGTACTCTGAACTCTCGTACATGCTTGCATGACAGGAAGCCAGACTAGAGCTACTCTGAAATGAAATATCTAAAGTAGCACTCTGTGGGTGATGGATCCTCATCATGAACTGTTTTGCTTTACAGATCTGCTCCTACTGCACTTTGCAGGCTGGGAAATCAAAGGTGGTACGTCACAAAATAGATAAAACTCTGAAATACCTTGTTTATAATCCCATAATCACAGGATCGCCTGCTAAAATCTACACAGATTCAACATACAGTTAGTGAAATCATTAGAAGAAAAATAAGACTATAAGCCAATGACAACCTGTGGTATAAGAACTTTGAGTTATGTAAATTGGGAGGCTGAAGGATTGTATCATGAAAATATCATTATGTGGTGACCTTGCCTTCTTCCTTAGGCATCCCACTAATCCAACAGAAACAGCAAATAGGTCTAGATATGTGTCTGTTCTGACCTAGTTACGCTGCTCTCGTTTTTCTGACATAGACCAGAAGTCAGAATCCTCATGCCTATGTCTCTCTGAAATTTAAAGACAGTTGCAAAACCCGCTGGATTGTGGGTTCAGTTTCTCCACAGTGTCTGATGTGCACTGATGGTAACAAGTTACTGCAGCTAATGGAATAACCAGTAGCATTAACAACAAAAATTTGAGACAAGGCACTATAAAAGGTCAATTTAATTTCGTATCTTAAATTCTCTCCTTCTTCCATAATTTTACTTTTTGCCTTTTTGAAAGAATTATACAACATCTTCAAGCTGTGGAACAGTTTGGAAATTTGACCACTTGAAAGGAACAGTTAGAAATATTGGAATTAAGATTGGCTGTGGTACTTCAGCTTGCTGCTATTGTGTATGCTTATGTGTCACGATGCATCTTAAATTAGATGATGCTTTTTTTTTTCTTTTTTTCCCCCTCTCCAGAGAAACCATCTGATTAAGTACACAAGATGGTCATTACTGAGAAGGAAGGAAAATGATAGGGTCAATCTGCCACAACATTCCCTGCCTAATTTATGGCAGAATAAGCAGATGCAAGGAAAACAGCGCTCTGGACTGAACAAAGAACCAAGCTGTTCTGTAAGCAGAGGAACTGGTGCAGTATTGTAGTGTCAAGCAGACTGGCATCCTTTGGCTTATTTCCCAACTCCCTCCCCAGCCCCCAGCTTTTCCTCTACCTCATATCCCTCCCCAGGAAAAAATAGACATGTGGTGGGTACTTCAGAGCTAAGCACGTGCTCACTGGCAAGGCAGCTGCCAAATATATGATGGTGGAGCTGTGCCAGCCTTGTCCTCATAAGGGTACTTCTCTGGGCCTGTCTTCTCCATCCCATTGCCAATTTTAATGAAAGGTTTAAGAACTTCGGAGGCTTCTAAATCTTATTCAAATCTGGTTAGTTTAGCTAACAGGTTTTTGGTGGGTTTTTTCCCCCAGTGTTCCTGTATGTTGCTGACCAAGTAAGATTTTTCCAAGATAGGCTTCTTTCCCCCATCTTCTGGCTGCTTAGCATGAGACACCTAAAGTTCAGTCTGCGCACCTACAGCTAATTTTCAGTTTTGACAATTATGACAGTAGGTGCCAATGTTTCTGTTTGAAAAATAAATGTATCTTCCTTTCTCAAAGGGACTTTATGTAGATAACTTCACCACTATCTGTGAAACACTCATGTGTAACATACATGACTAGGAAAAACCCAAAGAAGAAAATGTGAAATACTGTGTTTATCAGCGGTTTGGGTGTTAGGCAGTCAGAAATGTTGGAGTTACACGTTGAAAACAAAGAACAAAATAAAATATTAAGTAGCTGTTCAGTCAGTACCTTTTGTAACACAAAGAAGCTACCCTATGCAAAACCTTTAAATAATAATGTAAACTACTATGATGCATACAAATGCAAGTCATGTAGAAATACTTGGGAAGCTTTGATTCTGACACTTCCTAATTTACAACTGACTGACTTTGTGAGCTGAGATTTACTTTAAAAGAGATGTTAAGACCTTTCTGTCCAGTCACCCATATCTGATCTTCCACCTGTACTACAGATTATGCTACATACTTGTTCATGTAGCACATTATTCCCAGGTAAGTAGATTTTTGTAAGGTGTCTGAATGGAACATCTATCTAGGGGCCAACAGCTTTGCTGGTCTGATGCAATACTGCCAAAGTACCAAAAGGGTCACGAGCCAGGGAAGATAAGAGGCAGTGCGATACAAACTGTTGCTGGCTTTCCTAGGTACAGAGATTCCAGCCGCTGCCCACCATCTAAGCAGGGCTTTAGAGCCGTAACAACAAAGAGCTAACAGCCTCCCCGAGTCCTGCTGTGCACAGCAGCACTCTGCTCTGAAGCATCTTTTTGGAGGCTATTGATTTCATTCCCTCATGTAAGCACAGACTTCTGCTCTAGTAAATTATATATACACACACGTTTGTTGAATTTTATTTTATATAATGGTTTGACATGCTTCCATGAAAGCCTCTGGGAAAGAAGAATGATATGAAATAATAAACAGACCAGCCTCTTACTAGAAAACAATTTTGTCTAAATTAAGTTACATTAAATGTATTAATTTTTAAATGTCGTTCTGATTTATAATAAAAATCAAGATTATTGAGCCTCCTCAGCTGTAGCTTGCTTTTTAAAGAAAAACAATAAAAACAACCCTGAAAGTTACTGCTTGGAAGCTGTTAATTCTCCAGGACAGTAACATTTTCCTTTTTCATTTACCTGGGCTCTTTTGGCTATATTTGAAATTTCTTGATATACAAAGTGGCATAGACCATTTCTGCTGTGCTCTGTACTTTTTAAACATGAATTGACTATCTCCTCTCATTCAGCCCCATAGCTGGCTTGAAATCTTGTTCCCGTCCAAAAGGCAGAGGCAAGACCCCACAGAGGAGGTTCACTATTTTAAACACAGAGATTCCCAGAGCTTTAATGTAAGGATTCTAACCACAGTGAACGCTTGCCTAACCAATGCCAACTCAGTTTCACTGGCAGAAGCAGTATTAGTTTATCTACACATGCAATTTCTAGAACTACAGTGATTAGAAGAATTACGAGTTAGACTAGAAAATTGTTTAAGATATTGATTAAAAATTGAGAACATCAGTGCAATAAAGTTTTATGTTTCTATTCTGTCCTCAGCCAGGTAGAGACTTGCAGAATGTGCATACAAACCCAAGACAATATGCACTGGGATATTTTAATTAAGAAAGGTAAAGGGAAAAACTAGCCAAATCTGTTACGCAGTGTTGCTAGGTGGACTGATTTCAATCAGACATTAGCAAGTTTTACAGAGATGCCGGTGTTTCATTTTTAGAACCATCCCAGCAGTGCTAAGTCAGCTTTCAAGAATAAAGGTTTGAAAAGCAAGTACAAAAGGAAGATATTTACCTAGCTTTGCATGAAGCCTAGACAGATAATAGCATGGAACATGTAGAACATTGAACAGTGGAAAGTGTGGAGTATGAAAAAGTATACAGGAGTGAAGGAAGAAAAGTAAGTTTCTTTGTGACAAAACATTTCAGTTTCCTTGAAGCAGAGAGCTGAGGAAAAATTACAGAATGCTGGCATAAAGTCAATTTTCAGTTCTAACTGTATTCAGATTTAACTGAATGTATCTAACTGTATTCCTGTCACAAAAGGTGATATGTTGGATAATGGTAAAAAGCTAGATAATGCAGTAATGCTGTTATTCTGTCTCACTGATAGCCTCTTGGGGTGTCTCTGAATTGTATTTTTCAAATTCTTTGCACTCCAGAACCCTTTCAATCCATGCTGGTCTTCAGCAGTGCAGCCAGATTAGCACGCTTCTGCACCTGACTTAATAAACCCCCTGTCCTGCATGGCATATTTGCAAGTTAGAAAGCCACCAGGGGTGACTGACTCGCAGCTGCAGTAAGCTGCAGTTATGGTCAGCAAGGTCACTAAAACCAAGTAAAGTTTACAAGTCACTGATCTAAGAGCACAGAGTGCTCTCATCTCACCTGTAGCTTGGTCAATTGATTTTGGTGATACAGACAAAAAATCAAGTACTACCAAAAGTTTTAAAAAGCACAAGTCGTTGTTATTATAAAAAAATAAAAGGAACACACCAAAACCCAGTTTTTACATCACATGGCCTAAAATAAAGGACCAACGTGGACAGTTGGAAAGTGCATTCCCATTGCCTTCACCTATAATCTTAAGACTGACATGCACCTCAACTCAGCAATAAATTTTAGCTATTATTTTCAAAACAGTGAATAGATTCTCCCAAATTACTCTGGAATAAGACACCACTATGATTATCATATATTTTCTATTAGAACTGTAACAAAGAAAAAGACAACACAGTAAATTTGAAAATTCTGAATTCAAGTTACTTAGAAGTGGGACAACTACAAATGTAAGAGACTGACTATACTGCAATTACAATCCACTAAAACACACAATTTAATTTTAACACAAAAGGGACAGGTTGCCCTATTTGCCATGGCTAGTTTCACAGCATCTTGCACAGAAGTGCAGAAGGACTTAACTGAAGGAAATCAGAAGAAAATTACCTCAGTGTGGGGAACTTCCACAGCTATCTCTAGAGCCCTCCTTGCATCACAGTGAGAGAGGCACACTTCAGGAGCATTGTGGGGAGGAGGAGGAGGAAGAGGATGAAGAAAAGGAGAAATGACTGCTATTACTAATTGACCTGACTACTGGCATGAGGCAGATGTACTCCCCTCTCAGCTTTAACTTTTTTTAGGACCAAGGCTCAGGCTGATAGAGGGTTATCTGTCCTCCT
This sequence comes from Ibycter americanus, assembly GCA_035590275.1. Classification (NCBI taxonomy): domain Eukaryota; kingdom Metazoa; phylum Chordata; class Aves; order Falconiformes; family Falconidae; genus Ibycter; species Ibycter americanus. The sequence goes on along the minus strand of JAVJGI010000060.1, from coordinate 54,693,984 downwards.
AAAGCTACAGGGTCAGGGCTCTAACTGTAAGTAGGAGAACCATGCACTTGGGAAGACAAACTGCTATTTAGAAAAAGATGGACACTAAGGGGGCAAAAACCCACACACACAACCCAAACCAGACATTCAATAGCCATACAAACATACAACTACATAAGCAAAATTCACCTACTTGTAACAAGCCTGGAAAACAGTAATGATAATGGCGATTAATTATAGTCACAGGCCAGATTATCCTGCTACAGCCATATGGTTCTATAAACCTCCAGCCTATTTTTAATATTTTAAATTCTTTTGAACCTTAAAGCTTCTACGTAAGAGAACAGAAAAGTTTCATCTAACTTCTCTGAGAACATCTTTAATTTTGATGAAAATGTTGATCCCTAAACCACATTTTTGTGTGCGAAATTATAGAATACATTCTGGTCTCTAAAGCCGAAAAAACAGATTTAAGTTAAGACAGACAAGTTTTAGGGCATCATAAATATTCACAGAAGTACTATTTTTCCTTTACCTCCAGAGAATATTCACCCATGTATGACAGCTGGCAAAAGCTATTAGAATTAATGCCAACAGTGATTGTTTCTAGCAAGCAACATGTTAAGATGGAATTTCTATGGTTGGAACAACTTTCAAGAAAAGTATAAATCACTCACTGTAAATTAAGAAAAACAAACAACATATTTGGCCAAAAAGGTCATGCAAATGATGGTGGATTATCTTGAATTACATTGAAGATCTGTGATAATCTTACTTCCCTGGATTTATGAATGATTAATATCCAAAAACTGTAGCAGTGCCAGTCTGAGTCAGCTAAAAACATGCAAAATGACTATGTTTCATCTGCTTTGCAGATATGTAGGAATAATTCATTTACAGCAAATAGGAGTAAGTATTCCCAAAGTAACTTCTAAGTGAACATAAATTCTTCTACAACCTGAAAAACCTTCATTTTAATTTTGTAAACCCAACAGTGATATTGATTATAGGGTGTTAATTGATCTGGACTGCCTGTCTCAGAATGGAAGCAGGACTACTAACTGCAGCTGAAAAATAAAACCAAACAAGATACTGCAAAGATTATTTTAAATTAAAGAAACAGTGAAGCATAAGAACAAAAACTTGGATGATTAAAGTGTCTTTTATGTAGTCTTGATGAGCTCTTTTATCTTAATAACCTCAATAATATTTCTATGAAGTAAATGGAAAAACAAAAGAAAGGTTTTTAATTCAATTGTCATGTAACCCTATTGATGACATTCCAAAGCCATTCATTATTACAAATATTTTCACTAACAGATGTGTCTCTGAAATTAAGTTTTATTAGTATTTATTTTTATCTGTTTGGGGCAAGCTGCTACTTATTCATCATTAGTAAATACAGCTGTGTTTGGTTGCTGATTTTTGTGTGTTTGCAAACTATACACACACAAATACACAGCATATTAGCGTTAGAAAACAGTAGGGTTCTTCTGTACCTATTAAAAAGAAAGACTAATTTGTTACTGAAATCAGCATACACACAGAAAATCATGGAATCAAATTTTTCATATTCCACATTGTCCTTTAATCCGAGACACTATCAGATATACTTGAACAACTCCTAAATGATGTTTACCCATAGATGTTCACAGAAGATGGAAATTCCATACTGCTCCTAAGCATCTTCTACAATACCTGACCTTCCTTACAGTAAAAGGTTTCCTTAATGTCTAATCCAGACTATATTGCTGTACTGAAATCCATTTCTACCCATTCTCAAGGGACAATAAAAATTCTTCTCTGGAGCAATCTTTTATTATATTCTGAAAACGTATCATGTCTTCCTAATGATATATTTTTTTGGTTAAACAAACTAGTAGACCAGATTGTCTAAGTCTCTGATTGTTATTATTTTCCACTCCTGGACTTTCTCAACCTGCCCACATCTACAGTGTTCCGTTCCTGAGAGATTATGGATGTACTTAAACATCTGCCCATCTGCCTAGTTACAAACCTGACTATTTAGCTACACTTTTCACAAAGTATTATAAGTAAAGTGTGGTTAATTATTAAGGTGCAGTCAATTTACCTGTGTAGAAACAAATGCAAGAAAACTATGGGCTTCTAAGTGAACAGCAATGCAAGAAATAATTTTCCAAAATTCATAGTAAGTTGACTATTTCAAGATGGAACTCAGGAAAAATAAATATAGTTAATGGTGTTCACCTTAACTAAAAACAAAATAATCATTGTTGCGATTCTGTTCAAAGTGAAAAAAGGAACAAATTGAGTATATATCAGTAACTCTTTATCAAATCTATAGTAAACATCCTTGGGAGTCCATACAGAATTCCTTGGCCTGGCCAAAAAAGCTATGCCTTGTATTCAAAGGTCAGTTGAGCTCTTTCTTGCTCTGACATTTCACCTTTTAAATAAAGTTTTTTCTACTTTTCTACACTTTTTGAAGTAGACAGACTGGTTACCTTTTTCTTTCATTCATTAAAATAATTTTCAGATATCAAATATCTCTACAGATAAGGCTATTTTTACAGAACTCTACTGACACATTTACAAATACTAAAATAAATAAATATACTGTGTTTACCTTTTGGTGAATAAAAAGTCTTCAAATGTATTTGCCAGCTCTGGCCACATACTGTCAAATTTTCCAGAAGATGCATGCTGCCTTGCAACAGGTAGTCCAATAGAGAGAACTTTGAGAAGAGAGGAAACAGCTAGCTTCCATGTGCTTTCAGAAGGACAGGAATATTTCAGACTAAGAGGTATTCTTAGCGTCTGCAAAAAGAAAGTTAAAACAAAATTTATAGTTGCTCAGACAAATCTAAGAATATGACAGGTTTCTGCAGAAGATCTTGGCAGACACTGTCGTAGATGATAGTACACATCCCTCCCTCCTTTTCTGCTGGTATATGAGACGCTCTTTTAAAAATGTAATTATAAAGATGATTTATATCCCAGCTGTCTAAAGCACAGGTCTGTTGCCAAGTACATGGTTAGAAGTCAGAGTTGATCCATTACCAATTACACTGTGAAATTACATACTAATTTTCTTTTTCTGTATTGCCATCCACCATTTCTGCTAAGCCTGATAAATGGGCTTTCCTAACATCTAACAGACTGTAGGCAGTTCATTATCAGAAGTGTATTCTGGAAAGTTTAGTCCCGTTCCTAGAAAGCTATCCCAAGTGCTTACACAGTAAAGGAAAAGAGCCTCATTAAATTTAAACTTTTCCTAATGCGCAGAAGTTGAACTGTATACATAAGAACTGCAAGACACCTGGTCATTGCTGTTAAACCACCTAAGTTAAAAGCAAAAAGAGTTAGTGAAATTCTAAGATAAAGGCTGCAATATAACTCAAATGTACAACAGAAGAAACCAGCAAATTTTAAGTCTTTTAGATAGAAAGACAGCTTCAGTATCTATCAAAGAAAGTAATGAGTTTAAAAACATTAAGCATATGTGCTATTTACACTGTATGTATTCCTTTTAGCATTGTTAGTCAAACTAACTAGAACCTGATACCAAGTTTGGAAAACTAATTATTTAATTTACATTTCAAATACACAGTGACTAAATTCAGGTATTACACATATGCTCCCTATGCTTTTAGTGTGGTCTCTGATTTGAGGAAAGCAAAGGGAGGAAAGATTCACTCTTGCTATCAAGTGTGAATCAACTGTAATTAACTCTCTATTGCCCAAAATTATGAGAGCTAAGATCTAACCCTAGAGATAAACAGAATCTTTGCTGCTGCTGCTGTTGTTCATAGGGGTCAAATCTAATTCCACTATCAACATGGGCTTTAGAGAAATGAAAAATAATTTTTAAAAATTTTCATCTACTGCAAAGGATCACATTATTATCAACCATGAACATTAAAGGAAAGTAGTGTTTATATCAATTTCACCTATCCCATTAAAACAGAAGTGGAAAACAACTGCATTAACTTTGAAATACAAATATTTAATTCATAACAGATTCCAAATAATACCGTATAACTATTTTAAACACATTCAGGTTTCTAAATCTCTATACAGGAACAACCTGATGTCAGCCAAGTCATTACAAACAAACCTAGGTCGCATACATCTTTTTTTTTCGCCCAGATATTTACTACTACTACTACTATTATTTATGAAAACTTTTGATAAATTGGAAACAAGGTAAAAAAAAAAAAGTTGAATTTGGTAATTTCTCCTTAAAGGCACATTCGTGAACCTGTAACATTTCACAGCTACATCAATGACACACAAAAGTAATTAAAAATCAAAAGCAGTAACTAGAGTGCATGTCCACGAAGTATATATGTCACTCTACAGAAACTGGTCTCTGGCCTTCAATGCTGTATTTACCAAGAGGCCTGCTTATCAGTTTCAGGTGCATACTACTTTCAAAGATTAACACCTTGTTGTCTAACACATTTGTTAATTTTTATCTTAACACTGAAATATTGATTCTGACATTATCCAGCTAAAGAACAATACATATAGGCTAATCAATAGCCTTGCAGCTTCAAAAGAAATTACTACCTTCTGCTCGTCTTCATAAAATTTCCATTTGTTTACTAAAGCTTTAGTCTTCCCAGAAAGTGTTTATCAATACTAGCTCAAAATAAAACTCATGATTTTCAATATGAGCTCATTAAATTCAGAGCATACGCAGAAAAAAACTTTTACCTTAATAATGTTCTGAAGAACCTTCTCCGTTACCACAGCTTTATGGCAAGCTGTCTTTTGGTATAAGTCCACAACAACTTCCAATGATCTCTCAGCAAATGGTACATAATTCAATGCTACCCATTCCGCCTAGGAAAAGAAATCAGTAAATTACTAAACTACATGTGAAAACATATTAATTAAGGAACAGAAAATGTATGTTTTGCATTGAACTTTGTTTAATGCATGCAAGGTTTGCTAAGAATATGGTCCAAGCAACAAAACTGCAAATACAATGTAGTCTGACTACGGAAATGTACTCTACATTGAAGTAAAGTACATTTAAGTAGAAGAAATGTTGCAGTCTAGGCAAGACAACTACATTAGGACAATCTTTAAGGAAATTTAACTCACCGGTGCAAATAGTTGTATCTAGTGTGATTCCATTGTGTTGCAGGACAAATAGAATAAGAAAAATTAATACATACATAATAGTTACCTCTTTGATTACACTGAATCAGATGCTCATGCTTAGTGAACAGCGGAGTGCACAGATCAAAAGAATTACTGAACATGTCCCATTTCTCTACAGCACGTGCAATTCAAAAACTTGCAGCTTGAGGGAATTTTCTCCATTCAAAATTATTATGTCTTTCTATTAAATTTGGTATCACATGTAGGACAAGTTATTTTAGATTAATTCACTGGACAAATTCAGACACATTCACAATGTCTGGTGTCCAGGCATGATCCTTCCTACACAGAGGAATACAAACTATAAAAGCAAAGTAGAATCCAAAGGGAGCAAACAAAGATAACAAAAGCATGTTAAAAAAAAAATAAAATAACATACTATACCATACAACATGCACAGCAAAGTTTTTACAGATGGAATAAATGTATCTTGCTAAACGACCTATATCTGAAGCTGAATTTGGTCTATCAGCCAAGTGAAAAAAGCAAGATTTCTAATTAATTACCTGATTATATTTTGCATTTGCAACATGCTTTGTTTCCAACTGTCCATACTGTGGAGGCTTGCAGGAAAATTCTACAAAGGCCAACAACTGGTCAAAGATTGCAGGATACATTATCTGCATACTTTCTGAGCCCACACATATAGCCTACATCAAAAGAAAATAAAAAAGCTTAATATGTATCTTCAACTTTTGCATTCAAAAATCTGCATCAGTACAAGGAGCTCCTAAAGAAAAATTCCCATATAAGACTATGCAAGAGTCCGTACAGCAAGAGCTGTATAAAAGACCGTGTATAGTTCTAACAGTTTAAGGAAAATAAGTTTTGTTATTCTATTAAAGTAAATTAAGTGGCAAGATACCTGGGCATATATAGTTTAGTAAATACAGCTATCTCATTTCATCCAATAAAAGATATCTTTTCTTTACAAATTCTGATTTGACATGACAGCAAAATGTAAGTCCTATGTAAGTCGTCTGTTGGTCTCAGCCACATCTTCTTTAAGTTCTACTTCAAAGAACATTTAAATCTCAGAAGTAATTCATACAAGGTTTCACAAGCAGATAAAATTGTGTCTTACAGAAAGGAACATAAATAAAATGAGAATGATATAGTTTTGGTATAGTTGAAACTCATAATCTTGCTTTAAAATGAAAAACATTTCAGGAAGGGTGACATACTTAAAAGATGTCAGTGAAATATCATGTTGTCATAAGCTAATGATTTCCTGTTGCAATATAAATCCTAAGGCAATCTTAGGGCTTTTATTTTCAAAGCCAAATACAATGATTCTATGAAGTTACTCCCAATTATTTTCTGTCATTTGAAACATCTTGCCTTTCTTCTCAAAGTCTCTCCTCTCAAAGCTTCAGGAAACAGTCTATTTATTGCTCCACAAAAAGAGCAAAAAAATGCTTGTACTGTCATTTTCCTCTGGGGAGGAATTAATCCCCCTTTTCATTAACCACAGATCATGCATGACAAGTTGTGGCTGAACTCACTCAAGGTGCCAACTGCTCCGAAGCTGTTTGAGTGCAGCCTCCATGCTGGGGCTGTGTCATGAGCTGTGGCAGTAGATGGGCTAGCAAATATCCTAAGTCCCCAGCCATGAGAGGGAGCAAGCCAACAGGGGTTACAGGCATTGTCATCACTAGATCACCCTAAGACCTAGGCGCAACCTTCAGGCAATCTAGAACCCGCAGTAGAGCACTCCATGACCTACAATGGCCTTTCGCTTTTCCTCAGCCTTCTGCAATACAAAATGCTTGTCTAATGCTCAAAAAGCCTAATTGACATTATGAATATAGTGCAGCACTCCTTCTAAGAAGCCATACTTCTTTTCTGGTTCTCCAATTCAAGACTGTACTGAACTCTGAAAAAGATGCTTTGATGCTAGATACTCACCTGTGTGGCAGAAGACTAAAGGGTTAATTGCTGATCTAAAAGTCACATGTGCAACGAAGGATGTTGAAAGTATCTTTAAGAGATGCTTATAAAACAGAGTACTATTTACTGCATTAAGTGCACTTATTTACATACTTAAGAGACATGTACAAATCAAAAAGTAATGGTTGGACAACAACAAAACACAACCAAAACCTAAAATAAAATACTTTGCAGGTCATTGTTGTAAAAATTGACATGGTACTTTAGGTTCAGAAATTTATGCTTTAAAGGATTCTGGTACTAACTTTCAAATTTTTTAATAGTTCAGATTTATCTAACAACTCCCAGTGCAACTATTGTCAGACTACTGGGGTTTTTTACAGTTTTCTGTAGCTAAGTCTCTACCATCTCTGTCAGTATGTGTAAATACAGCCTTGAGTCTACCACACTCATAGCTCAAGAGGTTTGCATCCATACTGCCTGCAGAGGCAGAATTCAAATGTATCTGATACCCAAGTATGTATCTGCATTCCTCTGTTTGATGAGCCAGCTGGCTCACCGCAGCGTTGACCTAGAGTTAATGTAGGGAGGGAGTGAGAATAATCAAGAGAATTTGGGCTTTAGTACAAACTTTAGCTGAGCTACAGTGATGAAGCAGGCACCTACACTACAGCAGTGAAAGTCCAGAAGACAAGGTCTGATAAGAAATAAAAAGAAAATTAAGAACAAAACAAGGAGTGTAAAATGGGCTCAATACATGGAAGTCTGAAAGGAGAACCAAAGTTCCCTTCCAGTGCTATATTCCTGAGTTGCAATGTCTTTTACTAGTGCAATCACATCATAAAATCTCTTTATTAAACCAGTCAGGGTCTCAGTCTTAAAAATGTTGAGTTTTTTTCATGCTATTCCAACTACAAAGTTGTTCCAGAACTTCTTAGAAAATCAGAACTGACCCAAATCTTGCTGTATCAGCAAAGCAAAACTCAATCTGATTCCACATGCAAATACTTAAGAAACATTTTGTTTCAAAGAAGATGGAAAATATTTACATACTCTTCTTCAACCATTCCACTAGCTCCTGTGAGTACTCCTGAGAGTATTAATTCATTTCAACTGAGGAAGACGATACTGTGGCCTCCAGCAAAACCATGTGATGGATAGCCTTTGCTCCACACCAGCACTGACTGCCTGCCTTGTTACGTGAACTGTACCATGTTACATAGCCAAGAAGAACGATCATATGACTTCACAGAACTTACTGACATCCAAATACACTTTAACTTATTTTTTTATTGACTTCAGTGCTGTTCTGTTAGTAATACAACTACAGATAGGGTGGGAGCTACTGTATAAATTGAGGTACCTTCCTATGTAAATCGGTGTCGTGGTTTAACCCCAGTTTAATCTGTATTTGCAAAGGCTTGTAACTGCCATACTAACTATTTATATTGGGAGAGGGGAATGGGAGACGTCTCTCTTTTTCATGGGCAGTTATTGCTTTTGTTATTGTAAGCTTTTATTGTAAACTTCAGCTAAACCAGTTTAACACCTTGACAAGATCAAGAGTATAAAAAAACATGCAGGTTTTCCTCCTTTTAAAAACTCTGGTAACCCCTTCTTTGAAAAGCACTAATACTGTCCTGGTTTTGGCTGAGATAAGAGTTAATTTTCTGGTACAGTGCTGTGTTTTGGATTTAGTATGAGAATAATGTTTCAGTTGTTGCTAAGTAGTGTTTACCCTAGGTCAAGGACTTCTCAGTTTCCCATGCTCTGCCAGTGAGCAGGTGCACAAGAAGCCGAGAGGAAGCAAAGTCAGGGCAGCTGACCCACGCTAGCCAAAGGGATATTCCATACCATAGAATGTCATGCTCAGCATATAAACTGGGGGAAGTTGGCCAGGGGCTGCTGATTGCTGCTCGGGGACTGGCTGAGCATTGGTCAGCAGGTGGTGAGCAACTGCATTGTATATCACTTGGGATTTTTCCCCCTTGGGTTTTATTTCCCTCTCCCTCTTTTTATTACAATTATTATTGTTTGTTTGGTTTCGTGCTTTTGGGGTTTTTTTTGTTTTCTTTTTTACTTTATTTCAATTATTAAACTATTCTTATCTCAGCCAATGGGTTTTACCTTTTTCTGATTCTCCTCCCCTTCCTACGGTGAGGTGGGAGGAGTGAGCAAGCAGCTGCATGGTACTTACTTGTCAGCTGGGGTTAAACTACGACAGTTCTTTTTGGCACCCAACACGGGGCTAGAATCCTGACCCTGGAGGTATGGGTATGCACATTGTGAGGAAAACCAATCACAAATGGGGGTTCTTCCAGGAAACTTGCAGGACAAATGCCTGCAGCCTTTGGGAACTAAGAACATCTGGATAAGGAGACCTGCAAAGAACCAGAAGAATCTGAGAGATGAATACATGGAATAAGTGGGGAGAACAGGATTTGGGCAGGGCTGAGCTGCTGGAAAGGGAAGGGTACAAAAGGGTCCAGTCTGACTTGAAAAGGAGGAAAATGTAGTGGATACAATTGGTGTTAAAACTTTGCTATTTATATTCCCACATACAAAACTGAGATTTAATACCAACTTCTAACCTTACACATCTGTTCTCAAAACAGATTCATGAATATTTATTAAACCCATAAACTAAAGAAATGACTGCAAGATAACAATTCTGCCTTGCTTCTGGGGTTTAAGTAAGTATGAGAGAAGTCAACCCACACTAAGCAAAAAGAAAACAAGATACTGAATTGCTGCTCATTTTGTAGGCACCGTGCGTTCCGTGAACTAAATGGGGCGGGATCCTATTGGGGGCAGGTGGCGGGCAGGGGTATGACCACACAGCTAAGCAAAGCAGGCATAAAATGAAAGCCCAAAGGAATGAAGTCAGGTCATATGGATAGCTTTCATTCTAGCATTTCCTGAGTAGGCTTTTGGGGGTGAATTTGAGGCTTGGTTTTTTTTAAAAGCAGCACAATATAAATGCATGATCCCAATCATTATCAGCTTTGTTTCTTCTGAATAAAGAAGTTTTCTGAATGAACAGTGTATTTCGCAAGGAGATACTTTACAACTCCAGAAAGAAGCAGTATTTTTTTTTCTTTTTTTTAACTATGCAGAAAAAGGGCACCCTAATTTGTTGTTTACAGATTCACTTCCATGAAAGGTGCTCTTTGAGGGTAAGTTGTATAGTAGGAATTTCTTAAGGAAAATGCTGCATTTCTGCTTAAACAACGGGTTAAGAAGAGGCAAGAAGGTAGGCGGTCTGCCAGAGACCGTTTTATATATTACGTTTTGCATGAACTCAAAGTTCTCGTGATCACTGTTCTTCTTGACTTTGTTTATGGCAGTACCTGGGCAACATAAGGAATACTGTTTGTGGGACTGTTCCCCCAACTCCATGTACAGACCTTCATAACAGTACAATAATTTAATATTAGACAGACAAGTAAATTGCTACAAACACAGCAAGCACTTAGGGTATTTCTGCAATCAAGCAAAAGTGGATTTCATAAAGATTACACCATTCTTCTGAATGCAGAGCACCTGGGCTGCACCAGGAATGGAGATCTGATTGTTCTAATAACACTGTGCAATTACAAATAATATAAAAATTCACATCTGAGTCACCACACTATAATTCTGAGATGATAAATTGAGACACAGTGTAGTTTATCTTTCACCATGCATTTGAAGTCACATTATTACCTTTTGTAAAACATCTAAAGCTGTAAGCACTGCTTCCTGTAAACTTGTCAAAACTGCCTCAGTGTAAGATGGAAGGATGAAAGGGGAAGCATCAGAACTGATTGGAACTGAAACAGCACCGTGCAAAATGACACCCAGCTTCTGGAGATCATCCATGCTGAAACCAGTTTTGATGTGCTGGTAAAGAGCTGGGAATATCTGAATTAAAGCTGTAAGAAAAGGCTGGCTGGGAATGAAAGTCAATTTATCACAAGTAATTGGAGGCCTTGTACTTTCTGAACCAATCCTATACCAGCTGTTCCAGGCTGCCCACCAAAGATTCAAATCTTCAATCTCATCTGTTATTACAGGTGGTTCAGAACCATTGTATCTTCCTATTCTTTCTCCTATGGAGTCAGTTCTCATGAATGATCTGCCAAGACTAGTGGCAGTTGTTGTCCCTACCACCACAGGTACAGAAACATTGATAGCAGGTGGTGTATCAGGTTTCTCTGAGTCTCGGACAGGAGAAACAATTTGTAAGATTTCCTGGAAGCTTTTCAGAGCAGCCAAGGAAACTTCGTTATTTTTGCTGAGTGCTGCTGATTGGATGTGATCAAGAAGAACATCCCAGGCTTGGGAAAAGTCTCCTATTTAAAAAAAGAAAGAGCAAAAAAATTAACTTAGAACTGTCTTCCTACTCCCCTTCCCACCCACCCCGTCTCTAAAAGACTTTTCATGTACTTGTTACTCTAATACAGAAAAATGTCATGAGATTAGGTGATGGCTTGGATGACTTTCAGAATATTATCAGTTCAACTGTAATCAGAAAGAATGAACACAAAATATGAAGAAAAAAATAATATATCTAAATTTATGTCAAATTTTCTAGCAAAAAAATCACATACCACATCCCATACCAGAAAAACCCGTTTTCTTTATTCAGGATAGTGAAACAGATTTGTTCTTATACATACCAGATGCCTGCTGATTTCAAAAAGTGTTAAGTACACACAAGGAATTAAGGGTCAAATCTATAGTCATGCAATACATTTATAAAGAATTTATTTTAAAATGCTCTGATAACTGTACTGTGGAAAAAGATTTCATTTTTGGAGTTTGAGTTTTTCATTAAATTTAGCCTTAACCTTCAATTTTCTATGTTACTAATTGCAGGGTTTGAATAATTAAAATAGCCCTGTAATGTTTTAATTTTTTATTCAATTTTAACTCAGGTCTAATATAATTTAAAATCTACTACATTTCTGCAATACCCTTGATAGCTATTAATATATTTATATCTGTATAAAAAACAACTAAAATGAAATAAAACACAACTTATTTCTAGTTCATATATGTATTAATTGCATACTATGGTATACCGAAGGTATATTGATGTAGTGGGTGATCTTCTTTGCAAGCTATACATTCCCTACTTCTTTTTCCCATTCTCCTCACAGAAATTAAACGCTAGGTCATTTACCAAGCTATTGTAAAATACTACTACATACAACCGAACAATATAAATGTTCAATATTTCACTGAATGAAATGAGATCTCTTTACATTGTAAGAACACTGCTAAACTTGACACACTGATGCTACAGAAGAGTTCCAGGCAAGTATTGCATAACCTTAGAAAGACTAGAGGAAAAATATGTTCTGACAACCAAAAGAACAGAAAAATTATTATTGTTATCAGGCTACCATAAATTAAAGGTATTTGGCACCCAGAATTGTGATTAGTGAGATTTAATTTCAAGTACTATCATAGAGAAGATGAAATTGGTACTTATAATTTTTGGCTCTAAGGAGCATGAATTAAAAACTCCGTGATTTTCATCACATTTGAGGTGAGACAACAGAACACACTTTTAAGCTAAGATTAAGATTCTTGCCCAGTACTTTAACTGAAAAAAATAATAATACAAAAGCAGAAAGTTTATTACTGTATCTTTCAATAACTTTAAACTATAAACTTTACCTAAAGGCTGCAGTAAGTATCTCCTGGTGTTAAATATTCTTGCAACTCCAGCCAGTGTTAATACCCATGTCTCAGCCCACTGTTTCTCAGCTGTATCCCTTGAATGATGGATGAGAATGTTGCCTCCTCCTGATTCAATCTTCTCTTTGTCAGCTGTAGTGGAAGATTCTCGAACCCTATCCAACAGGTGAAATAAAACCTGTAATAGTCAGAAAAAGGAAAAAAGCAACTTTTCAAATAACACAGTTGTATTTATCATAAAACAACGAAACATAGTAATTTTCCCATTATCCTTTCTGTCACTGTGTCATCTCGAGAATTCTCTTATTCTAAACAGTCCCTGCAATAGGTGAGAGTAAGCATCAGTCAACTGATGTTCACTTGAGAAGGGTTAGAAACAGCATGATCAAAACCACTGAGAACAGTGTTACCACTAACAGAAGTTAGCAAACCAGCAGATGTCTGATACCTCAACAGGTACAACTTGTAGACTCAACTACAGCCTGATTTTTCCATAAGGTATAACCAACATGACTGTGATCTAGAACAGGATATTTGACACATCCTCTCAAAGAGAGCCAAAACAGAGCACAAAGCAATAATATATCAGATCAATAATAATATCAGATCAGTCCAGTCGTATCAGTCCAATCATGTGACCCTCAAATGTCTCCATATTTTTGCACAAAGAAATGAGTCGTTCATTCCTATAGGAAGGGAACAGCCTTTTTATCCAACTCCTGAGTAAGAAAGAAATTATCAAGATACAAAAATTAAATTTCTTAAGAGGCTTTAAGGGCCAGAGAAGAGAACGCAGCACCCCCAAAACCCAAAAAATCAGACTTCTGCCACCATATATTATCTTTCAAAAGTCTTAATAAACCAGCTAATTGATATTAAAATAGCATGTCAATGGTTATTAAAATGTGAACGCAATTTTAAAAATCTTCAGTGAAAGTTTACACATCATACCTTCCATATTACTGTGTGCCATGTTGAATGCTGCAATAAAGTTCCATGTGCGCCAATAGTAGAAAACAATGTCTGCCCAGCACTTTTTCTAACTGCAGGTCGAGGATCCACACACAGCTCTCCAAGTTTGGCATACAGGCATAACCAAAGACAGTCAAATGGTGATGCAGGATGAAAAGGTCTGTTCAGCATCACTCCCTTTTCTTCTGCCTGTTTCTGCAACACTGCTTCTTCTTTGTTTAGCTCCTTTTCAATTATTTCACCTCTTTGGAAAAAATAATCTGAAATATTCCACTACAAAATAAATAAGACATATGCTGTTGTACAATAAAAATATTACAATGCTTTTAATGATCACAAAAGAAATTGTTTCTCATTTTCACATTTAAAAGCATTTTGGGAAGTACATCAAGATATTAATTTCCCTATACTGATGGAAGATAATCAGCACATAAATACTGCAAGGTGCAGAAAGTACTTTTCTTAGCCTCAGCTTTTAGGCCCCAGTCACACATGAAGTACTAGAAAGGGAAACCACATATTAAAAATAAGACAGCGATGAATGTGCTTAAAACCCAATACTATTTCTTTAACTCTGGAGTCATGCAGATTAAAGATAAATTGTGCCTACTCAATTTACATATGATTCCAAATGCCAGCATAGCAATTCAGTAAGAACTCAAAAAATAGGTTTTGACTTTCATTTGTAAAATTGACTACAGATAAATTTTCATTAAAAAAAAAAAAAAAAAGAAAATGAAAGCCAGAAGCAGCATTATTGTAGGTTAATATAAAACTCACCAACAAACCAATTGAAGTTAAACTAATATTTAGCTCTTGATTGTGAAGTCCAAAGCTTCCTGCAACTTCAACAACTATCTGTAGACAAGTACATGGCATTGTTGGAAGAAAGTCTGTCACAACCAACTGAAGACACTGGAATGCAGTCCGTATTAAGGACTCTCTTAAGAAAACAAAACAAAAACAACACACACACACACACACTCATTTCAAATTTCTTCAAAAGCACAGCAAACTTTTGAATACAATACCTCAGGAGATAGCGTTATTAAAAAAAAAAGAAAAATCCACTTAATATTTTTTAGATTAACGTGCAACAATGCAAATGTTTCAAACGGTTTTTTGAGATATAACATTAAGTTCAAGCTTCAAATTCTGGTGTATTTTAATCTGTTAACTAGCTAGTGAAGTCAAAGTTTAGACTGTCCAGTGGTCCTTAGCTAGTTTTAAACAGTAAAATCCACTTCTCTGTTCTAGAGCTCTGGGACTTGTTAGTTCAAATGTGTCAGCTAAAACATTCTGAAAAACCCACAATGGAAAAAACAAAGCTTAAGTTTAAGCATGATAATCTTAGCTGTTCTGAACAGGTTTTTGTATCAGCAGTTACAAATTACTTAAAGTATGCCAAACAGGTGGGCAAAATACATTTTTATATATTAGGAAACATTCATACTAATGCAATGGTAGTCTTACTTGCTTCAATACTACATTATGTTAGACAAAATCTTTTAAAAATATCTGCCATTAAATAGATCTTTAATAAATACTTTGCCTTCAGAATTAAATTCTGAATACAAACATAAAAAAAATGTAGCATAGAAAAGGTTTATCAAAAGGAGCTCTCAGAAGCAGCACAGTCATCTAAAACAAAAACCTTGTTTAGTGAGACACAAAATGAAAGAATCAAAAGGAGTGGTGGACTGTAGATAACACAAATAGGGAAGATGCATTTAAATTTCACTATAGAGTGGGGTTTTTTCATGCTTAATATTTAACATACAAAATTAAAAATTCAGAAAGTTTGTAATACAGAAACTTAGTGTCCTTCAGAATACTTATCCCAGGGAAAAAATCAGAACACAGATATGTCAGTTACAGATTTCAGAATTCTAAATAAAATAGTAAATTTTTCAATTAATTCAAAACTAAAATTATAGGTGGGCCATTTCCACTGTATCATAACAGCCAACATGATATGGAAGAAGCCAGAGGAATGCACAAGAAACTTCACATCGACAATAACGGTAAAACTAATAATTCTCTAATGTGATGTATACTGCAGAGAGACATCCATCCTACCATGTAAGATCAAAGGATTTATCATTGCTTTATACTCATGGAGGAAACACTTATACACCACCTTCTCCCATATTCATTACAGGAGTCTAGAAAGTGAAACACACCCAAAACTGCTGCAGTGCCCCCTCCACTACAAAGTGCCAGAGGTACGTGACCTTCAATGACTCGCAAGAGAGAAGGAAAGAAGGCAGGAAATGGAAGTATAGTTATACTACATTTTGAAGAGCTGAGTTAATGGGAAAGCAAACTCTCTTTCCAATCTCCAAAAGCAAGCTACTAGAACAAATTTAAAACAGTTCATTTCCCAGTTTATGTCCCACACTACTATGTGTTTGGAGGAAGGTTTCAAAGTCCTTCAAGCAAACGGCAACAGCAATACAGCTCCTCAAAATGTAAAACTGTCCTTGATGTTATAGGTGGCCATGGAATAGGTAAACATAAATGCAAGAAACCTAAGCTTAGCTCGAAAACTTAAGATCGGGGTTTATCTATCCTTAAAATAAAAAGGGCATCCCATTGAAAAAATCTTCAAAAGACAGACCTCCTTTTGTTTGGCAGGCTAGTACCATACAATCAAGAAGTGACCAAAGTTATCACTGGCTCTCAAATAGCATCTTCTGTTTTTATAGCAGCTTTGCAAGTTCTCCTGGAAGGTAAATGGATTTCTGTCCTGGAATCCAGGATTTTCACTGACCAGAGGGAAGACATTTGTGAAGAAAGTCTCATGGTTAGTAAGTTTAAATATGAAGTATGATAACAATGCCCGCATCTTGCACTCACAGCTGTGAGATAAGAAATTCAGTTGTTTCCCAAGGAAAAGGAAGCTTGCTTAATTTCCCCCCCCCTACTGTAGTTGGTATGATGTGGGCAAACAGTACTATGTAGTTGAAGAAATGTAGATCATTCTATATACTTTTTAGGAGGAGACGAAGATACTACACAAGATCTTAGTAACATCTTGAGATACTGGCCAGTGAGGTATGGGTTTGAGATGTAAAGGGATCTGAAGACTGCCTTCAGAAGGAATCTGTGTTGGTTCTCATCCATCAATAACAGTGAAAACCAACATGCATGTAGGGACCACAGAACACATTGCACCAACTGTGGGAACAGCAGGTACCAAAGGAAGCACGGTTACCAAAAAGAGGATGTTCACAACCAGGAATGCCAACATCCTTGGGGATTTTGTTGAGTACTACTGCCAGAGCAAGCAATACTGGTACAAGAGCAAAATCCTTCAAGCATTTGAAGGGGCTTTAGGAGGTCTTCATATGGCCAGAAGACAGAAGCTAAGGTGGGGTGGAAGAGATACGCCAAGGTGAATTGTTCTGATACCAGAGTTATTTGATGACCTATCCTGGTGCTAGTCTTGACTAGCACCAAAGAAGGAACAATATGGTCTAAATGTGTGGGTACAGTTCTTGGTGCTTACAGTTCCAGGGTCGATGTTCATTTCATTGCTCATTTGAAAAAAACTCCTTGCAACTTCACCTCTTGGGCAAGAGAACCAGTCCAGTAACATTCCCTCTCTGTTGGCAACAGTCAGCTGTTAGTCAGTCAAGGGATTCACCCACAGCAAGTAATAATCTTCCATCCTTGTGCTACCAGCAGCCATTTAGAGAGGAAGGCTTCAACAGAAAAAGAGAGTGTTCAGATGACGACACACACTAGAGACTACCCAAAGATTTAAGAAGAAAAAGAAAGAACAGAAGAACTGTGAGCAACAGCTAAGTCATACAGAATTATCTGCAAGAACCAGAGATATGTCCAGCAGGTGGTTAAGATCAAATTAATTGGCACAGGGAGTACTCCTCAGGGTATACTGCATGCTGACCACAGGAGAGGATAGAGTGGAACAATACTGTGGTCTTCTGAAAGATTAATTCAGTAAAATAAAAGCGTGCTACAGGACAAATTAAAAGGTATATTTGTGTTGAATAAAATTGTTCACAAGCTACAAATGGTAATGAAAGTTATGGCTATTATCAAAGTGGCTATTAAAGTAAGAAAATAAAAGCAGAATTCTTTCTATTACTCTTACCTTACATGATTTCAAAATTTTATTTCCACCACTTACCCCTGATCACTTCGGATTGCCC
Organism: Ibycter americanus; assembly: GCA_035590275.1. Classification (NCBI taxonomy): domain Eukaryota; kingdom Metazoa; phylum Chordata; class Aves; order Falconiformes; family Falconidae; genus Ibycter; species Ibycter americanus. The sequence goes on along the minus strand of JAVJGI010000060.1, from coordinate 54,676,123 downwards.
CCATAACTCCAAGCACCAATGGCCAACCAGGTCCTAAACTGTCACCCTGACTTTGCAAAATCTGTAGTACACACTCCAGCTGCTTGATCCTGATATCAGGATGACTGATGTTTGACAGTTCCTTTAGTGGATTCAATAAAAGCAACTGCAGTCTCTAAAAGTAAACAATAAAGCACATTAAGGACGCTAAAATTCAACTGATCCTTAATTATTTTTATGTATAGTAAGTGAAAACATACAGCACCAGCTGAAGATTTATTAAATGAATTCAGTAACTCATTCATTAAATGCTCAAATTCAGTGTCAGACTGGCCTTTCTAAAAAACTGTTTATAAAGGATCTCAGCAGGAAATCTAAATTTTTTTCTCCTCCTCCCCATCCCCCCCTGCCCTGTTCTCCAGGCCCCTCAGGAAGTAACTACAGCATGCTGCTGTGAAAAACACCATGCAACTTTATGCTCACCCAGCAGGGCTAGACCCAGCTTCCTACTAAAGAGACCTTGAAAAAACTATCCACTGAACCTCAGTAAAATTATTAGAATGTTTTATTAGTAATGGATTAAATAGCTGTGATCTAGGAGCTTATGCAATTTATTTTTTACCTGCCACCACATCATATATATACTTCTAAACATTCTGGAATTGTTTTGCACTCATGAGGGTGATCTATAATTTGTTCTAACAAATGGACATAGTATGCAAGCATCACCACTCTTTGTTACGCATTTGAAAAAGGAAGGAGGGTAGTTCGTTAGAATGCATAAGGTGATTCTCAATAGTTACATCTGACCGTTACAGCTGTAGGCTTTATACTGTATGCTCAATAGTAAAGTTGCCGTATGAATGCCTCTTATTCATTAAACTGTTGAAAACCTCCTCTAGGGAAGATTTTGTTTCATGTTCATTTCAAGTTCCAGAAAAGGAGGAAAGCAGCTACTCTTAAACTTACTTTACCTGATTTTGAGATAACGGAGGATCATGGCTGAATGTCAGTCCTGCTTTTATGAGAGAAGTTAAAGCTTCTGCTCCCCATTCTCTCATTCTGGAGTTTGGATGCTGACAGACCTGAAAACACAGCAGTGTTTTGTTTAAAGTCACTTTTATTTAACCAAGATCTGAATACAAGCAAGATATATATAAAATGGATTTTTTAATTGTATTAGAACTTACATACGGTATTATTTTTTATAACAACACAATAAATCTATAGACGATAAAATTAGGTTTAATAATAAAAAAATGTTTATCTTTTGGACAGACATACCTTCTGAATAAGGAAGCAATAGGAAGCAGTGAAAGACACAGAAGGAAACATAATGAAAACCACAGCATTTCAAGCCAATATATTTTCCAAAATGAATATATTAACTGCTAATTCAGATAATGATTGATTAAAAAGCACCAAACAACTCTTCAATGAATGCCTGAAACTCTCATGTTTAACTTAGCCTTAAGCTACTATAAAATTCAAAGTTTCATCTTTCACGCACTGTTTAACATAAATCAAGTGAGGAAGCGTGACAGTAGCTAACATAGAAAGTGTCTGCTCTTCTATATTCCCAAATACAAAAAGTAAATACATAGTGAATGTAAAATAAGCTTTACACTTCATTATTTCAAAAACTTGACAACAGTAGTGAACACTATTTCAAGCTTAAGTTTCAAATGCTTGTCTTCATTTCTTTGTCTTCTAGTTATCTAAATCTAATAGTTTTGCTAATTGCTTTTTTTAGAATAGAAAAATTTAAAACATTGTGCAAATCTATTGCATAGATACCTAGTATGAACTGTACTGCCATATATGATATATCACCCTCAAACAAATAAGTCTATGTTTCATTGACCTCTACATAATTATTTCCGCCCACCCTTTTAGTCCTAGCTCAGATGGTGTGAGAATCCAGAACCAATGTCCAAGGCAGGATCGTAAGTAAGGCTGATGGTTTTAGTTGGTGGACCATTGCCTTATCACCCACTAACCAAACTGAAAAGGAGGACAATGAAGGAAAGCTAGCTTAATGTCAAAAAATGCAGACAAGAAATAACTACTTTCCCGAATTACTTGTATTTTTGTTACCTTATATAAGAAAAAGAGAATTTGAACTACTTCATAATGCTCTGAATCTGACCAGCTAATCAGTTCCAGAGACAGAGAACAAATTCTTCCCTCAGGTTCTATTTAATTGAATTTGCAGCTGGTGTTTTCTCCTTCCTTATTGTACCTCAGTGACTTAGGTTTAAAAGGAAATAGGGCAGTACTTTAAAAGAAATTTAAATAGACGGTGTATTTCCTACAAAACAGTGGCAAATACCCACAACGGATAGCAGACTGAAACAGACTGCTTACTAGATGGAAACACAGAGTCCCAAGATGTGGATGGTGAACATTATTGTCTTGGAAGGGGAAAAAAAGAGAAGAAAAAGAGATGCCTCTGCTCAAGTCTTTAAACCCCCCAAGTATCCAAATTTCTTCTCCTAGATAAAAGATTATGTGGAGATGTTCTCCATAAATAAGGTTAGAGATGGCTAATCCTTAATACTATTTGAAATAATGCACTGGTTCTATGGAAGTGTCTGTTACGTTCTGGAAAATGAGGAAGAAAAGCTTTCTCCTTTACCCACTTTAAATCAAGCCCTGTTCTTGTATTTCATTTTTCTACATATCTTTGTAGAGAATTAAAACTTTACAATTACATTCCCTCACTTGTTTTTAGTTTCACATTAGAAATTTAAGATTTTTTTTCCTTGATGCAGCATAATTCATGTTGAAGTTAAAATACTTAAGAAATTTAAATAGGATTATGACACCTATTTTTATATTTGTACAATATTCTCTTAAAGAGAACATTCAAAACCCTTTGTTAGTAAATCTAATGGCTTCAATCTATCTGGTAAGGGCAGAAAAATGTATCTTAAAATATTCCTAGATATTTGTACTATGTGAATACAAAGTGAAACCCATTTATGTAACCTTAATTAAACACATATATGAAGTACAATAAATTGATAATTTTAAACATTGCAGTGTTTTAAACATATACAGGCTGACCGCACCATAAAAGACAAAGTCAATAAGATATTAAAATACTGGAATTTAAATACGTGAATTCACTTTTAAATTCAAATTGTGATGCATTCAAGTTGCAAAAACAAAGTGCATAAACAAAAACATGTAAACACTGCTCAGATTTCTTAAAAAAAATACACTTTAAAAATGCATTCCCACAAGATCTTTATAAATACAAACTAAGTTCTAGTACAACTAATAAAAGCAGTTAGTTACCTCCAGAAGATGACCGGTCAGAGGTCTCCAAAGAATCTCTATCCTGTGCATGTTGACTAGTCCTGTTTCCAGTAATTTAGCAACAGCAAAAAGCGATGGTTCCTTAATAAAATGGAATTTGAAGACATGACTTTGAGGTAACTCAGATAATGTCAGAGCCTTTTGCTACATTGTAATTTATAATTTAAGATGCAATTAATCTCATTGAAGTACTGTGTTTCGTAGACTGTGAATGCTGTCACAACAGCTTAGGTAGCGTGGCCGGGAAATTTCCACAGCATCTGCAGTACTTTATGAGAAGCCACAAGGGGGTAGCAACAGCATACCACGAAGAATAATTGTTTCATAACTTTTCATACAGTTTTCCCCAAGTTTGACAATAGCCAGAGCACTGGTATTCCTTTCAAAACTCTTGTTTTTACACAGTCCTCCCTCTAACCAGTTTTATAACATATTTTACTAGCAAAATAGCCTTTTTCCCATCACAACTTTCAAAGCTATATATGAACAAACAATACAGAATATTTCATTTCAGAATCCCTTTACGTTTTACCTTCCATTGGCTTCATAAATTCCTCGTTCATCAAATACATCTGCAAATATCTGTGATATGCTTCTTTAATTATTTTTTTTTTAAATCAACATATAGTCAAAATGACTGTTGCATTGGAATTATTTGCTGTTCCCATTTCTGATGATTCTTTATTCTCATCTTCTACTGATTTTATTGCTTATTTTAATTCATTCTGTGTTACTGTAATTGTCAAATATTATAAAGCATATTTTCTGTCATCATTATCTCTAGCGTAATAGATCAAGTAAGAATTTTTAGAAACTCTCCTCTGGGATTAGATTATGACAAGGAGAATATATACTCCATCTTATTCAATCGCAGGGTCTTTAACCTTTCTGAGCTAATGGTTGTTTACTGAGGCTGACAGGAATACTATCATTTTCCCAAGTAAATATGAATTATCAGGGTTTTTTTAACATCTAAATTGTATGGCTTTTTCTGAAGTATATTATAAAAGAAAACTGAAATTAATACGAGCACTCACAGAACATACTGTGCTAATCAAAACCCCTAACCTCTGAAATTACAAGGGCTTTTAAAAGTTTTATCCACCCATAATCTGATTAATGGAAACACATGACATTCCTTAGTTAGCAAAATACATAGCAGGCACACAATGAGAATGTTCAGAGAATTTAGTAATCATACGAACCATTGTAAACAAGACATCCTCTGGTTCATAATTTGTTTTTTACTCTAGAGTAACAAATGTATTACTGTCTTAATATGAGAAATAGTTAGCATAAAGGATAAACGTTCAAGTCTTCTGCCTGTTTCACAAAACCATCTAAAAAAGAAAATCAAGAACTCTACCTTATTGTTTCCATAGGCCATATCCATGGCTTCCAGAGACAAGGAGCAAAGGGCGTTTATTAAGTGATGTAAAGACACATCATCAAGGTACCTGAAAAATAACAGCTATCAAAACACTGCCAAGTTTGATATACATACGTTAGTTTTATTATAAGATAAGGTTTCTTACTGTGAGCTTTCAAAAAGCCTTGAAAGTATGTTGGATATAACTGGGAGATCAGTCATAACTGCTGTAGTCAGAACCTTGAAGAAGAGACAGAAATGTGTCTTATCCATTGCAATAAAAATTAGTGCATAATCACTAACAGTAAATTGAACAATCATGCTTACTGTGCTGGGCCCTTCGACAGCTCTTCCAGGTTTTAATGCACCCCCAACACCAGGCTTCAGTCCCAGAATCCACACAAGATGCTGAAATACAAAAGGATTGTTTTCAGCAGAAAAACCTTTTCAGGCAGAGAGAAAACTAACATTGTACTCGAGCTAGCCAGCAGCCTTCCAGCCGAACAGAATTCAAGGGAAACACTACAGTACTTACACAAGCCAATTCAAAGTACACCATGAGTAGAATCAAAGCTTATTCTCTTGCTCACATGAAAACCTAAAACCAAATTATGGCAAAAAAGCCAGGCATAAAAGCAAGGCATAAATATTTCCTATTTTACCTGAAGAGTAGCCAGGACAAGTTGCCACGACGTACCAAGAACAGCTCCATGGCAGTGAGCTAAGTTGAGTAGTGTCCTCATACACTGTATATTTTTTGAAGTCAGCTAAAAAAAAAAAAACAAACCACCACCACCAAATGACCACACAATTTTTATTATTCCACAATAATAATGTTTCTAGGAAACCTGCACTGTTTTACTAAATAGCTTCAAGCTTATTTTTTGTTTGCACTGATGCAATGTATCTTTTTTAGAGTAGTTCAGTATCTCTCCTTCTTCTCTTAGTCTTATCTTGCTGGGGGGTCAAATACAATTTGGTCACTGTCCTCTCCTCCCAGTTTCACATCATTACCAATAACACAAATTCAAGTACTCCCACTTTAAGTGCATCTTCTCCACAAAACCAGAGTCTATCTTAAAAAAACACGTAAGTGAATCTTTGCACACAGGCACATAATAGAGCTGAGATCTAAGGTTTTTCAGACCGAATGGATGGGAGCTGCTGAGCTAAGAGTCAGATAAAAAACAAGAGAGTCTTCTTTACAGCCAGAGAACATTGCTGTCCAGGCTGTTCCAAATTAAAAGTTTAACATAATATTTCAGATAACCATTATTTGTAAGAATGCTGTGTATCTGTTGCCTATTTTTGAGAGACAGTGAGATGCAGAAAGAAGCAGTTAAGCAGGCTGAGATAACTTACAAGTTGTACTTACCATTACTGTTCCTTGTGGCTGAAGAGCTAAGGGCTGCCCTACTGCTACAACTTGCTGATGAGATTCACTTGAGGGACTGATCATTTGAACATTCTGTCCCTGAATGGAATATGCTACAGGAAAATTGAAAAGAAAAAAAATCTAAGTTTAAAATCCAGTATTTACTTGTAGTAACAACCACCTTCTGGCAAACACACTCCAGAGATTTTTTTCACAGTACTAGCTATAAGGTAGCTCACTTTGAGACCTTTAGTTATATTTAGATTATTATGTCATTGCCTTACGGAGTTAAAGGAGACAGTAATTACTCTGACTTGCTAACTATTAGATATGGCTTGCAATACATTAATACACTTTATGTTGAGACTGGAATATTTGCACTAAGGTACGAGCACTAGACTATGTCTCCACAGTCACCTGTGGTAACTGTGTGTAAATGGTATCACTGTGTGCTACAATAGTACTAGTGCACTCAGAAAATGAAGGTGTCACAAATGCTATGTCACGATGTTTTTCCAATACAGGACTTCAGGACAGCCACTTTACAACTCACCTGTAAAGAGAAGGGTAACCTACATAAAATAAGTTCATTGCTTCATTTCCACAGAGATCCATGTAGCTCAGTCATGCATATTGCTTCACAGACTTAAGATCTAATAATACACTTGGTTTGTGGGCTGGAGTAAAGGTGCTGGTCCTTGTTCCCACACTAAGGTATTTCTGTTTTATATTAAGGGGTCTAACGTTAGATCCACCTGCATAGTCTCTAGGTAGTCGCATTTCTCGCTACATAGTAATTAATTTTTAAAATTAGAAACACAGTACATCCTCGACAGGCATATCCTATGAATCACAACATTCTCTCAGGATGCAGGAAGCATCAATTCAACTTGTAAGCTGAACAGAGCCCAGAACTTGAGATCTTCCGTTTATGCAGTAAGTACTACCATCACTCAACAATTGTACAAAAGACCGTAGAACACCACAAATGCAGAATGTTTTAGCCAACTTTAAGTATCTGAATTGCCCGGAGAGCTTTTCAGAATCTGAATACCTTACTTACATATCCTAACAGATCTTTAGGATGATAGATCTCCTTAGAATATGAACTTCTGACATACGCTAAGTATTCAGGAAGTTTTAGGTTGACTAGAAAGATACCCAGCAGATGCAGCAAGACTAACCGGTTCTGAAAAGCAGGCAGTCTAGATCTTGTCTGAGAATTCCAACACAATTTGGAAGTACAGCCGTATACTACAGCTGCATATCTTTGGAATCACATCCCAAGAAAATTTAGGTTTACAGGACAATACATGGAAACACAATTAAGGAAAACCTATATACTTACATTTGCTAGACAAAGCTGCAGTTGTGCTGTTTAATACAGTAAGGGCATAGTGAGGAGGCAAGGATCCTTTGCAAATGGCAGTGATAAAGGCATCTCTTGATGTTACAAGACCCAGTCTTCCACAAAGTGCAGCCATAGTCAATTCTGCTTTTAGAATATTTTCAGTGGCAGCTTCATCAGTGCTGAAAGAGCACACATCGTTTAGTAAGAATTAATCCACAGCACAGAAGCAGGCAGCTAACCAAAAGTGAAAGCATTGAGAACAGCTACTTTAAACCTGTCAGCACTATAAATACTGAAGCGCAAGCATAACCAATCAACAAAATACTTCAGAACCATTTCCTGTAAAACTGATCTTTAGTTCTGAATGATTTGGCAAAGAAAACTATGAGGAGATACGTAACACTAATTTTAGAAAACGGTATTTGATAACAAAAGACTCTTTGAAAGAGACAATTAAGTTACCAAAGTTATCACCTAGTAAACAGCTTTTCCACTTCAGAGACTGCACAGTACTAACAAATACTGAGACATTATTTAGTCTCTTATCAACAGTAATCAAAACATGAGTAGAATCACTTCAATGTATTGAAACATTTGAGGTAAAAAGGAATAAAAATAATTCAAATAGTTTAAATGCAAGCCTAATCTAATTAATTGTGCTATACTGAAGTGCATCAAAGGTTGATGCTAGACTTCTGGAGACCTCTGTATCATGCACTCAACAGAGCCTCACCCAGTCTAGCCATCAGTAACCCACAAACCTGTCTGCTCAGGTGCCATGAACAGTGTACACTCATACAACTGTCAATTTGACTGGTATCAAAAGTCAGTTCAAAGTACAGTTGGGAATCTCACCTTTGAAAAATCAAGAGAAATGAAAGACCTAATACCTGGCATCAAGTAGGAGGGATAAAGCAGCCAGAAGACCACACCAACAAGCATTTACCATTTCTTCCCAGACAGCTCTGCTAACTTGAAAGAAAAACATGTTTATAGCAGAAACACAGTGTTTTACTTAATAGTTTCAATTATATCACAAACAAAATGCTTGCTACTGCATCTTTGAAAGTGTGGGTTTATATGTACATTTACACAGACACACTCACACCAGTACCATTTAAACAGTCGCATTTAAAGTAACATTGGTAAAGTAAAAAATGTCAAGGCAATACTTATTCTAAATTACACTTCAGAAAAATCTGACAAAGGTATATATAACTATTTTTAATATTTGGCAGTAAAAATAAGCATTCAGAAGTGCACAGATGTGGGAAAAGAAACTCACTGAAATTTTGCAGTGAAGGAAAAATACTCTCCCCCGGTATTTATAATTCTCCATATTTTATCATTTCTTAATTTAGCGGGGGGTGGGGGGGTGTGGAGAAGGTCTAATAGACTTATACTCTGCCCGTATCACTGTCACAGCTCCCTCCTTCCACCACGCCCTGCCCAGGCCCTCGCCCGGCCGGTGCTGCCTGCAGCACCATGGAGAGCTCTAAGCTCGACACCGCCGAGCCCCCGCCCTCTCCCCCCGCACCGCCGACGCCTCGGTGCAAACTTCAGCACTACCGTCCCAGCTTCCCGGGACACAAGCCAAAATCACTCCTGAGCCACAAGTCTTTCTGTACATACATACACAGACTCCTTATATGTTGCACAAATAAAACCTTCATTTCTTACTAGGTCAAGTTTTTAAAGAAGTTCTTCCCTAAATACTTCAATCATATTTAAAATCTCTTCATTAAAATGTTCATCTTTTTATCTTGTTACTAGAACTACATTTTTCTTTCAATATGGTTGTAACTGCCACATTCCTCTCAGTCAGATTGTCTCTTGTGACCTTGGATCTCAGTGTTGAACAGAATTAAGGACAAAGCACAACAGCAGTTCTCGAGAACAGAATGCCTGTTAGCTCTCCCTCACATACCATGTACATACCTGTAAAACAGTATTAATAGACCATAAGGAGTCTATGGCTAAGGTGCTATAGGACAGAGGCAGTACATCAAGTATTTTTTTTAGAGACTACTGCTGTTCCATTACAAAAAAAACCCACAAAACCACTTCATTAAAAGTTTTCATGTACAATTTAGAAACAATAAATTTAAGCAAAAAAGCATGAATATTTTAATCCTGCTTTACGTAAAACCGGTATTTTACACAGCATTTGCATTTTCAGATACCTAGTTCTTTCTCTGATTGGTCAGATACAGACTGCAAGACTTGCTGCTCTGAAGACTGTGCCGGTAATGAAGTTGTCTCTGCTGTGGTTTGACCAACTGTTTCTGCCTCTCCCAGTTCTCCTTCAATCATGGTAGTGATACCACGGACAAGATCCAGTAAACAGTGAAATGCCACTGACATGGCATAGCCTTCAGGAATCGTAGGTGGCTCTACTTTGTCCAGCATTTCCAAACTAAAAAATTGAAAGCATGACAAGTAAGCATGTAACAGTACCACTGTGATTAGAAACAATAATAAAAAACAAGATTCCAAATGAATGTTAAGTACAAACAGGCTCCAAATACCATCCTTCAAGATTTATAGCAACTCAAGAAAAAAAACTTGATTAATCAAGTCATTAAGCAAAAAAGTAAATGAGTCACTAAATAAAATGGCAAATGAAAGGGTAAAAACCCCAAGTACAGTATTTAGATCTGCAAATAAATATTTTAAGAAAATAACATATATAAGCAAACATCACTGAATGAATCATTTTACTTTTATTATTCCTTTACTCAAAGCCACTGCAACAGAACCTATTTAGAACACCACAAGTACATAAGAACAACAGAGGAAATATGTCAGAAAATCATGACAGTGTGAACATAGTTACAACAAATTGAGAACAAGTCAGACGTTCCATTATTGTTATCTTTGAGTCCATATGACCAGAAAAGCCTGTCATAGCTAGATAATATATGACGAAATATTAATCGCCTACATGCATAGGTAAACAATGGAAGTTATTTGTACAAAGAGGAAATGTTGACATGATTCACTGCTGAAAACCATGCAATTAAAACATCACTATATTGGAACTGCAGCCTCACTGCCACTTTTCTTCATAATTTACCTGAAAAGCATATAAAGAACTGCTGAGTTAAAAATCCAATAGGAAACAGATTGTAGCTGCCACAGCTGCAGCATCTACACAAGGAGAGACTGTTACAAAAACTACCTGCTATCCCAACCACCACTATTTCATCATTTACACTACAAACTACTCTTAAAAGGGCTAGGCATTCCAGCTACAATATACCAAAGACATTTTTATACTGCAGTGTCACCACTATTTTCTGCACAAAGGATTTTCCTTCTCCCACACATGTAACTTTTCAGTTATTACCTCTAATTTCCTGAAGATGGCTGCCTTAGGTATCTGGAGGCAGAGGCAGTACAGGTAAATCAAATAGTCAGCATTTCACCCTCTATCTACAAATAAGTGTGTGTACATATATGGCTCTGATTAAAATTATTAATGGGTTTTATAGTTACAATGTACTTGTGAGGTAGAGGTCATGTACTCTCACAGATGGGAGAGCAAACCACTGAACAAATGAAACTAGCTGTTAGTTACATGAGAATGGCCATGAAAAATCTTGAATAGTGTTTGTCTATTCCTCTTAAAAACACTTCCTCATGTAAAGTGGAAGACATAGTGGTCTGGGAAGGGACAAGCCCACACTGACAAAAAGACCTCTGCTAGCTCTGTTCATTATTCATATCTCCAATTAAACCATTGTGTAAAAGTGTAAGATCTGGCCATTGTATGAAAATCTAATGGCAGCAGTAGGAGCAAATCAATGCCAGGATGTGACCCAAATCTACAGGTACAGTTAGTCACCTCCTTACGTACAGGGACTACAGACAAAAGTACAAGATAGGAGAAAAACTGCTGACACGACATACGAGCAACAATTCCGTAATCTTACACAGAAGAAAAAAAGAATGCAAAAATTACTCAGAGGGTATCATGTAGTCACTGGACAGATCCAAAGGTAAGACACAAGCAAGTTCAGAGCAGCACAGAAGACTATGATGGTGGCTGCTATGTTCTTGAGCCAGTTAAGAACAAAGTAAGCAAAAAGAAAAGAAAGAAAAGCAGGAGGTTGTAGTAGCTGGACAAAGCATGAACTAGCTTTCACCCACTTTTGTTAAAAATTTGCATTTCCTGAGGACAGTCAGGTAACCTAAAATAACATTCATGGCCACTGCTAGAACAAAAAGTCAAGTCAACACATAGATGTTAAACTATTGAAATTTGAGGACGAATTTGTCCTTCTGCATCTCAAAGGCAGATAAAGGAGTTTCTACCTTAAAGAAGTATTGAGATCCAGGCTATTTGCTGATTTTACTGAGTATTAGTATGCTAAAATTTCATGGGCTGTACAAATAATTTCCAATTTGGAAGCAACTGACCCACAATGGTCATGATTGATATGAAAAAAGCTTCCACGATTTCTAAAGTAACATAGTATTCACAGCTTCAAACTGAGAACACAATCTCCATTATACAAAGTCATGACAAAATAATTGGTCATTCTAAGAAGCATTCAAAGTCTAACCTTCGTATATAGGTCAATACATTGTTTGGAATGACAACCTGGCCAGTATCTACCACAATATCCTGTTCAATAAAAACTGTAACTACAGTAAAGCTGGTGTAAGAAAGCTATTTTTCACTCCCACTGATGTCTCATTTGCTTAATGCCCTTAATATCTGCCATTATACAACCCAGCAAAAGATACTGTAAGATTGTTACATACTGTAGAGTGAGGCCCAAAAGTGAACAGTAAATACAGCACAGTATGGTAGAAAAAGAGCCCAACAGACGCTAAAGCCATAGGAGGCTTTTGGATCAGAATCCAGAGCATTCAGACAAAACAGCAAAAAATCAGAACACCTCATGGCACTGACAAAAATAAAATCCATAATATACCTCAATGCCAGTGAAATGAAGACCTCAATATTCAGTAATAGTAATAAAAAAAAATCCTTAAACCATCAAGCTGGAAATAAAAATATTTGTTATGTACAGTTTCAAAAAGATAGAGGTACTTACTATGTAGCTTTAGCACTGCCTTGTACTGTTACATTCAGGATGGGTATCCAAGTGCCTCTGTACTCAAAGGCAGGTAATACAGTTGCACCTCCTCCCATTCCAAGCACTCCCGGGTTAGTTTGTGCTGAGCCAGTATTCCCGGATGCACTGCCTCCTGTTGAGAAAAACAAAGTTATAAAATTAACCATTCTACTTTTAGCAATCAGCAAACATCCTTTTTCTACATTTAATTTTCAAGTTGAGATACCAGGTTTAATCTGAGACATGCTGCTCACTAATAAAAGCCACCACCAACACAAAAAAAACTATTTTTGAGCTCCCTCTGCTGTCTAAAACACGATGTGTAAAGTAACTATTTTAAAAGGCACAGTTGGTAGATGCCTACTGCTGTATTTTCAGTCAGAATAAAATGGTTTTGTGAAAGGTAGTGTAGCATTCATAACTTTCTGTGGACCAACTAAAGTTACATGGTCTCAAGAAAACAATACATATAATTAGTGAAGAACCAGACAGATATTTAAAAGTTAAGGATTATTTGAATATTTGCATCTAGAACTCAGTAGTAGGAACGAGAGGTCAGTCAATGCAATCCCAAGCACAAATACAGGCTGAGCGGAGAATGGACTGAAAGCAGCCCTGAGGAGAAGGTCTTGGAAGTGTTGGTGGACAAGAAGCTCAACATGGACTGGCAATATACATTTTCAGCCTAGAAAACCAACCATATCCTGGGCTGCATCAAAAAAAACTTGACCAGCACGTCAAGGGGGGTGATTCTCCCCCTCTACTCTGCTCTCCACAAGACCCCACCTGCAGTGCTGCATTCAGCTCTGCAGCCCCCAAGATAAGAAGGACATGGACCTGTTGAAGTGAGTCCAGAGAGGGCCACAAGGATGATCAGAGGGCTGGAGCACCTCTCCTATGAAGACAGGCTGAGACAGTTAGGATTGTTCAGCCTGGAGAAGAGAAGGCTCTGGGGAGACCTTATAGCAGCCTTCCAGTACCTAAAGGGGGCTTACAGGAAAGCCGGAGAGGGAGTTTTTACAAGGACATGTAGCAACAGGACAAGGAGTAATGGTTTTAAGTTAAAAGAGGGTAGATTTAGATTAGATCTTAGGAAGAAATTCTTTACTGTGAGGATGGTGAGACACTGGAATAGGTTGCCCAGAGAACTGGATGCCCCATCCCTGGAAGTGTTCAAGGCCAGGTTGGATGGTGCTTTGCGCAACCTGGTCTAGTGAAAGGTGTCCCTGCCCGTAACAGGAGGGTTGGAACTGGACGTTTTTGAAGGTCCCTTCCAACCCAAAGCATTTTATGATAAGACAGCCTGCTACAACACGACTTTCGTTATAATCAGACTACGTTAGAAAATTAGGTTGCATTGAACTGCTCTTTGCAATTAGACATGGCTGCAGGAAGAAAAGAGGCAGAGACATGCATGAGAGACATCAGAAACACTTGGGCAGAAAGAAATGAAAAGCTAAAGAAGAAAACAAACTGGAACAATAAGCCAGAGAAATAGTAACAGCACTAAGGGTATGACCCTACTGCGCTGCTCTCTCACATGAAGGCAAAATTTCAGTTTTCAGGAGAATATTTTAGAATAGCTTCTCACATGTGCATGTTACATGATGAAAAGTGCTTTTCTGATTTATCCCTAACTGGATTAAACTAACCCAGAAATAATATTAATAAACGTGTTCTATCAGCTGCTGGACAGACAGCTATTAAACAATAGCTACTGACACAAATTTCTTCATGTTACCAATGCTAACACCAACTTGGAATGCAGACTTCACGAGTGAACCCTGGAAAGTGTGAGTTTAAAACCAGACTTTTAAACGTTTATTAATTTAATAGTAGTTATGATAATTATACTTTGATTATCTGTTTATTATCTCTTAAGAAGGCATGTCAAAAGACATCCTTAGAAATTATTTTTACGCTGTTGCTGAGGCCTCCGTATCTAGAGCCACAGGGAGAAGTCTTAACATGGATGTAAACGCTTGCAAAGGCATTAACAGGAGGACAATTTCTTTTTATAGAAATAAAAATACACCTAGTAAAATACCAAACCCTGGCTACAAGAAAAGACAATCAAGTATAGTTTCAGTAAGTGACTGTTTTCAGCTTACAGAAAAAGGAAAGATCATCTGAAAAACACAGATCTATCTACCTCTTGGCTTTCTCAGTCCCATTTTGTCCCCGGACATCCAGAAGAATTAGCAACTGCCTCCCAGAAGGAAGCAAACACACACCATCTTACTACTTAAATTGCACACTGCCATAAATGACATCCCCACACAAGGAGACAGAAAGCAGACAAATGTGTTACAGTCAGAAATTAGAAATAATTCCCTCAGAATTTCCCTCAGAAAAGTTGTGAACCAAGAAGCTTGGTTGCTGTCAAAGCAGATACCAATGCACGAGCACTGCTCTGCTGACTGGGGGCTACATCTTCCCTGCAATACAGGTAGATAAAATCACCTGTTGTACCAGACCTGAAAACACCAGTCTGTCTCAAACTAGCTTTTCACCTCAGTGAACACAAAAGTACAGAACTGTCCCAATCCAAATGTATATACTGAATCAAATCAGAATTTATTATTACAAGAAAATGCTGGGAAACTAAAATCATAGTATGGACAAGGTTTTACCAGTTTGGTTTGGTGTCATTGATGTGTTCCCTGTGCTTGGTACAAGAAATAGTGACTGGATGAAGGACCCCAGTGCATTCACAATATCACGGAAAACTTTAGTGGAATGTTGCTTCATATCATACGATTGACAAAAGGACCTGAAAAGTATTTTATAAAATATAATAAATATTTGACAAATCAGGGACTAAAAGAATATTTTAACAGCAACTCCCCTGCCCCTCCCTCCAAACTGTAGACTAAAAGCACACTTCAACTGCAAATATTTAGATAAATAATAATAATTAGTTTTAGGTAAATTCTCCTTTGACACTGGTTAAGAGAGGATTTGGAATACTCAGGTAACTCTATCTCAGCCCCTCCAGGATAATAATCACTGCCTAATGCTTTATAAAAAATTATCTTGAAGAGTTTATTACATTTATGTTTCTACATATTTACAATATTTAGGGAGCATTTTTCACCAGAGAAAAAATAAAATATTTTTTAAATTTTACATAAAAGTGAAACTCAATATATTTAATACCTTAATAGCTGAGGCTGCACACAAAGCCTGTGAATAGATTCTACTGCAACAGCTCTTAGCCACTGTGGTTTGTCTGCATCCAGAAATTTAACCAGCAACGACAGGAAGATTTCACATTCTGTTACCTAAAAGATACAGTTCATAGCCATTCATTTAAAAGAAGGCGGCTCCTACAAAACACTTTTTCCAAAAAACTTCTGTTTCATCTTAGAAGTCCTATCCCAGGAAGTTTTGTACATGATCTAGAAAACCCCTTCAACAAGCATTTACTCAGAATCATATAAAAAACATACCTAATAATTACAATATTTTTGCCAAGCTAACATCATATATGCAATTGTATTGAAGGAGTTACATTCCTCACAGACATTGCGTTAAAGTTCTTACATGTGCTACAGTAAACAAATGAAACAGGAAAAATATCTTTTTTAGAAAATATGTAAAATCTGAGAGGTAAGAACAGCTGAACATGAGGGGGGTTTACGCACATTCTGTCACCAGCTTCAGCAACACAAGTCAAAAGTCTCTTAGCAAGTATTAACAAGGCATAGCAATTAACATTAAAGCCAGGCAAACAACATAAGAAGTTCAAAAGGTCCCAAAAAACCTTAACTGAAAGGCAGTTAAGTACAGAAAAGACAACAGCTAATTTACTCTGACAATTTATACAAGCCTGTGTTTAATAAAATTATACATGTAGAATACATGTAAACACAAACACATATAAGAGGAAAATAATTTTTAGACTTTTCTTCCCTCAATATATGTCAACAGTTCCCAAGAACTAATTAATATTGTTACTGATCACAGTACTGGCATATACATAGAAAAACACAATTACGTAAAGAAAATTTGAACATATTCTTACCAGCAAACTGTAAAACTGCTTAATCAAAACAGAAACAACTCTCAGCAAACGCATACAGATGGGGAAGTATGGTTTTTCCACTGGTGCTGGGGAAGACGACGTGCTCGAACCTTGCCTGAATTTGATATTTGGGGAGAAGAGCTTTATAACAAGTGGGCATACCCTTTCTTTAAGAAGAAAACTGAATTCCTGATGCTGAAAAAGAACACAGAACAAATTATAAGCAGATATTCTTTAATTGCTACCATTAGCTCTGATTATGCATCTTATTTACATTTACTGTTATGATCAAGCACTCTGAAGTCATGTAAATCTTGGTATAAATTACATGCTCAGGAAATTAAAAGGAAGAACAGCCAACATCATTGCAAAGCTACCAAAAAGCATGATGAAATTACATGGTCGGGTTCATACCATACACCCCTCTTCTTGTACTTTGCAAATTGAAGTAGGCTACTAATACATCATTTATTACATATTCAACTTCTTAATTTAGCTACTGTCTGCTAAAATGTGTTACTGTATGATCATGGTGGATTTATATGCAGTAGATGCACACAATTCATAGTCATGATTCTTGCTACTTTGCAAGTGGGGTGAGGTTAACGTTTTCACAGAAGTAGCAATGCCACAAACTAAGTTACAGAGCTGTCATAAAATCATGCAAGATAAGAAAATGCATCTTTGCAGGAGATAAAAATGGCAAAACAAAAAGTGAAACAAGAGTACAACATGCTCTACAAAATGCACAAACACACACAAATAAAATGTATGGGAATCGAAAAAAGTGGACAAAAAGTACACAGTACTTCTCTATCATAAAAACCCAACATGTAAAATCTACAAGTCCTTTTGAGAAGTAATTCCTCTTTAATTTAGCATGAGTACTAATGCAGTATAAATTTTACTATCTATGTGAACAGAAGTCTTCCTGTTTTCCTTGCAAGAACTACTCACTTGTAAAAACACTTGCGGAAAGTCATTGAGGACTGACTCAAGAAGTTCAAGGCCGAATGTTCGGGTCATTTCTGTCATGCCCACAAGCCAGTAGGGAGCATCAGCATTAACTAACTGACAGAGATCCTTAAAAAGAAATACAATAATATTTATACTCTCTGCAGTCCTGTACCGGCATAAGTTTTCTGAGCCTACAACAAAATCTACACTCTCCCACTCTGTTGTAATGAGTAATTTTCCAATTTCAACGTAAGTTTTCCTAAAATAAATTATTAAGCAAAAAACCTTTAAAAAGAAATTTTAAACTTTGCTGGTATCCTTGTAGCAGTTGTGTTCATTCCTGTCCTCAAAAATATCTCAAGACCAGTTAATCTGCTAAATCAAGAAGATTTTTATTGGTGATGACTACAACTACTACTTTTCTCGAATTCATATACTTCTTATACTACTTATACTTGACTTCAATATACAATATCAAACATAAGGAGCAAGACTGAACTATAGCAGCAGTGTTTGGCTCACGGAAAAAAAGAATCTTTAATTTAATGCAGACATGCATGCTTAGCTACTATTTAAGATCTACAGTAAAACACTATTCTAGGCCACTTTGTCGTCATTTTCCAGCCATCCCCGGGGATACAGGATATCACTGCCAATTACAATAAATGCACATAAGAAAGCTTAAGGCCCTGGTTAAGGACCCTGTCAATATACTGAGAGCAAATTTTTGAAATGTCTTACAGAGATGTGGAAGCACCCAGTCATAACTGCAAACGTATAAATACATGCTCCCCAACTACCTGAAAAAGCATATATGCATCCTTAGCACATGGCTTCAGTGTACTGACAGATCTTCTGTTACTGTTTCCTTGAACTGCAACTGGCTGGTCAATAGTATCTGTGTAAAAACAAAAACCAGTTTTGTGAACAAAGGAACTGTTGAAAATCAAGTACACATTAAGTGTTCTTACAAAAAGATTTTAAGAGAACAGTCAGGTAATTCTTCTGCAACTTATCATGTCTGCAGAAATAAACATTAGATTGAATACCAAAGATCATCAATACCAAGCACTTCTTTCCAATGAATGTTCTTTTCAAAACTACTACTGCCACGTATTTCACACTCAGTAACCTAAGTTACCTTCACCTTAAGTGACACCCTCACCTCAAATTCCTAACCTGAAAACCAGCTCTCACAGCTTGAAAAAAAATTAGGTTTTATATATGGCTGTACTGACTTGGACTGACACAATGGCTAAGGATTTTGTCTCCTTTGAATACAAGTAAAAATATAAAAAGACAGTAAAAATTCATAATGTCTGTGATTTTTTTAATAACATTTATAGACTTTTTAGTACTTCTTTATCTGAAAAAATATGTTTCATGTGTGTCCAAAAAACAGGTTAATACAAGCAAGCAGACTAAGAAGCATGCCCACCTTTGTATCGTGCATCTTCAGCAACCACTCTCTCAAATACAACAGTGACTACCTGCCGCACTGTAGCTGCCGCAGTGTTATTTGTGATATTATCTTTTGTGAAGTGCAATCGAAAACAAAGTACAATTGCCTGAAAGGGGAAGAAAAAAAAAGAAAAAAGTCACCTTACAATAATATATATTCAACTTTTAGCTACAAGTCAAGACAGCTGATTGAGGAATGCCTTCCACTCCAGTTTGTCAAAAGGTTGTCTGAAAAAAAGAACGTCTTAATAATATTAAGTTTGAAGAACCAGAATAAGTTTTATGGATTACCCCAGCCAAAAACCTCTTTAGTCATCCTCCCCAAGAAGTGGTATTACCTGAAGACATTATGATGTGCCAATAAAACTACAATCATACAGAGAATACACAGTAATCTACCACATAAAACAATTTATATGAATATTAATGTCAAAAGGCCATTAGGATTACATGGTTAATCACAGAACAGTCAGTCAACTCCAAAGCTAAAATGCCATTCCTCTCCTACATTAAATCACAATACTTTCACAACCATGTTGACTCAACTGCTATTATTTCTCTCTAAGGTGTGTATTTTAATGTGTCATTGTGCAGGCAGTGACTTGAGTACTGTTTCCCATTGGATTCCATACTACTTCTAACACATGGTTTAATACTAGTTTTATAATGAATTTTGAAAATTACCATCTATATGTGTAGTGAAACCTGTATTTCTTGTTCTTCTGTCCTTATTATGTGTTCTTGCACCTGCATCAACCTCAACCATACCCAGCCATAGCGCTATGTGCTCTAAGCCATACAAGACTCAGAATTTTCTTTTGCTTGTTTTTCTTGTAAATGATTTGTGGACCCCACTCAGATGGTATCCCCGTGTTAGTTTGAAATTTTACAACTCAATCATATACCTATGGACTTTCAGAAGATACTGCATGATTCTCTAAGTTGATCTAAAAGCAGTGCCTGTATTAGGGGGCTTTTCAAGATGGTTTACCAGTAAATTTCTTAATTCAAATCAGTCAAGCTGAAGCATACATGCAATATATTTCAGGCTCAAATTGATTTTCTCTAAGAACTTTTCAACGCGGAAAAACCCCCAACTTTCAGATATTTTGGGGGGAGGGGGGTGTGTGGGGGTGTGTGCCCGTGCGCGGAATCTTGGTGGGATAAAACCAAACAAACCATTGCATCATTTCACCCATGCCAAGTAATGCTTATATTTGGTTAACTGAAAAACTCTAGTACTGTCAGGCCTTGAACAACACGAAGAAATTTTACAGCATATTGCTCTGTCAGGAATGTTTTTCCCTTAGCCCTGTCAGAGCCTGCCAAAATTTGACTATACATTTCTAAATGTACTAGATTTTAATGTGCACTAAGAAAATTGTTAGAAGTACAGCAATTAGATTCTCCAGTAACTGAATTATGTGAGCATACATCTGGATGAGGACACAAGGTAAGAGAAAGCGTGCTGGGAAAGACCTTCCCTATTTGACACTGCTGTGCTCACATGCTCTTGTGGTTGGTGTCCAAAAGGAAAAGGTTCTAGACATTAGAGATACGAACAAATAAAGGATGTTGAAAAACGTGTTTGGAAGACACACACAAAAAAAGTAAGTGAAGTAGGATGTAGATACCAAGAACCTAAGAATAAGGGGGGAAAGAGAGAGAGAGACAGGGTATATGGAGGAAGGGGAAGAAGAATAAATGAGGGAAGCGATGAGAAGCAGATAAATGATACACAGAAGGGAGAGGTAATGGGGACTTGAAAAGCAATTGTCTTCTTCTAGAGCCTAGATTCAAACTTGATAAAATGATAACATTGCAGGTTGTTAAAGAACATCTGCTACTCAGCTAATGACTGCCAATCCCACTTTCTAAAGTATTTCCATTTTCTTCAAAAATTATGCTTCTGCCCAAGAACGCAGAACCTCATTTGGGACAAAAGAAACAAGATAGTGCTGGAGTCTTTTAAAATAATTTGAATACTCAAGTAAAAAAACCCTGCACCTACTGACAAACGATTCAGTCCTTAGCAAGTTTCTATTCTGCCATTTATAGGTTTTATAAATTTTCCATTATCTTCCTGCCTTCAGCAAACCTTTGTAACTTAGTTTTGATTTCCTTCCCTTAGTTAAATAGATTAATAATTATTTTAACATCCACAAATTTAACCAACTAGGAAGTTATTTCATTAAAACCGAAGCAAAGAAAAACTGAAAACCTTCCACCAGAACAGAATGCCTTCAGAAAGAGTCTTCAATTCTATTCCCTCTTGCTCTCTTAAAAAAAATAAAAAAAAAATTAAGTGCTCTGATATTAAACCAATACACTGAAGGCAGATCATAACAGAGACAGCAACTTAGAATGATTTGTTTAAAAACAAAAAATCTTTCTTAAAGAGGAAAAAATTATAAAATGTAATCTAGAAGAGGAACTTAAACAGAACTTCACAATTCACAGATGGATAAACAATGTTGCTCCTTCAAAAAGAAGTATCTTGCAATTTAACATTAAAATGGATCAGAAACCTTATTTTTTTCTAGTTGAAACAGAATATCCAAAATGGTACATTATTTAAAATTATGTAATAAAGTTACTTCAGTTCTGACTAAAAGAGCAATATGACTGGACTGCTTGCAAAAGAGATTTAAGGCAGGGTGGCAGGCAGCTTCTTCCAGTATTTGCTTTATTAGTGAGAGCTTACACTGCGCTTTGTGCTCTGATTTCAGTTCAAAAACATACATACGACAAATTTAGCATATAAAACGGATAGGCGTTAGTCCAGTGTTTTTATTTAAAGTTCCCATTAAGTCAGAAATGTATTACTGTGGAGGAACTAAAAAACAGATTGAAAAGGAAGCTAAAAGAAATCATGTTTCCAGTCTAAAGACAATATATACAGAATGGAATCAAGAAAGCCCTCATCTCTTCCACTATTTCCAAATGCTTCACACATAAAATTTCTCCCTGTTTTTCCTCTTGGATATTTTAAGTACTACAGTTGGCACTAACAAATTCTTACCTTGGACAGTGCTTCATCATGCACAACTGTATTGGTTGTTAAAAGTACAAGAACTGTTTGCAGCAATTTAAGTTCTTCAAGACTATTTTCCATCAGTTGCCAAAGCATATTAATGATGTTTCCTGCTGCAGCCTACAAAGCAATAATTTTTTGCCAATAATTAAGTTGTTTACATACCGGTATATCATGTGCACGCATATAAGAACAGCACCGTCACAAATGAATATCATAACTGAATTTGCCTGTTTTGTCTATACCGTAGGATTACACTGAGAACATAAAGCCAATTCATTGTCACAAGCTTCCCAAAATATTTTTAAAGAATTGACAGCAGAAATCTCTTAATGTGTAGTCCAAATTAAAGTGCATACTTAATTTTCTACTTAGAAATATAGAAAGACAGTACAAAGACATTTTATCCTCAAAATTCATTCATATCAGAGAATAGCGTAATTTTACATCATGCAAGCACAACCGAAGGTATATTTTAATATTATTATTTTCACCAGCTTCTTAACACACTATATATGCAGTACTGTAATATATCATAACATTTACAGATGCAGGAAATGTGCATCCATTTTATCTTATTTTTAAAAGTAAAGCGGAACAAAACCATAATGCATAACGTTATCACAAAGAGTAAACTTTGTGGATGCAACTTTAAAATTTTATTTATCGAGGACCATTACATGTTCTGTTCCTGCAGTGTAAGGACACAAACTAAATAAGGTGGCTTGAATTTTCATTAATTTCCTTCTAGAAGTTACTAATGCTCCCTCAGCTCTTTTTTTTTTTAATGGTCAAGGTTTCCTTTTCAATTACAATTTTTTAAAGGCAGATACAAGTAAAATACTTTGCAGACTATGTTTGTTATAATATAAACAGCCTCCTAAAAAAAGCATTCACCTTCAATTTCAGGCCTGCATTTCTCATACTGAAATATTCATGTATTTATATAAAGATTGATCTTACCTCTGAAACAACTTCATGGGACATGAGCCTCTGTATGGCTGCTAGACACAGCTGAGTGATCTTTGGTTCCTTTGTTCCACAGCCCATTAGAAAAGGCTGAACTACCTCTGAGCTGTTCTCTTTCAATGCTTTCAAAAAGAGACACGGAAGCAGTCAATGTTTAATACCTTGAAGAATACAATGTAATATTTGTTAATCATACTTATCAAGAAAAAGCAATCTCTGCTCTTGGAAGTTTGGGATTTACTCTTGCTCCGCAGGGAAAAGCCAAGTGAAGACAGACACTGGGCTGCCACAGCTCACTTACACGATTACCCTGGCTGAGGCTCAAATCTCAAGCACCTTCTCACACTCAAGTGACTTTCTCTTTCCAAATCCAAAACATCCACTTAGAGTCCACGTGGTTAGTAGGAAGCTGTAAGATTCTACCCCCCCAAGCCTCATCTGGCCTTGCAGCAGTGACCAGCCTTAGGCTGGTAGCCTGCTCCTCCTGCTCTGCTTCACCTCAGCACCGAATTCAGAAGCAACACCAAGTACGGCACAGAGACGCATACCAAAGCAGGCAGCATAAAGGGGAATAGGAAAACGCCACCAACAAAACAGGAGGAGAAAGAGACTGCACTGTTTGTATCCTGGGTACATACACCTGGCTGTGAATTCTTCAACCAGTGTTTTAGCGAGAAAGAGCAGCTTCTTCAAATGAAGCTTTGAGCTTTGTCAGGAGAAAACAAGTTTCCTGAACTTCCCCCCTGGCCCAGGAGAAACAGCTTCACAATGATACAACATTCCACACTGACATTTTTAAAAGTTTTTCCCCCATAAAAGTAACTCTAGAAATCTGATATAAACTCCATAAAATTAAAAAAGAAGAAAATATTTCTGAAAGATGAAAGGAAAGCATGGCTCTGACCGATGAGTGCTTTTCTGTTTGCAGGTGTGGTTGTCGATTCATGCAAACTTTTAAGATTTTAGCTGCTCAGCACCATTTCAGATACTGAAAATTTCCTCACAGTTTAAAGTTCAATGTGTATTGTTACACTGAATGTCATACACCATGTTTTAGTCTATGTGTAATAAGAGAAACATATTCATGAAGAAGTTTCACACGCATTTTTAGATCACAAATCTTACCACAAACAAACAAAAACCACGTTCTCACATAAAAATGTAAACATGATCTATTTTATTTTTTCTATTGAACAATTTGAAGTTTGGCTCACAAGAGGATTTATTAAGTACCACTACAACTAATCTGGAAAAAAAATGAAACATCAAGGTAAAAGTTACAAAAATATATTTTAGTGATATTTTTCAACTGAAGCACTAACGTGAATAACAAGTTAATAAATTATAGATGCCAAATTTCTATAAAGTAATAGTTCTTACAGGGTGATATTAACACATACGCAGTCCATAGTTTCATCAGCCTCTTCAGAGCCAGTAAAGGCTCTATGTCTTGTTGACAGAGGCTGACCTTGCACCAAATGCCTAATCAAAACCAATTAAAATGTCAGCATAAATGTGAATGAATACATAGATTCACTGCCTGTTTAACAGGTTTTTTAACTACAAAGCAGATAAACCTGCTTTTAAAATATACAGTATAAATCATATCCACTGATACCGTTCTCTTATGAAACACTTGATAATTTTCAAATTAAACCCAAAACATTGGCTACTTCAAAAATGGAAGTTTGCTGCTGATTAAGACATGTAATTCAGGCATCTAATTGTCAGTGTCTACATGAGCTAGGTATCTAAGCTGCCCTTATAGTCTATGAACACCTACAACACATGGCCAGTAGAGCCTAGAGAGCTCATTCTAACATAGGCACAAACGCTTCTTCATTCATATAAATTTGTAAATTGCCACTAAACTCTAACCGTCGAGCAGAAAGAAGAAAGCAAAATTTTTAAAAAGATACCACAAAGCATTTATACTTAACATCAGATTCATGATGAAGTTCTGAATGGCAAAAATGGCATGAGAGTTAATAAATAACAAGACAAAGACAAATTTAAACCTGTTACTGTATTTTTCCTATAATCTATTAAAAACAATAATCACACAACAGGATCTATAAAAGGATTTTACTTTATGAAGCTGAAAAATTAATGTTTCATAGATCTGGTTTGGTAGTGATAATTTTATGAGCTTCAGTCTTAAAATACACAAAAATTTTCTTATATCCAGGTCTGCTTCCATTTTGCTATGAAAATTATGTAAGAATATATTGAAAAAGAAATATATCATAATGAACCACATCAGAAAAGAAGTTTTGAGAAAATAAAACTTACTCCTTCATTCTATTAGCAAGTTTATAATTCTAATTTTTTAAAAGAACTTCTAAAAAAAATTAATGAATTGCACATTTCAGAGCCACGTGGGAATAATTTCTTACATTTATCTCCTATGATATAAAGCACAAGCTGAGTTCTCTTTTGGAATTACTCAAATCCTCATAAATAAACTAAAAAGCACATGAAGACTTTGAAACCGCTCAACTTAACTTTTCGAAGAGAAAGAAAGAAGTTAGATCAATGACCTCAGAGTTCTGGCAAGTTAAACACATCTCACCAGACTATTAAAAAAGACTTTTAAGATTTTAAGATTGCATCTATTTTCTTTAAAATAATAATCCTACACAATGTAATGCTTCAAGAAAGCATCAGGTCAGCTTATTCAAAACAATCCAATACAGTTGTTCTCACCTAATTTAGTGAAATGACAGTTTACATCAAAATATAAAGAAAAATCATATCCTGAACAAAATATTTATTTGAATTACTAGAACGTCTAGTAGATATTCCTAAATCATCTAGCAGTTAAAAAGTATCTACTTCACTAGATTTCACAATTATGGTAGCCTTTGGCAGCTTTATTATTACTAAAGTATACATACTACCTTCCTCCAAAAAAACATTTTAAATAACAGAGAGGAGACAACAGAGGTCTTGACATTAACTTATCTACAAGATTAGGTTACAATTGATAACTCAAAAAATAGAAGAATCCATAAATAATTGGCGCTGTTTAATGGCATTATGTTTAAACTATGCAATGTTAGGATAACGTGCAAGCAAAGTATATGTTCCCCTCTGTTCTGCAGTTTCCTACTGGGAAAAAAAATTGTTATCCTATTAGCAAAGATTAACTAATCAAAATAACTTTTAGGACCTGGTGGTTTTCCAAACCTCGTATCAACAAATCTGCACAGTTTTTTTGATGAATGAAATACTAACTACATTCTAGTTTAAACCTTCCAAAGGAAAAGTACTTACAAAATTTGACCAACTACCAGAAAGTGTTCCCTCAAAAAGATAAAGACTGCCTATCCATGCCCAAAATCAATGATCTTTCACATTTCTTCACTTTGAGATGAAGATTAAAAACCAATTTTGCAGGATTACAAACTAGCTTTCTAAAATATAAAGTTCTTTACACAGTAACATGCCAAAGACTTGACAGCTTCCCAAATGGCTAACTACAGATTTCTCTTGTTCATTTGTGTATTTTCATATAGCTGACATTACCTGGCATAGTTTTCCCACTTATGTCAGCATTCATGACAGCAGTAAAAACAAAGAAAATAAACAAATAAAAAAAGAGGCATTAAAGTGAAATATTGAGAGGTGGGACTGCTACTTCAAATAATTCTAGAAAGGGCCTCCTTACCCATATCTGGTTTACATAGATAAAAACTATTTCTTGTTTTGAGGTATTTCATTTGGACTTTTCAAATAATTCAGCATTTTAAGAATTTTGACTACAGCCGAGACATTCAAATCTGGCCAAAGGCTTTAGTAGCAATTGGCAAGAAGCCATCAATTTACATGATATTTAATAAAGCTGAAGAAAGTCAGAGACACTGTTTTAAGCACTTACAAAGCTGCAACTCACAAGATATCTCCTGTCCCTAAAGGCAATGGTACATCTTAAATTGAATGACCTTGTCTCAGAGTAAGATGGAATTTTGCCTGCCGGGTACAAATCTCCAAAGCCTAGACTCTCTTACTAAACACACAGAGGAGGACCATACTGCAGAACTCCACACAGAGCACTCAGTGACAACTGTGGTGAATGCTGACAGTGAATACAACATAGATAATTTGGAGTCTAAGTATGCCATGCTGTTTTTCTAAGTGGACAATTACTTTTGCAGAGCCACAAGTGAAAATGGAGACCTTCCTTAGCAACGGTATAGCACTAACATGAAACAGAAGTAGTGTTAAAAATTCTCAGGCTACTGGATTTTTTGCTAGGTGCCCAAAAGTAAAGCATCACTGATGTAGTACACACCAAAAGACGCATAGGATTATTACACATATTCAAGACGTCTTTTTACATTTTGATCTGCAACCCTAGTTTATTTTTTGCATTGCACTGCAAATAATTACCTGCCAAAATATCAGTATTCCGTGCAGCTATTGTTTTCACTTTTATTATTCCTGATTCAGCAGCCTGGAAGAGAAGAAAATAAGTAGTTCAGATGCTATTTCATACATCAATACCTGGAAAGAAATAAGAATATTGAAGATAAATAAAAATGCATAGTCTCTGAGCAAAAATGGTTTTGTCATGTTTTCAGTAAGCTGAGCTAATGCAGGAATGAAATCTTTGTAGCTCCTGGAATTCCTTCCCAGAATTCCATAGAAAGGGGTATATTCTGTGGTTCAGAATTTTTAGAAATCACGATTCTCACTGTATTACTTTCCAGTCCTATGAACACAAAGAAAAATCACTAGTCAACAAAAAAACTGTTACATACTCTCTGTACAGTTTCACATTGTGAAACAATTACCATGATATATCATCTGTCACATTCATCAGGTTGAAATTCTGAAGAAACCAAGAACATCAGTAATTACATCAACACTTAATACTTAACACTTCAGCAATGAAATCTAGTTAATAAACTGTATGTGGTACACAACACTTGACTGAATATTATCACTCATCTTCCAGTTGGGTAGCAGTATTTTCCACTCAAAAGCTAACATTTTCACTAACAACATGTATCAGAAAGAAACCAATTTTCCCATGGATTTTGTCTCCCAAATGCCCTGTACAAATTACCCCAGGGTAGTACCATGAAGAAGCCTTCCTAACAATACTCTCTGTTCTTCCTAACATGCTGTACAATCCACACCAATAGTTCTTCCCCGTTCCCTGAAAGTACAACCTGACAGACCAACAGCATCCTCCTTCCCCTCCTGCACATCTTCAGCAGAACCCAGAGCTGCAGATGTGCAGGCTGGGAAATGCCTGTGCACAGACTGGCTGGATGACAACCAGGGGCTGCAGAGCTGAGCAGCCCACCAAGGAGGTCCCACACTGCCATGAGGGAACACCAATTCTCTCTTCAATTGTTCACAAACACTTCCCAGCACAGATCACTAGTCATGCTCTCCAATGAAATCAAGACAAATTGAAAACATAACATTGAGGCTTTGCATTTCAAAATTATGATTTCTGCCAATTTTTGGGTATAAAACACAAAAATACATTGCAAACAGAACCCTTCCGTTTTGTAATTCCAGTAATACCCTATAAGCGCCTGGAAACAAAGAAATCACGTTCAATACACTGTGCACCAAAATAAACGCAAGAGGTTTTCACAGGCAATAGGACACAAATTACTGGAAAATACTGTTCTGCTGAATCTGAAAGTACATTTCCCCTTTTATTTCAGCTTTTTATTTCCACACTAAACATTTCCGTTTTTCCTCTGATACTACTATTTAAAGAAGTGTGCCATCACTGTATAAAACAGATTAGAGAAGCAGACAAGCTGTGGCAGCAGAAATATGAAAGTACATGAAGTTCTACCAAGTAGTAATATTCCCCCTCCCTCAAAACACTACTCCAACAAGATGTCCCCAAAAGTCAAGTTAAGACGACTGTATAAACTCATACTCAAACATTTTTATTAGCAGTTGATATATGTATTTCTCAAAATAGCTAAATTAGAAATGCAGAACTGAAATTTTGAACCTTTTGGTTGCTTTGGGTTTTTTGTTTTGTTTTGTTTTTTAATTTCCCAAAACAACATAGAAAGACTAAACACTGCCATAAGATCATTTAAGAGATTTGTGAAATTCTGGAGAATTATTTAAGCTTTGTTGAACATAGTGTTTCCACTTTAAAAACATAGACAGAATAATATCCACAGTGCCTGAACTAACATACAACATGCTCAAATGAGTACAACGCAACATGCAAATATTATCTTTCACATAATTCAAATGAGAAGTGCCAAACATAGTTCTCATTTATATTAATTATGTTAACTTAATGTGTTGAAGTGTCTTACATTTTAAGTCAATCCCTGTTCTTCTTCAGTTATAAATTGTCAGATAATTAGGGGGGGTCTTGTCACAACAAATTGTTCCTCTTAATTAATATGAAGGATTTGTCACAGTCCAACTTCAATTATCTTCAAACTAAACCTCATCACATGTACTGGCAATCGATTTCTTTCTTGCCAGGAGTGACAAACCCACTCTGAATCAAATAAATATTAAGGCTGCCCACATGTGTGACACTGACAAACACTGTGCACTCTGCATGAAGTAGGAAAAAATTATTTCCAACATCATGTCTCCTACTTAATTGTTTTCATGCTAGCTTTATATAAAATAGCATATATATTTTAAAAACTAATGTACAGCTACTTGACTTTTTACAACCACTCTGAATACAACAGGTTTTCTCCATGAGATATAGCAAGTTCTATGATTATCTGCATTATGCTCTGGTTTCTATTTAGAATCCAAATCCAAAATGTTTACAGTTAAAAACTATTTATACTGCATACTTCATACAGAAAAAAAACCCAACACTCCACTATGTGTGTAAAAAAGACCACATAATAACATTTACAAAAAAATAACCTCAGTTGATCTCAAATAAGCAATAGAAAAAAACAGACTATAAACAGTTATCTGGCTATTCCGCATACATCAATATAAAAGTGTATTTGGATTGCATCAACTTAACTCAGCAAATTTAAAGAGATGTCAATAGATTTTAAGTTTACAGATTTACATCAATTACTACAGCACTTTCAGGACACTGCCCCATTAGAAAAGGAACTTCTAAAAACACTAATCAAGGAGATGGTCAGCATCACACTGTGTATCTATGGGTACAAATATGATAATTTGCTTTCACATAAATACAAGGCACTATGTTTTTAAAGCAGTCACCACTTTCTAGAAAGTGGCATTATCAGTTTCCCTTAGCACCACAGTTAGCAGCAGTCTCATGAGCAAGTCAGTTATCTCTCTAATTTTAAAAAGAATCAAATACGTGTAGTTCCTCTAACATAACAAACCTCAAGTATACCTGAAACCTTCAGTCAATTAGATTTCCTGTTCTGCTACTTTAATAACTGTGAAATGAACCAAAATAAAAATGTCTCAAACACACACTTGTCATTATTGAGTTTTGCTTCATATTTCTGCTGAAGCAACTAAAGCAGCCAGTGTGGGGAGGGGAAATGATTGATGAAGAACAGAAATTGACTCTCAGTGATAGGACATACTCAAGTCAATCTCTTCCAGTACTTTACTTTGGTTTTAATCAGTCAATCTCACAGCAAAATTCAACAGGACCCTCCAGGCTCAAGCACTTGTCCCATCGTCTTTCTGCTTCCTTAGAACTTACCAAGTATTTGCTGATTACATGAAGATCACCCTTCACAGAGAAATCAAGGACAAATAGAAAAATTATGTACAAAAAAAATCAATACACACATAGTGCAGTTTCAAATTAGACTGAAAACAAGCCTGTGCATAGTATCTACCTCCTGGTCTCAAAGTTCCTCTCCCAAGGTATAGTCTGACAACAATATTCACAGCTCCCCAGGAACCTCACCCTAAAGACACCTTTTAGACAGAGGCTCTCTGCACAAGAGAGACTAGGATGTGGAAATTCATAGAGACTTTCAAACCCAGCTTTAAGAGTTTCTCAGATCCAAAACTCTTCCCCTCCTCACAGATTTCTCCGTCCTCAGTTCAAACAGGGAAGGGCTTCAGCCTTCCTGTCACTGGATGTACTGTGTGCATCTTTCAAATTTTTGTAAATTTTAACCCTTTTGCAGGGCCAAAAGCAACAACAAGGTAACAGAGACAAGTAATTTCTGCTCAGGCACTCAGCAAGCAAAGACTTAACCCATCCTCAAGCAGAATCAACATTTTCCAACATCCAAGAGCTGAATTTCTCCACGTTATAGTTTTGTGTGCACATATTTAAAGATCTATAACTCATAAATAGCATATGGAGGTATTAGGATAACAGGGGTATGCAATTCTACTAGCTACTGTTCAGGGTGATGTAAAGGCAAGCCACCCATATCAGCAGCAGAGTGGTAAGCACATCTGAAAGGCATCAGTTTCTCAAACCTGTCTTCCAGGGACACTGTGGAAGCACTCAAACCTAACTGCAGCAGTCTACATTACGAAAAGATACCACTACAGACTAACTCCACAATCATAATAATGTTACCTGGCAGCCCAAGAATGGCCACAAGGAATAATGGCATGGTGTATGCTTAAACATCTGACTATATAATTACATAGTGGTTTACTTCTCACAGGCAAAGACATCATGGACTCCTATTGCAATGCATATGGACGGGCAAGCTAGGTACCAGAGGGGTGAGCTAGGATGCAATCCAACAGCGTGTCAGTTGGTCCACAGTAATCCCTATGGATTTGCCGTTACTCTGGGGTAAATGTCAAAGAGCTACTCTTCTTTCAATGAAAAATAATAGCATAGTTAATTTTTCATAAGAGAAAGATGACACAAAACTTTAATCTTGACTCTCCCCTTTACTCGTGACCCTTTTCAGGAACTGAAAACACCACCCACTGTCTCTGCTGTGTCAGCAATTTTTTTTTTAAGTTTCAAAAAAGGGTTTTTAAAAAGGATCAGCTTGCTGATCCTTGAAACTGGTACCTCAGAATTAGGACCAGAAGCCAGAACAACTTTTTTTTTTTTTTTTAACCAAAAATTATATATACACATAAAGATATTTAATGTAACAACCAGGCATGTGCTAATTTCTAGTAAAGATTGATCTAACATTAAATATATTTTGTATAAACTTCTAAATGTGATAGTATTGTTATCAAAAGTTAGCAAAATAGAGAATTTCCACTCCTAGTGCTTTGAATGACCATTTGTGTTTTGACTGTATGTTGAGAGCAAATTGCTATCTCCAGAGATACCAAAATTGCTGTAAGGTTTGCAGCTCTTACTACACAAGCTTTTGATTTCTCTCTTCTAAAAAGAAAAGCATTCAGGAATGCTTTCAGGAGTGATGGTCTGTGTTGGTATTTACATTACATTGTTTGCTAACCTTTTACCAAGATTAGATGAGAGTAATGTATGTCATCTACGGTCACTTCCACATCTATTACGGGAAACAAGAAGAGCAATTTTTTTTCTGTTCATCATTATCTGTCTTTCCAACTGGAACACTAACCCTATACCCAATGGTTTAGATAAGAGATCCTCCTGTCTAAAGTACAGTTTCACTTTATTGTTATTCTAGCTTGCTTTGCAAAATCACATTCTGGACCATTACTGCACTGCTAAACTATTATTTGGAAAAGGACATACTCACAAAAAGCTCTACACTAAATCAACCTCATGAAAGCACTCAAATATACCACATTTGTGTGAAAAAGCACTGTACTTGCCTTCTGCATTTTTATCTTCCTCCTCAGGAGTACAATCCCTACTCAGACCCTTCTCTTTTATATATGCTCATTCTACCTGTGATTTAAACTGGTGAAATGCCAGTTCTGTTCTGACAGCACTGTGCACTCTCAGGGATTTATTATATTGAATGATTTAATGTATCTGGATTACAGCTTGCTCACATCCTACTGGCTTGGAGCAAAGCCTACCAGCAGTCTCTGGGA
Source organism: Ibycter americanus (assembly GCA_035590275.1). Classification (NCBI taxonomy): domain Eukaryota; kingdom Metazoa; phylum Chordata; class Aves; order Falconiformes; family Falconidae; genus Ibycter; species Ibycter americanus. Next base: position 54,643,263 of record JAVJGI010000060.1, on the reverse strand, counting down.
ATGGAGCACCACCTGCCGTAAAGGCAGATAAAGGCAGGGAGTATGTGAACCAAGCACTTAACATCAACTGGACACATACAAGCCCATGCACCCAAGGGCCAATGCCACTGAAAGGACACCCTCTATCTGGGTCACAGTGACTTGGGAAGGTTATTGATGACTGGGGAGAGGTAAATGCCACACACATCTCCACAGTGGGCAGGGAAGAGCTTTCAGGGCACTACAGGACAGTCAGTTTCACATCACTAACTGGTAAGGTTATAGAACAAATCCTCCTGGAAACCATCTCTAGGCACATGCAGGACAAGATGATTAGGAATAGCCAACACAAATTTAGCATGAGCCTCACCAACCCAACTGCCTCACTGCCTTCTACAATGAGATGATGGACTGTGTGTGGCTAAGGGGAGAGCACTACATATTTTATACCTTGACTAGAGCAAAGCCTTTGATGCCATCTCCAGTTGTATCCTTATAATCAAATTGGTGAGATATGGACAAGTGGACAGTAAAGTGGGTGAAGATTGGGTCAAAGGGTCATTACAAATGGTGTGAAGTCCAGCTGATAACCAGTCACTAGTAGTGCTCCTCAAGGGTGGATACTAGGGCTAATACCATTTAACATCTTTAACGTTATTAGCAGCCTGGATAAAGGCATAGAGTCTGCAGACAAATGTAACATTCAGGGTACTGTTCAGCATACTTGGGGGGTGCGTATTCAGAGGAACCCAGATAAGCTGATAAATGGGCTGGTAGGAACCTCACGAAGTTCAACAAAGGCCAATGCAAAGTCCAGCCCCATGCACCAGTACAGGCTGGGGGCTGGCTTTGCAGCCAGCAAAGCAGCTTTACAGAAAATGACTCAGGGTCCCGGTGGACAACAAAGTAGAACCAAAAGCCAGCAGTGAGCCCTTGTAATAAAGGTGGTCAGCTGCATGCTGGGCTGCATTAGCAAGAACACAGGCAGCAGGTTGAGGGAAGGGAGTCCTTCCTGCTCTTTGGCTCTTGTGGGACTGCTGCTGGAGTAGTATGTCCAGTTTTAGCCTCCCCAGTGCAAGAAAGCCATTGACATGTTGGGGCAAGTCCAGTGGAGGTCTACTAAAGACAGTTGGGAGACGGAAAACAACAGATAGGGAGATGCTGTAAGAGCTGCATTTGTTCAGTCCGAAGAAGACAAGACTAAGGGGAGGGCTTGTTAATGTCCATAGTTTCCTAAAGGAAGGCTGTAGTGAACATGAAGCAGTTTGCAATCACTCTTCAGATATATGCTCCACCCTGAATATATGTACAAGTAGAGAAAGAAAGCAGGGAACACTGACAGCAATAATGATCCTTTCAGATCACTTCATATACTGCAATTCCGCACAAGCTTCTCACTGTGATTTTTCTTCCACAGAATCTTAGCAAACAGGGTAAAAAAGTACTAATTTTCCTATAAATTGAAAATTGTATTTTGGTAAACCACCTTCACTATCACAAAACCCTCAATACAAAACCAGCTACAGTTTTCCAATTTTTACATTTGGAATATATGATTTACGTGAACTGTTGAATAGCCTAACTTTTTTTTCTTTTTAAATTAAGAAATTAATATATTTTCTGGTTTTCTTTGTATAACCTTTATTTAGCATATGAAGACAAGAAACTGCAAACAGGCCATCAGTCTCTATTCATATACAAAGTTGTTTCTTCAGCTCTTTAGACTTTACCTGAGACAGAAGCAAAATTGTTCTGGTTTATTCTACATCATGTTCTACTTGAGCTCAGGGAAGGAAATAAATAGTGTACATTTCTGATTCCAGCAACAGGCACAACAACAGTTGAAGATACCAAACTAATTCTTGCTAGACTTGACTCTACTCAAGGATGGTGCCATTCTCAATTACCAGAGCTCCAATCCTCTGAGAAAAAAATTAAACCATTAACCAATTCTATTATACACTTTCTCCACCAATTGAAGATTTATGATATCACAGGTTTTGGGTTTTGTTTTTTAAAAACACATAATCTTGTTAATTTCCAGCTTTAGTGCAACTATGTTAGTTGCCCTCATATTACAAGTGCTCTTTCACTTGACAGGAGCAACTGCTCCTCTGGTCCGTTAATCCCCTGAAATTGTCAGTTTGCAGTATCAGCAGCCAATTCAGAATCCTGAAGGTTAATCATCAATAATGCCAGGAGAGGCGCCGGTGTTATCTAAATTCCTTCAGAACTGTTGCCTCTGGAGGTACCTCACTTGATGTGAATGTGGAGGTATAGATAATGAAATACAAATATTTAATATCAAGAGTTTTCTTTTGACAATCAAAGCATTATACCTCAGCTGGAAAAACCATCACATGTAAATCAACAGAACAAATTAGAATGAATAACATAAACCAACTCATTACTGAACAGCACCGATATATACAGAAAGGAAAAAAGCTAACCAAGACTTGATACAGAAGAAACAGCCAATTAGCGACAAATTCTTAATTTACACTCCTTTCTTCCACAGTCAGACAGAATCAGGATGTACCCTCTATTTTGTATTATGTTATGTATGTTATATTTATACATTGTATTTTTATATATATATAAAATGTAGTGCATGGATATCCTGAGAGAGCACATGTCTACCACGAATGGATTTCTGAGTGATCTGTCAAGTACAACACAACTGATTATAAACCACGGAAATATAGCATTTGAATTTTCATTATATACTTTTGTCACAACAATCATAATTCTACAATAACATAAAAACCAACACCCTGTTCCAGAGCTTTAGGAGATTTACACTTGAAGATCAAACTAATTTTGCCTTCACCTTGTTGATCAGAACAGATGGGACCATGGAACTTCTAAGGCTTTGCCATAAATACTATATTCAGAGTCACCCAGTCTGAGACAGCAACGCCAGGCACATGGTAAAAAGAAACAAGAGAAAACAGTTTGGGTACTAGTTAAGAAGTGGAGTCACCAAGAATTTTCAGCTTCTGCTACAGCTTTCCTGTATAATCTTCAGGAAGTCATAGGAGGCAGATGGTGATTAAATCAGAAACTGAGATGCACACATTTACTTATTTTGACTCTCTTTACAATGCAGCTCTAGTCTCTACTGAATGCTCCTTAATTCTTAAAGTGCCTCCTTAAGCTAACTCAGCTGACCCACTACTAGGGGCTCAATACAGAGGTCTAAGCTTAGGCCTCTGTATCCAAGACAACTACACGAAGGCAGCAGAAGACCCATGCTCTTCTGGACCAGCTGCTGGAAGACAAGGAAGCAACATTAATGTATCTCGAGTGGCAAAGATACAACGTGTAGGTGGCAGAGTGAATCAATCCCCTGGCCACAAGATCCTCTGAATAGCTATTTGGCTCCATTGACAGTATTTCCATAACAAACCAAGCCAGCACAATCAATGAAGGGAGCTTAGATACCTGAAGTTAAGCACCTTAATCCTGCGCTGAAGTCTAACTTGAAAAGTTTACAGACACACCGAGATACGGAGAGTTTTAGTCATTTTCTTCATTCATTACATTACAAGGTATTACATGATGAAGAATTGGGTCTACATGCATGATGGGAATAATTCTTGAACACATAATATTTCTTACCAAAGACTAAAATGATGACATTAGATTTAGGATCTATAATAAATCTTGAAGCTTTAGAACACGTTTGAATAACGATGGTCCCCTAGAAACATAATAATACACTTTTAAAAACATAATTTTGAAAAAAATACTACCGTACAGATGAATATTGAATAAAAAACACTGTAAAATTAATGGATTCCAAACATGAAGCCAGGAGACAGCAGTTGGTAAAGATCAGGAATTATAAAAAGAACTGTAAGAAATACCAGGGCTCACCCGTTTCAAGCTACCAGCTCAGCTACAGGCTGGCAACTAAAGAATGCTACAGAATAATCTCCAGTCACATGCACAAAACACATGCTTGAGTGCAAACTGCCTAATGATAACAATATGCATTTTACAGAGCATAGTTTCTCGATTTCAAAAGAACCTTTAAAATATTAGTTAAGTAACTACCCGTTAAAGCAAACTCTACAGTATTTGCATCCTTCTGAACTAATGCTGTCAAGACCTGAAAATTAACCAACTTGGTAAATTCAGTGTAGGTTAAGTTCCCTGTAGGCTATAGTGTCAGAATTACTTAATCCATTTTATTCCATAAATAAAGCAGAAAACCCCAAAACTTGGTTACTACTACAGAAAACGGTCCACATACAAAGGTTTGTTCTTCGCCAGGTCCATTTGGCTCATCTTTTTACCACTACAGTAGCACGAACACAGAGCTCTCGGAAACCATTGAATGCTAGTAATACATTAAGTGACTCAAATGCTCAAATCACAAGGCATTTTAGAGTGTCGTTTTCTTTCTCAGTCTTCTGATTTGTGTACTGCACTACATTCAACAGATTTTCTGAAATATTATTACTGTTACAGAACAAACAACTAATATTCCCACATATTTTTTAACTGTTCCTTCCAGTTGCATTACGAATCCTAATGATCACTTCCACATTATAAACCCAAATAATTGAGCTGTATCTTTTCAACATATGTTTAAATTTTGCAATACATCCTTATATTTAGTTTCAGCTACCCAATGACATCAGAGAGGTTCCCCTAAAAGCACAAGCTTCCCAAATAATTTTTTGGCATTAGCCCTAAGATGTGTTCTGGATCAGCATATCATTCCAAAACGAGAATGATTTAACCCAGGGGACAAAACTGTCATGTATGTCACTCAGTGCAGACAGGAATGGACTCCAAAGGAAGAAATGTATGAATAAAACCTGTGTTCACAGAACACAACAGAATCTCAGAAAGAGCAAATCCTATCTCTTGGCTCAGCTAGCCCACACCACTTCTACCATAATTAAACAATTTGAAGTTTGCTTTATCCAGAAGTCAGTCAAATCTGGATTCTTTTACTTTTACCCAAAGAATTCTGTAAGGCTGCCTGCTTGCATGCAGAGTTACTTCTAAAAGAAGGAAACTGAGACTGCAAAACTGGATTCTACTATTTTTCCTAGATACAACAAATTAATTTACAATACAGTTTCAAAAATACATCTGTACGCCAAAGGCATACACAACTCAATAAACAGTTAAACAAAAGCAATGCTGCTGTTTCAAAGAAAGACCTGGAAAAGAAACAGCACAGAGATGCTATCAAAAGCTATCTTTCAGGAGTCTCAAGAGAGCATTTCAACTGACCAAAGCATTCAAAGCTAAAACTGTGCTACTTTTCCAGGCTGAGGGAAGTTGAACACTATTTCTTTTCCAGCCCTACTACTCCAAATCACCACAGCAACAAGCATCCTAAAACATACAGACACCTGCAATCCATTACACAACTGCTACACAGAGGGTACGCCCTGTCCCACAACAAGTCTAAAGCAGGCCAAGCTGATCCTGCCATGGGAGGGTGCAGTACTTGCCCCCCTTCCCCTCTCCTACCAGCACAAGCACGCCTGTAACTGTGCAGGGAGCTGGATAAGAGTTTTTTGAGTTTTCTTCTTCAAGCTTGTTTTGCTTTTACTGCTATTTAAAACGTCAATAAAAAACCTGAGTCAATGTAGAGACTGCAAGCCTGCTAGAGAGCTGAGACTGTTGGACCAGAACTGTCTAAACAACAAGGAGTCACATATGACTGTAATTCAGGCTGAGAAGAACTTTTTGGATATACTTATTTTCCCTTTTAACTCCATAATTTCTGTTAATTACAAATATTTTCCCCTTTTATTTCTAAAGGTTTCTTATGCAGTGAAATTACCTAACTAAATCAGACACAACTTCCAGAACAATATTTTCATGCAGTAATAAGAAACAGCAGGTAACCAATCTATTTAGCACATGAACTATTTTCAATTTTGTCATAAAACTAAATTCTTACTCCAGTTCACTAGAGACCACCACAGCTTCCCACACACCCAGCACAGGGTATTGAAACTCCAGTCACTAGCAGGTTAAAACAGTTTATAAAGCTCTGCATGCAAGCCACGCAATTCAGTCCAGAGTTAGAAGCATTACAATGCTCTCTAGCACAGAGCAAATCTTAGGGCCTGCTGTATTAAAACAACAGAATAATGGTCAAGCAGTATTGTTTTCTAGGAGAAATGCCAGATTACTTAAGATAACATGAGCACGACTGATGCCTATACCAAAGACTGCTACATCCTCTGTAATTTCAAGCTCCAAAAGATACTGTTTAATTTACACTTGCCCTGAGAGCTTTTACCACATCTGAGGTTGGTGTCTATTTTTCTAACTGGGAAACGGAAATATATTGTGAAAATATGAATACATTTTTCAGCAATATCATTATTTGCATGTCTGCCAATATACACAGTTTTGACATATCACAGACAAAACCACCAAATCACTCCTTGGTCACAGTATATAGCTTTCATGCTTAGTATACTTCTGTAGTCAGTGATCTGAGGAAATACCAAACAGAAAAAACACCTAGCAACAGACGTGGGTCTGAAGTCTAATAGTAACTGGTATTCCCCACACCTTTAAGAAAAGTAAGTCTAGCATGTTAGTTAATCCCCAATCATCAGGAACACAATTTCAAGCCCACAGATTCCTTCTGCAGCTCCCATTCTCAATGTATTAAGCCCCACCACCTAGGAAAACCATACTCAGGTACTGTTTCTCACACAGAGCTAAGACGAGGTGTGGATTGCTTTGGGGCCATCGATACATTCTGTTATTTCTTAGTCAAAAGCTCTAAGGGGAAGGAGGTTTGCCACATATTTGTGTCATAGGTTTAACATTGGGAGAAACTCAGTAATTTCAATGTTTCTTAAGAGATTATCAAAAAGTCAGCAAAAAAACTCAGAATCCACTAAGTGACTGGACTTACAATTACATTATTTCCGCATAAATGTGACCTACTAAGAAAACTTTACAGACTCAGAAGTAATAGAAAAATATGAGATTAAAGTGCTTAAAAGAGTGAAGAGTTCAAGTTCCATTTCCAATAAGGGCTTAAGACCTTACTTCCACCTCCTAACTGAGGATAAGGTCTAAATCCCACAGTCCGTGGGATTCCACAGCCAGCTGTCCCCCTTTCTGCTGCACACACACCACCCACCACCCCCTGTATGGCTCCAGCAGAGCAGGTGCCAGGAAGGAGTTCTCTTGCTGGTTCTCACTTTGCCCTGGGA
>JAVJGI010000060.1:54601404-54632384 GCA_035590275.1 Ibycter americanus | reverse complement strand
GCCCCGCCGAGCGGCTGGGGGAACCCCCTGCCGAGTTCTGCTCTCGGGCGAGGCCGGGGCCGAGTGCGGTTTGAAACGGCAGGAAGCGAGGCCGAGCTGTGAACCGCGAAGCTGTTGCGGCTGCTTCTGCAGGGCTGGGGGCTTGTGCCCCCCGCCAGCCGTGTGCCGGCGGTGGGCTCCGGGCGCAGCCAGCGTCAGCCCTTCGTTGAGAAGTTTTAAATAAACCCAGGCAGGGCAAAAGCGGGGGGGGGGCGGGGGCAGCCGGGTCCCGGGTACCTGCCTTGCCACCGGCCGTGTGCCTCTGAGACCCACAGCTTTCCACCCCGCTGTTCTTAACCCACCTCCGCAGCGGGCGCCGCGGCGCGTTGCGGGTGGCAGCGGTCCCTGCGCCCCCGGCCGCCGCGCCTGCCCCGCCAGGCTGCCTGGGCGCCGCCATCGCCAACGACTGAACGTTTTACGTTTCACGAAGGTTTGTGTCTCCGCAGTAATTATTTCTGCGTGTTCTGATTGCTGTAAACCCTGCACTGTGGTGGCTGCCCACCTGCAACGCAGCGTGGTTCCGTTGCCCTTCCACAAACCCAGAGAGCTGGAAAGCGTTTTTGAGCTTCTACGGTCCGTAGCTTTTAAACTTGGGAATCTTGGGGAAAAAATCATGAAGAATCAGGACAGAGGGTAAATATTTGCTCCCTTACTATTAATTTTATTTTAAATAAGGGCTTTTCTTCAGACTTTCCTGAAAGTCTTCAGTCTTATTCAGAGAATGCTCTAAGATTTCTTTTTGTCTTTCTGTGTGCATGTCTTCTAATGAAAAAGGGAAAAGAACATCTCATAACTTTGAGCATCCCTCCATGTATACTGGCGTTCATTTACCGTGAGATACTTTGCAAATCATATGGTAAACAGGGTCACACTGGTACAGCATTGTACACTGTACCTGTAGACATAAATCTTTAGGTGTGCTTTATGAGGCAAAAAGTGCAGGGTTGCTTTGTAAGTAATCTATTCTTTTAAGATCTTGAGTTTTGCATCATTTTCAAATTACTGGCTGTTAACTTGACAGAACTGGATAAATGGATGTGAGTTTTTAAAACTGCATGTAGTACTGGCACAATTGAAAGGTGGTCAAACTTTATGTGCCCTCAGACAAGGAATTAGGAGTTTACCCCTGTGTTTTGCAAAATCAAACCCATGATTCTGTAACATTGTTACACTTTCAAAATGCATTGGTCTGTGTATTCTCAAAAGCTTTGATTTTTACGTGCTTACTTGAAAAAAAACCAAAAAAACAGGACTGTTGTCTTCAGTAGAACTATTTACATGTTTAACCAGTAAGCATTTTCCTAAGGATTTTCCCATTTAAGTGTTTCCATTATGGGCGTCAATCCTGATGGCAATTCACAGACCAGACGAATACCTTCATAAGAAACATGGATGACTTGCTAGGAGAGTGAGTCAATTATTGACTATGCATAGGTATTTCTTAGGTAAGCTTTAATGATTTACTTCCTTGTTGTTGTTTGGACTTTTCCACCTATTTACTGTACATGGTGAACTGTGGGCATATTGGTACTCTCTGAATGTACTTGTCTGCCTAAACTAAAACAATTTAAGTTTCTTGTGAAATGAGGGTCAGTAAACTGTTCTATAACACTGTCTTTCTCACAAAAAGGGAGCAAGTATTTTGGGTGGAATTTGTCTGAATGTCACATCTTGAGTTAAAGCATCCCACTGTCATTATTATTCCTGTAATCAAAATGAGGAAGATGAAGAAAACTGTCATATGACCACATTTCCCAGTTGACAATGGTGACACGAGTAAGAAGAATTGAGATTAATCACATTTAAAACAAGCAAATTGGTATGTATTAGATTGTATGTGCATACTAATTTCCTGCAAATCTTACTGTTTTGTGTGACCAAACAAGACTACCATAAACATTCAGTTTGGATAGGGGCCTACTCTTACATCACGAATGCCTGATAAGTTAACTTACATGAAATATAGATGATGTTTTCTTTAATCAAAGCCATAGCAGTAAATTTGTCCACCCTTCCTCACAGAGTGATGCCAAATTCTGAAGTAAAAGTACTGAGGGAATAGATGATTACTGCATTTGAGTAAAATTGACGGCTTGTTGCAGTATGATTTTTTGTTGGGGATTGTGTGAAAAATTGTAAAAATACTTAAGAACAATAGGGGTAAATATTTTTTAATATAAACTATTACACCTCTCAGAAATGTTTTGTGTATTGTTTGTGTTGTAATTTGTACTGTTTGTTTACACGAACAATGATGGTTTCTTGAGAAAAAGCAGATTATTTCATGTTAACTTTTATCCTGTTAGCTTGTACTTGCCGATTATCTGTCTTTTCCTATTCCAGGTGTGTAGTGACATAGAACTGGGAGCGTGCTACCGGCTACAGCTACCCTGCCACCTCTAAAGTGTAACAGATGAAAAAATTTTTTAAAGCTGTTTCTGGCTGATGTTCCACCCTTTTCACTAATACTAATTTGCTCAGTGCTTTGTTTTGCAGATCAGGAAAAAAAAGGACCGTATGATACCCCTTTCATAAGCAAAAAATATTAACATTCTTGATTCTTAAAATAATTGTCTTACTACATTATAGAATCTTAGATGTATTAGTGTGCTGAGATGCATGAAAAAAACGTTTTACTGCAGCCTTTTAGTTGCCTATTACAATGCCCTGTCCTTAGCTTTCAGTCATCCACTGTCCTCTCTGCAGATTAACAGCACCCTTTAACTATGTCAGACAAAACTGGGCATTCAGTTGTAATAGTACCCAACTCACAGTACTGGAATGCAAAATTAATCTTAGAATACTGTAACAGTATATTCTGGGAAATTTAATCTGCTTCTAAAATTGAGATTATCATAACTTTTTAGTGTCACATAATTTCTGTTTATACATTGTGACACTTTTTGAACCAAGAAGAGCACTTGTGAATTTGGTCAGACCTTCTGTAGTTCAGGATCTTAGTAAATTTTGTATAGAGTTACTTTAATAAGCAACTTGTCCATTAATTAAAAGGGTTTTTTTAGGTTAAGTGTAGTCCTCATCTTCTCTGAAGACCATTCTGTGTTTGATACTTAAATCTCATTTAGTTTAAAATTTGTTCTATTTGCATACTTTACTTTTTCTTGTTTACATTTATCATACATATATCTTTAATTACCAGCTTTGACGCTCAGTCTGCTCAGCATTGCCAGCCAAATACAGCAAGATGGCTCATGGGTTTGGAAATGAATCATACAAGTGGTTGCAGAATTGAAAACTCTTTCAGATCTGCTGAACACAAGAACTGGGTACTATACATATGCCTGAATCTCAGGCACATCTCTTAAACACAAGATAATCTTTCTCACTGTTTTAATGTACGCCTTTTGTAAATGCAGAAGATTTATTAGATAAACTAAACCAGAGCAGTTAAACTATTCAAACCAGCCAGGATCCTTTTAAGTGACACTGATTTGATTGTGAATGTGACTTACTGTAGTTGCATTTCGTTGCAATAGATACTATTGCATGTATTCCTAAGCCTGAGTAAAAGTGCTTGCCTGTCTTTTGGTATTTTTTTTAAATATCTCAGTTTCAGTTCAAGTCACTTTTGAGTCAGAAAGTGGAGCAGCATATGTGGACATCTCTGAGGGCACGTTTTTGACTAGCAAGCTAAAAATGCTAGTTAGCTGTTTAGCTACCTTTGTATTGTGTTGCAATTATTATGTTGTTGTTTGCTTTGTTATTAAATTGTATGTAATCTTGTGATGGGCAGTGGGTCATTGAAATCATTCCCTGTAGCGTTATGGCCCTAATTACCAACAAAAATGCTCATGAGACCTATTGTGATTCATTAAATTACCTGTTGGAACCAGTGTTCATGTTCATTCCAAATGATGCGCATCAGTCCTTTTGATTCAATTAAACATGGAATAACACTTGGCTGTATTAATTTCAGGTGTTTAGTCCTAATTACAGTCCATCCTGATAGATGTATCCAGTTGCAGGCTTTGAATATAAGAACAGGGTTCTGTCGCCGTGTTATACAGAGGCAAAACCTTCAGATTTCACTGTGGCTATGAATTGGTTTCATACTGATGGGAAGAATCGTGGCTTTTCTTCTGAGTTCCCTTTACTAACACTCCTGTGTACTTTTGTAACTGATATGAATCTATACTTAGTAACAGTACTAAACAAACTTCACGATATGAAATATCATCAATTGTGTGGTCAATTAAAGGTGTTTGCAGACATCTCTGGTGCGTTTTTGTACTGCAGAGTTAAGAATCGTGATGGAGAAAATTTTGCCTCATAGCAGATTGAACATAGTTACTAATATCAAATGGAAAGTTACATTTTAAATTAGAGTGAGAGATGGATTAATACCAAATACTTGTAGTCCTTTATAAAACCTGTGCATTGTATTGGTCTGTGTAAGCACTAAGAAGCCCTACACACATACTTTACTATGTGAACACTTCAAAAGCTCCTGAAATTGTGGACACAAGAAATGGGGCAAGAGAATGTTTCAGTTGTGGCCACAAATGGGTTAAAAGCGGAAGTAATAATCCCTCTAGTACCTGGCATTCTTTTTTTTTTTTCTTCTTCTTTTTTTTCTTTTTTTAATGGAATAGAAGCAAAGCCCTTGTTCCTTTAGGATGTGGCTGTATGAGGAAGTTAGATCTACCAGCAGACTGAAAAATACTTTGTTTTCCTGCATAAACTCCTTGTGGATTTAGCCTGTGTTCCTTCCTGCATAGGTGTGAGCATATATTTACATGTTAGTAGACATTTTGTTTGTATATTTGCAGTTAATACACATTTTATTTTGTTTAGTCAACTAAAAAAGCAATCCCAGCTGCTGTCTGTCAGTGAATCATCCTCTTTGTCAGTAGCGAACTATCAGTAATTATGTCACATTATCTTTAAGGACACTGACAAAAACGTGAAGTAGCAAAGCTCAAAATGTCAGACCTATGACATGCATTGGACACCCCGCAGTGACTGCCTGTTGAGTTACAGAATGATCACTTCAGGGCCTACACACCAGTCTCTCAACCAGAGGCTCAGATGCTTCCATGGCTCTTGTGTAACCAGCCAGCAAAGGTGTTTTCCCAATTTTTCCTGCTTAAATGTTGTCCAAACAGATTCTCAGAGCAGGGAGGATTGTTTTGCATTGCCCTTTCGAGTTCTGGTAATTGAATCGGATGAACCTGTTAATGTCTTTTCTGAGAATGAACTGCTGTCCACTGCCTGAATTAATACGCTGCTGTCTTAGAGCTAACAGTGTAACAACAGGCAAACAGATACATGATATTCACAAAATCTCACCAGCAGCTCCCATACCCTTCATACTTACAACTGAGCATGAGTCAGGACAGATTAAATAACTTTTCCAGCTCACACAGGAAGCATGTGGCTGGCCTGGGAAACAAACCTTCCTCTGTGCGTTAAACTGAATCTGTCTTTCAGTCCCTCGCATAATAAGTGGTATTTATTAGATAATGGAATAATTATCTATTCAGGGAGCACCTATGATTTTTCCCTGCATGGCATGTTATGCAGTCCATTCATGTACCTTTTTTTCCTGCCAAGTGTAAAAAATACACAAAAAACCTCTGTGATGGAGATTTTACTTGACAGTTGTTTACACTGGAAAACCCCATGCTGACCATCCCTGCTACCACCTTAATAATTAGCCATGTGAGGTCATGGTCAGCAGATGAAGAATCTTCAGTGATGCTGCACTTCTGATCAGAATTTACTGCAGTCTTCATGTCCATTACTAGTAATTTTCATTTAGAAATAAAGGCATAGATGTGTCGAAGAAAAATAATTGTGGTTCTAGGCAGTGTTATTTGATCCAGTGCTCTTGCAGTGGACAGTGGATTCAGCTGCACTCTCGGGAGAAGTCTTCCTGCGTTACCATGTCCTGACTGCAGGATGTGTAATGCAAAAATGCCTGTCAAGAATGTCAGAAATAGGCATTGCGCTGCAGTCTGTTTCTTTTGCTGCTTTCTCATCTATTTGCCAAAACCCTCCCTACGTCTTTTCAGTTGTTTCCTTTTTATCTCTTCTTCAGCTTGTATGAAAATTATGGAGGTTTTTCCAGACACTTAGTAACCTGCAGAGAGTCTGCTAATCACAAAGCAACACCAGAGGGGAGAAGGGTGTTCCCCTGTGTAAAAATAATTCTTTTTGGCTGCTGCAGCAGGGAGGAGAAGGCAATGGATGCTTTCTCCAGGGTCTGGTGAGTCCTTTAGAATGATCATTCCAGACTGCAGCCCTGGGGCTGCTGAGTGATACCATTACTACAGGAGAGTTTTGATCTGCTGAATGGATGTTAGGTCCTTTGTGTTAGGGGTGGCCTCTGTCTGCATAGCAAGCATTGCAGTCATATCTATGAAATGCAGAAAATAATTATAAAAATAGATACACTCACTATACTCACGTAAGTAGCATGGAGGCCAGCACACTACATAGGTATTCTTTTCTCAGTGCCATGACCACACTGCTGGCATGACCAGGTTGATGTGTAGCTAACTCAGACCAGCCTAGAAAAGACTCAGTATGGACATGTACTTCTGAGAGCCTCCGTAACTGTTCACAAAGATAACTGAAGTGTGACCACTGTTACTTTACAGGCAGTTCTTTCTGTAAACCATAATGATTAGAGATTTCTTATGGAAGAGATCCTGATGAAGAACTTTCTGGTATAGAGGCCTCAATTTACCTTGTATGTTGCACTCATCTTTGTTGCTTTATGAAGATTATAGACCTCTTACTTCATTCAGAGGACTTTGCTCTTGGTATAAATATTTGTATGGCTGCATGTGTGGCTGTGTTTGTAAGCAGCAGTCTGAAAGAAATACTCTGGTTGCGTAAAAACAGATAAACAGAATGAACATACTTCTCGGGGAATTTGGAAGACAGCCAAAGAAATCCAATTGTCGAGAGCCAAATGCTTTCCTTTGTAGTAAAACAGCTACGCAGATCACCTCCATGCATGAGGACGTATTCCCAATAACACAGGGTTATACCATCATATGTATCTACGTCCTGGGTCATATGCAAGCAGGTACCTCCAAATCCAAGGATACATACATGTTGCAATTTCATAGTTAATCCTGGTATTTTGACAGCATTTCTAGAAATTATATTCAGTATTTCACAAATGGGAACCCCTTTCTGGGAGCTGCTGTCAGGGCATGGTGGATGAGCCTGTCCGTCTCCTCACACTGGTGCACGGATGCACTCTTGGCTGACCACTGGCTGGATGCGTAGGAAATTCCAGGTCTGAACACTTGCTGTTCCAGCTGAGAGCCAAGCCCTTGAGCTACTGAATGGATCATTAAGTGGGATGTGAAACTTGTTCAGCCAGTCTGAGACCATATTTCCCTTTGGCAGTATGGTCATCAGTAGATTCCTACGGCTGTTTATTTCTAGGGGCCTTACTTCCCTGCTCCAGTCTTAACTAACACAATCATGCCATGACCTATTAAGATTTGATAGATTAATTATAAAATTAGAAGTTAACATGTACTAAGTATTGACAAATTCTTTACCAAATGGCTGTGCTACTGACTAGCTCAGCCACACTTCAGTATGGGGGATACAAATGTCTGGTGGGCTTGCATGTCTGTCTTTGTTGGGAGAGATCATAGAAAGCCAGGACCAGCCTTACCGACAGCTACAGTAGGGTTTCAAAGAATTGACACTTCATTCTTTTTCCCCTTCAGGACATTTGGAGCCTTCCTTTGTAAACCTGTTCCTCAAAATTATTAACACAGCTCCTGCTTTCAAGACATTATCCAATACTTGGACACATAAACTGGAGTTTTCTAGCTAATGACTAGGTAAGGACTCATCAAAAAATAATATGTCTCTCCTATTACTGTCTTATTTCAAAATGTCCTCATAATGTACTAGAATCACCTCTAGCTTATTTCCTTTCTAGTGCTTTTCTGCATCTTTCACTAAGAAGTCAAGCCCATTGCTAGGCCAAATTACTTTTTTTTTTTCTTTCCCTACAAGGCAACCCATATCTATCAAAGATTTTAATTCTCAGTCACCTGTTAGTGACTTTTGGCAGTATTTGCTTTTTTTTGATCATAGTACCCTGCTTTTTTTAGAATGTATTTGAAATCCGCTACCACCTCCTTATGGGTATCCTACAGCTACTTTCTCATTACATTCATCTTTTCTATTAATGCAGTATAGGCTTTTCCATACTCCTGCCCTTGTCTTAGCTGTGATTCATCGTTTTCACATACATTCACAGTTCTGCATAATTTCTTCCTCTTTGTCATGAGTTTTTTTGCTTTTGTCTCCTACTAGTGTAGAGTCACATTGGATTACTTGATATGTTTGTTCTGGAATGGAATATGGAAATTTAAATCTTAAATCTGGTTTGTTTCCTTTTATTTTTAACTGCACATTTGTTCACAGAAATTTTAGGATTTATATTGGTTAAATAAATTAAGTTGGTATGTCTATGTGGGCTTTTTATTTCAAGGAAAGAATACCATGTCTGTCAAATTTAATAATGTTGTCAAATGCTACTAGGAAAATGGGGACATTATATTCCATCACACTTGATATTAAAGGAGCGATGTACATCATAAAAATGAGATTTCTAAATTATAGTCTCAGACTGAGCACAATGTTAACCAAACAGAAATCCAAAGATTAGAGAGAGAGGATAACCAAATGCTTCCCATAGTAAGTAGTTATACAACCTTTTATGAATTATCTCTTAATCTTTGCGACCTTATCTGAAAAATATTACAGAAATATCTAAGGTTACATTTCATGAAGACAACTTTTAAGGCATTATTTCCTGTACCAAAAATCAACACATACATCTAAGTTCCTCCAGCTGTGTAGCAATAAGTTAATTTGACAATTCAGGATATTTTATGAAGAAAGTTCTATTGTCTCTGTCCCATAAGTTGATTGTGATTATTGTGTATTATAGGCATCAGCAATCTGAATATTTCTAATACGTTTGATCAAAACATTTCCATTGACTTTATTGCCCAACTGTAGTTTGTTAATCTAAAATGTTCACAACATTTTTTTAGTTGAGAATTTGAAAAACAAAAAATTTTTAGTATATGAATGATTTTCTTTTACAGTAAAACCCAAAAGGTTCACATGATGCAGAGGCCAGAAACTCATGGGCAGCAGAGAATTTTTTAAAGTAAAAGATGTGAAAATCAAACTGCCATTGCCAGCAGTCCTAGTACGCTTTTTAAAAATGTGTCTGAATCTAGGTCTCAGCTCTAGAAGTTGTGTTTAGGATCCATGTCATACATGGCAGTTATTTAGGACGTCAGTCTCACCAAATAAACAGGCTATTTAGACACTGCGTTTAATTCATTGAGCAGCTATTAGGTAATGCAGAATTAGTCAACATGACTAAGGTGTTTTGATTTGGCAAATGCAACTGTAGAGTAGCAATGCTGTGTAACTTTTATTGACCCGTTCACTTGCAGCTGCAGAGTTTATGGAAGCTGCTGTTTCCCCATTGGAATGGGGGGAGCAGAACTCAAATAGGATCCAAATACCTTTTCCTCTTACTTGGCAAATTGCCCAAGGAAACGAGTCCTATATGAGCAATCTTAAACTTTATATTTCATATCACTGAGAAACATACTACTGAGTTGGCAGAAGGGGTGTTCTTTATATTTGCTTTGAATAGGTGTAGATAATACAGAGTTAGTAATTACCGTCCCTTCGGTTTGCAGACTCCTCAGCGGAGACACGCTCACATTTACACAACATCCACAGCGCAGTATGGATTTTATAACATTGACAGATGTCGAAAACAAGCATAGCTCATCTGAATTCTTTCCAGACACCCTTCATTGTCTTCTGGAAAATGCCTTCGTGCCCCTAGAGCCAGCTGCAGACCTTGTTCCAGCCGCACGATGTGTAGGTTTTGATTTTCGTTTTTGAGGAACCATGCATTTTTCAACAGGGGCATGTCTGAACCCATCGTTGTGCTTTAACAGAAACTGTCATGCAAATGTTGTCAGGGGTGCTCTTCCAGCATCGCAAAGAAAGAAGGAAAAGGGAGATGCATATTTCAGTTTAGGCAGTAACCAGGGGGAAGAGTTACTTTGAAGAAATGACAAGAAATCAAAGGGCTGTTCAGATGGGATTTGGAGCAGGTCCATGAGTTTGTTAGTAGTAATGGTGCAGGAAGGGAAGAAAAATCGTATGTATTGCTACCCTGAAACAAGAGTATGGGTGTTATTCCCATGTTAATGAATTCTTAAAACACTGATGAGCAAAGGCGGCCTTCCCTCAAACCCTGCTGAGCTCACAGCAAACTGCCTAGAGATTCAGGCCTCCATTCAAAACTTTTAAATGATTTTTAAGCGGTGCCATTAGGTCTGAATAGAGAGGAGCATTGCTCTGAAAAGAGCAGGGTTTTTACAGATTCACAGGTCTCAAAGCTGAGGCAGGTGGCTCAGACCAAGCCTCCACCCCAGCAGGGGAAGGGCGGTTGAGTGCCCAGGCTGCCTCCCCCCCCAGCACCCACCGCTTGCCTCCACCGGTTGTTTCACTGGCATCTTTCTTCTCCTTCTTAAAAAGTAACTGCAGAAAAGACTCCCACACTTATCTCTATTTTCAGATTGTCTGGTTTCAGACTTGAACCATTAGTTCTTCAAACGTTTCTGCCCACTGCAATACCCCCTGCACACAGTTACTCCCCCCCCATACTGCACAGAAATCAAGGCACTTCTGAGAAAATAATTCTTTGTATCAGTTACTGCAAATGTATTTACTCAGGGGTTGTAACTGTTTTTTTTCTATAATGTCTCCCAGGTTACAGTCTGAACTTTTAAAAGGTAGTAACTCAAATGGTGTGTTTTCCCAGGATCCTTACCACAGCCCTCGAAGATTAAGTCGACTTCTCATTTCTGCTTGCATATCCAAGGACAAGTTCTTACGCCACTGTTTCACACTGGGAGCTCACGCTGAATTGCCACCAGGGCTGCACAGGATTTAGGGGTACTTACTACCTTCCATCTTCTGTAGCTATGATCTGAATATTTTACACACTGAGTGAAAATATTACTTTAAGACCAAGTGCCACCAGCTTCTCCAATAACGCCCCTATTCCACAATGATTTCCTATTGGAAACTGTTTTGAGATTGTTGATCTGTTTCTAAACTTTGTATTGGGTGATATCGCATAACACTCATGTTTGGTGAGATTAATGTGATACTTGAAGCGATACTGAAGTGCCAAACACTTAAATAATTCTAGTTTATCAACTGTTTTTCAGTCACTGCCCCCCCCCCCCAACTACACTTACTTTCCAGAAAACCATACTGACTGATGTGAATTCTTTATCATCTGAATTTGGTATCAACTTTTGCATTATTTGGCCCAGGATAACTGTTAATGCTATACGGCATATAGTAACCCAGTTCATTAACTGGGGAACGGGATATTGGTCATAGATTTGTCACATTTGGACTCTTCTGAGGTTTCCATGCTATTCCAAGGTTTAATTTCTTTTCGGTAAGACAAGTCTCCCTGCCTGCCTCAGGAACACACAGTGCCAGTAAAGCATGCAATGTTGGAACTAAGAAAGCGGAACTGTTTTCACTGTTTATCCCCCAAGCAAAAAGAATTTAAAAATCTGGAGAGAGCAGTTTGCCTGCAGACCAAGAATATGCTTATTCTATCAAATGGAGCTTTCATATTGTTTCACTACATTTATAGTGATTTTCTTTGTCAAAATAACTAGTACTTAGAAACAATGAGAAACCATACCCTGAAATTACAATCTCACATCAAAGAAGGTGGCATAACTTTTTAAGAAAACTGGTGGGTTTGCCAATTAATCTTTTTGCCTGCTGTACTGACTTCCCTCTATAAAGACTTTAAAAAATACACTGCGCTCCATAACGCAGCGCTAACTTGCTGGGAAAACTAGAAGGGGTTGTGGCCTTCTCAGTAGCAACTAGTTGTAGATGCAGGAGATGTTTCTACATCATCTGGCAGGGTAATATCTGACAGCTTTTCTTTTCTGGCATCTCAACCGTAAGTTGCAAACTTTGCTTCAGAATGCCAGGAAGGCTGGTAGGACTTTAATTAAAGCGGATGATAGACAAGGTCAGTGAACTGATCTGCACTGAAGCATCCAGAACACTGTCTGAAGCAAAGTTAAACAAGAGGTCCTGGGCAGTATCCTTCCTGCCCAGTCAGACTTTTAAGTCATGTATCGCTGTTAGGAAATCTGTGGAGTAACTGGGAACTGCAAGCTGTCTTCTGCCTCCTACTCCGTTTTGTTTCTGTGACTCTCACATTAACAAGGTTAACTGTATCTTATCAGCAAAACCCCCAAAATAATACTTGTAGCCATCAAAGAGCGTGCTGTCATTGTAACTGAAAAAAGAAAGCATACTGTAGATTTTTATCAGAGATTATTCATAAAGACATGTTAGGACCCTCCTTATCTATATAAATGACTACTTGAGTGACAACAACTTTTGATAGACACTGTAAAGAATAATAACCTTTCTGTAGTTTTAATTTTAAGCATGTCCACACTGGATGAATTACCATACCTTCCATGTGAATACATGATAATTTTACGAAATTCACAACTTGGCTGAATTCCCAGACACCTTTGAGACAGTCACACAGAAATGTTACTGATTTTTACATCTGATTAGGAAGCTGGTTACACAAACTTGGTATATGTAATCTTGGAAGCCAAATTAGCACTAACAAAAAACCCCATTAGAATCTATGTAATTTTTTCCTAACTAAATGTTACTTTGATCAATACCCTTTTAAACTCTATCTGGATGATCCAGCTATTAGCAGGTAAGTACATTCCTTCAAATTTAAGATCCCATGTATGTATATATGTATCTGCATTTTCAAAGGCAGAATGAAATGCATTAGGAGACCAAGTTATTGGGTATCAAATCCGATCCACAAACTCCGAAGTAAGACTTTGGTAAGTCAAAGCAGACCCTTTGGTCCTTCGTGATTTTCCCAAGCAAGTTCTAGGCTAACATGACATGGGAAACCCGATGGGACTTATGAATGCAGGGGGGCTCTTTGTGCTATTCAAAGAGATGATCATTTCTCTAGGATTACTTCCTCTACTCCACAGATAAATCTCACCTCTCAAGTGCTCTGACTAAAATAAGCAAGTTAAACTCACAAGCTATTTAGCACATAGCTTTATATTGGGTTACTGTATTCCACATCTAAATACAAGGTTTTAAAACAAAAGCTTGTATGATTTCCCCCCACCCTATCAGTTTGTCTCACCTTAGATACATTGTCTCATTTCAACAACCATCTCAGAGTTAGTATCCTTCTGTTTGATTAATTATTGTTACCGTATTACTTTTAAAAAACAAATAATAATGTTTATGACAATAAACACTGTGGCCTTATAAATGTTTTTAGAGCCAGACAATGAGAGGAGAGAACCCCTTTTATATATACTTCTGGAAATACTATTAATCTTCTTCTGTATGGGTCAATAAATAGCCATTTTGTAACCAATAATGTGAGTCTTAGACAAAGACTACCCATTACACAAGCACTTTGGGAAAAGAATTTGTAAGAAAATGGAAGACTAAATAAGGCCTTGAATAGCTTTATTGAAATCTGTATAAATAAACATGCGCATTTCAAATGTAAACCCAAGTGAACTCAAGTGCAGACAAAATTTTAACCTCTGTCATGCAGGAGGTTAGTTTACATTTAAAAAAAAAACTCAAAGCAGCTTTAAAATACCAGGATGAAACACCAGTTTTAATATCAAGGTATAAAGCAAAGCCATGTCCAACATACCTCATTTATATCCTGGTCAAATGCAATTTTTTAAACTTTTTAATGCTAACATAAATAAATAATTTACCAAAATGTGCACTCACAGAGTGAACTTTTATTTACAATACACAATTTATAACCTATTGTATTTGATTAGTTCAAGTGAAGAACATCATACTTTTTGCTTTTTTCTTTTTTAAATTATTTGTTTAAACAGTGGGACACAAAGCAGTTCTCCAGGTAGTAGATATGTGAAGTGTGCCCCCACACTGAAGAGCCCCTCTCAAAGGCAGTATTGTATACAAATCAACAATACATTCTTCCAACTAGATCAAAGGGAAAGCAGCAAATTAAAAAACGTTTCAAACTGTCACACTTGTTTTGGCATCCTGGACCCCTGAACATAGTTAACTAAAATCCAATTCAAAGTTTGTATGCCTTATATACTGTACAGGTTCTGACTTGAACATGCAAATGCCAATTCTCTTATAATGAGTTACCTTTTCAGATATGCTGTAAGGCTATGGTGAATTCCATGAGGAACACACAAAGAAAATTAACAGGCCTACCTTTAAAGTTATTTAGTTCATTAAAAATTTAAAGGCAGGTTATATTGAAAAAATTCTCATCTAAGCCTGATACACAGTCATTACTATGGATACAGAATACTATTAACTCTGACCCTATTACAGAGTAGTTTGCAAGCTGTCAAACTACAAAAACTGGGGAGAGAGAACTTACAGCACAATTTTAAATTTTGGACTGACACCAGATTAAAATTATGCATGTCTTATAAGCAAGATAACAGGAATTATATCTGCAGAGTAGATTCCAACAAGCAACAAAGGATACTTACATTTAATTGAAAAACTTTTTGTTAATGCAGCATGAAATCCAGAACCTGTTCCACAGCAGCAGCAAGATGAACATAATATTCTGGATGCTCAACTAGATCACAAAAGGTTAAAACACCTTTTCAAGCTATTTCTTCTATTGTGATCGAATTAAAAAAAAAAAAAAAAATTTAGGGAGAAACAAATATTTGCTGTTTCAAGAAGACTACTGCTTATGTATTTATGACATTTTTACTTGTAGTCTGTGTGACAGCCTAAGGAACAAGTATATATTCATCCAGAAACTAGACTTGGCAGTAGTATTCTTGCAGTACTAAGAAAATAAATGTCAGAAGTCCACAGATTTAACATTTTAGTTATTAACTCACATCCAAAACAAAAGAAAACATAATCCATCAGAACAGCAGCAGAAAACTTAAAAGGGGTTTATTTGTGATTTCCTATATATAGCTTGTGAATACAAGACTGTAAATGCATTAGAGACAATTTCTGTTTAAGTTTTTATTGTTTCACTTCAAGTACTGCACATGTTAAAATGTAATAAAGATTTACATTCTGTTATCTGAAATTCCCCTTCTCAGATTTTTATTCTTAATTTGGTGGGCAATTTCACTCTTTCAATAGGTATCCCCAGTGAGAAAGTCTCTTCTATGGCTTCTAGTTCTTCCATTAGTTAGTGTGCATACAATTTTCATTTTCTATATCATTATCATTTTCATTGCTATCTTCATCACTTTCTAGTGGGATGCCTGTGGCAGCTGAAGCACCTTGTTTAGTTTCCCGGTCAAGAGGGAAAAAGCCAGTTCCACTGATCGTGTCCTGTCTCTGGTAGAAGAGCACATATGCTGCTTTGGACTGTAAAAGAGAAGTGTAATATGCTCATGAGGCTCCAGACAAAAATTTAAAATTCAAGTTATCAATAATTTTTTTTTCTGTCAAGTCTACAAGGTAAAATTACAAAGGAATCCAAGCTTTCATGTAAGTTACTTTTGCATGTTGGAGCAAACTATTTTTATTTTGTACTGACCTTTGAAAGAACACGAACTACTACCTACAAATTTACTGTAAGGTTCATAATTTACTCTTCGCTTTTATTCCCTCAAGAATAAAACATCATCAACAGTCCTAATTTTAGAAACACAAAAGGTACTTGCCACTATTTGGTCCTCACAGGCAGTGGACACACTACTGTCATCAAAGTAGTACCATTTTCCATCATCCTTATTTTTTGCAAAAGCAGTATCTAGGACAAAAAGGTACAATGTCTAAGGACTCTGTATCTTCACAGATTGATAATCAGTTGCTAGTATGTTACTGTCAAACACTTGGTATTTAACTAACTAAAACTTATTATCTATATTAGACTCATACTTTCACGCTTCTTTTTTTAAAGCAAAGAACGCTTAACCAATAACATTCCCCTTCTAAAGAAAATGTATAGTGAGAAAGGTCAAAACAAATCCCTCAGTGACTTTTTCATTTTTCTCTTTTTGAAGGAGATGCACAATGTACAAAAATACAGGCAAGTGAGACAAAATCAGTTGTAAGAGTACAGTGGCTCTTACATTTTCTCTTTTCACGATATGCATAGCTAGAAGTACAAAAGAACCTACAGTTATCCACGAAAGCTCAATTCATACAGATTTTTGTGTTAGAATATTTGTGAAAACATTTCAAGGTAATGAAAAAAACATTGTCCCTCAACCATTAACGAATGCCAGTGATTCAAAGTGATCAGTACTTAAATCAAAATTAACATAGAAAGAAAGCTGACATATAGAATGATGATATTTGAAATCAACTTACAATGCCCTCCTCCCATTCCTCCATAGTGGTTGGAGACAGCAATCAAGTTGTAGCGGCAAGGCCCTGCATTGGGATTAATAAGGAACTCTGACATGTCCAAATCACTGTTTAAAAAAAAACACAACAAACAAAACACAAAAAAACAACCAAAGGAAGGCCATGTTAGTAATATTTTTAACCATTTTACATTTTGGTGGTCTTCGAGCCCTTTATATTCCTCACAGAAAACACATGTACCAGACTACACGGACAGTGCATCTCTTTCACTCTGTGAGGAGTGGAACAGGAACCAGTAATGTTAGCCAAAACTATTGATAGAGTTCTTCCATACTTAACTACTATTATTTTTCCAAGTTCATACTTTTCACCTACAAGCACTTTATCATCAGTGTTTACTGGATCCACACATGGAAGCTGAGAACAAAACCATTTTACATAACTGACAGATTAAACTTGCCCTAGTCATGCTAACTTTTACACTTCTAGCACCAAAATGTTTAGGTTTCTTACTTTATTGGAAAGTCAACCAATGTATCCAACTTGTCCCTCATATATCTGCTATAGGAAAAGCGCTTTAGATGAACTACCAGTACAGGGGGCAGTGACCACAAGTCTAACTTCTTGGTAGCTTGCTGATGTTCTTTACAGTTTGGACAATACCTAAAAGAAGAAAAAAATCAATTTTAAATAACTGCAGTCCTTACGTATGTTAAAATACATTACCGTAGAGAAAGCCTGTAACATGGGAGGAACTGAATGAGCAAAAGCTGAAACACACATGTTCCACTTTCTGTTACTAGTGCCATTGATATCCCTTCCAGTTTAAAATGTGAGGTGCCAGCGTGCAAGCATGCTCACAGTGAAGCCTACAGCATTTTAAACACAGAAATATCACCCCCTAATACAGGATTCTCATCTCCTACAGTAGTCCCTGTATCTTTAGTTAAAATGCAGCTTTCTCTTATTTTATACAAAAAGATGGTTATGAAAATACTTTAGGAAAACTGACTATATGAAAAGCCAGACATACTGTGTCTTATATAAAGTGGTCTGTGCATATTCTGCATCTTGGTATCTAACAAGCCAATATCTGTGAAGTGGTCTATGCATATTCTGCATCTTGGTATCTAACAAGCCAATATCTAGGGGGAAAAAAAAAAAAGAAGAAAGACTGCACAAGTGTCTTTACATAGCAACATCAGATAAAGACAAGAAATTAGGAGAACTGTAAGGGCAGGCCGTAATTGAAGAATAATTTTCTCAGTTGGCTTAGAATATCTGGAATACAAATAGCGCTGGACTAGGGATGATGAGGTCTTGTAGATTAGACCTGTGAAGACCTGACAAATGAAGAAAGAATGTGATTAGTGACCTCTGGTGAGATGTATCTAGTAGCAACTGCTTGACTTCAGCAGTAGTTGTATTCTGTAGTTTAAATATTCTCCTTAAACTGTGCTGCAATAATGGAAGTGCTTCACCACACTGGAGTTATAGGGTATCTCAAATAATCTAGCCAGTGTTGTATAATCTAGCCAACCCAGAAAAAAAAAAAGAGAATTTGTAAGTCAGCCTTCTTCCCTGCCCAAATAAAGGAGGATCTTCGGTGACAGAAGTCTCCAAAACTTTTAAGTATCCACAAAAGAAAAGGTGGCAGAACCTCTTTTCAAACTTAATTCTGAGCTTCTGGTGTTGATGAAGGATTCTTATCTGCTAGAAAATTCCTGGAGAAGAAGGATTTTAAAGGCATATCCTGCAACTGTGAATATTCAGATACGATTCCAAATCATAATCTGGAAGAACCATGAATCAGAATAAAAGTCTCTACCAAAAACTTAATGGTGGGAACATGAATTTGAGAGGTTCTACTGACTACAGACATCCCCCATCCCACAAACCTGTGGTTTAAACACATCCCTAGTTCACGTATCAATGGGAGGCAAGTTATGTATTTACATTAAAAAAAAGTCAGTATGCACCAACCTTTCTCATCTCAGGAAGGAGTATTTGTTTAAACCACTGCATTGGATTTGGCACAATATTGTTCATTCACTGTGGATCACAATTCACATACTAGAGTATCTTATTGATCTACCCTTCCTCCTTATGCATTACCTCCTACATAAACATAGCCTTCTCTATATGGTAACAATTTTAGTTAAGCAATGGATCAAAGTAGAAAACACTTGGAGATTTTCAACATTGTTTGAAATGACAAGATTCAAAATACCATTAAGAAATCAATTAGGTATCTGTTAATGTTCAGGTGTATTTCTGATTACATTTTGAGAAATACACCACAGAACACAACAATTTTATTCTTTTGTCCTTACCATGGGTCTTCAGCACCTAGTTTTTCCTTTGTTGTGAACAGCTCAATGCAATCTTTTAATTTCACAAAAGGCTTTTTTGGAGGCTTATATTCCACACTTTCATGTTTTTCAAAATCCTAAAGAGAAGTATTTCTTGAGTTAAGAGAACAAATGAAACAAAACTCATTTTAGTGATGTCGTCTTACTATAGACAGTAACTACAAAGCTCCTATATATGGAAAAACGCATCAGAACCACTCAAGCAAAAAGTTTTCACAGCTTCAGATTTACTTCCAAATTAGTAAGCCTCAGATTTGCTAATTACTTAGATAATAAATGAAGTTTATTTATGACAACATATTTACTATGAAAGATGTGAAAAAGATATACTAGCTTCTTTTGAAGAACTATAATCTCTTATGTCACATTAAGTTGTATTCTTCACACATAAGTTTTATCAGTGCTGGAAAGGGGAGCAACATAAACAGCTTACCTCTGCTGCACTATCATCAAAATATCTCTTCTTCAATTCAGGATCCCAATCCAAAGCAAGGAAAGATCTTTCTAAGATTAAAAACATGTTTTCTCTTAGTATTATTTCTTGCTTTACATGAAATTGTATTAACTTCGGGCAAACATTCTTCAAAATGAATTAAACAATGCTAGGATGAACTTAAGATGAAAAATTGAAGCACACAAAATTTCTGCATTTCTAAGAGTTAATTAAAATAGCAAATTCATTATTTATAGAGAATTGGCTACTGGGAAAAAAGATACATCAAATAGCACACAAAAAGAACGAAATACTATTCTATGAAAGAGTCAGAAAAAAGTATCAGAATCAAGTGTTGCCCAATCTGTTCCCCGTGACTTACCGTCAAGCCTAGGTTGCCGGTCATCAAACCTAATATGCCTGGTATCATCTTTGATGTAGTTTATGTCAGTATTGCCTAAATTATTGAACTGGAATGTAAACAATCGCTTTTTGTGTCCCGTGAGTGTTTGACCTTTGCAAGTATCTTCAGTACATAATCCATTTTCAGAGTCATTGTCGCCTCCAACTGAGTCTTCTGACTGGCTGTTTTCATTCTCTGAAGGAAGTTCCTGATCCTGGCTGGATTCATCATCTTGTTCATCTGTCTCCATTTCACCTAAAACAATCAGAAGAATCAGGAGGAAGAAATGAGGTAGAATAACAATAATTGAAAGACACTACAGAATTAACTTCAGTGACAAACTAAACACAAAACAGTAAGCAAGTTTAGATATTACAGTCTTACTTGGAGATCCTTCTTCATGTATTCCATTTGGGCCATTACCATTGATACCATGGTCCTTACAGCAATGTAGGGATCCTTCAGTGTCTTCACTTTCAGTACATGTTTTTACATATCGGCTAAATACAAAAAATGAAAGCAACAGTTAGAACCCATGGATTTTTAAATATTTACATTGTTCAAGCCAGATAATTAAATGGTTACAGCAATTCCTTTCTACTGTACTGTTTTCCTGCGCTCCTTTCTGATTTATTCAGAATTAACAGTTTTATTGCCTAACATGTCTACTGTTACAGGCACATCTGAAACTGCTCATCTTTACTCTAATGTTTTTGGCAGTTACTTGATTTTATACAACTTGATTCTTGATGTTACGTCTCTGTTTATCCAGAAATCACTTCATTAACTGTTCATTAACCATATTTTTTACACAAAAAATATATGGGTTGAATTACAAAAACAGTTACATCAACAGAAAATTAAGCATAAATTTAAACTGGAGGTTATAACGATTCTGATTTCTTCCATATAGTGATACTTATTCCAGTCTAGTTTCAGAAGGTGCCTACCATATACTTTTACAACATAAGTTAGTATATAAACTTGTATAGTAGATACAGGAGGTATAACTATAGAAGAATAACTGGCAACACTTTCATTTTACCAAGCCCTAACAAATAGCTATGTATACAGCAGAATTAATTCCCCTAAACTGTCCAAAAATTACTTGAGAAGACAGTAGAGGGTCAATACGTATGAATTAGGTCATGCTAACAAAAAATCAAATTAAAATCCACACTAGTTCACAACTTGAGCAGCTATAATAAAGACTAAATAGTCAAATCTGATCAGTTTGTTAGCAATACATGTAAAAGTAAGTTCCTACTGATTCCACCTATTAGCACTATTCATGACAAATAAATTTTTCTTTAAACAATAACCTTACCACATTCTTAGCAGCAGCAGGTTATACAGTTTATCTTCAGTATTGTTTCTAGGCACTGCTATGAGAAAAGGTTGACCAAACAGCGAAGAACCACTATGGCTGTAGCTAGTGTGCCTGCACTTTTCCCTTAAACAAACAGGAATTATAACTTGTTCTGTATCTTCTGTTCTATTGATAGCAATTTCAAATCTGAAAGAAAAACAATCAGAAATACAAAGGACAACTGTCACTTAAAAGGCTGTAAAGGGGAAAAATTAAAAAATAATAAAACCCCCAATATTTGTCTTTATCTTATGTCTAGTTAACTAAAACTACAAAGAGACATGAAGCATGTTATCTGTACTTACACATAAATGTCATCACGTTCCATAATACTACTTAGATTTTCATCCATGCCAAATATCCTGTGGAACCTGTGATTGTATATATCAGTAACAATCATCTAAAAAGAAAATGGAGTATACATCATTAAATCAGGTTAATATGTGTTAAAATGTTCATAGTTGTGCTTCATATAAGCAATCACTCTTACCTTATCTGCAGCAACACCAGACAAAGCTGACAATGCTGTGCAAAGATCCAATATATTTCCAATTTTGGGAACAACAACTTTGTACTAAAAAAAATAAAATGTCACTTTCATTTCTTAAGAGAACAAATATGCATGAGGAAGAAGCCAAACAACTTATCACATGTTCTGCATACTTCACATACTTCTTTCAGATTCCTGAACTTAAGGCGTAAAGTATGTAAATCAACTAGTACAAATTCTGAAAGCTGCTGAAACCATAGTAGTTACCTTCACAACTCTGCTCATACAAACACACACACTTTGAACACTACACTTACTAGTTTTTATAATGCTTTTTAAAAGTGGTATTTTATTTTCTCCATAAGAAGATTAACTGCATCAACTACTTAGATTTGTATTTCAATAGCACCTACTTACTTAAGCATTTAAATACCACGTGCGCTATTGACTAGATTCTTAAACTTGAAATACAAAACAAGCTGTTTATGAAGTATTACTAGGAAAAAAAGCAATGGCAGGCAATGGATAAAAATCAAATCCTAATTTCACATGCAGAGAGAGAACCTGATGACTAACAGCCAAAGAAAACCTCTCTGTGGCTTCCCTTACAGCAGTACACCTGCACTTTTATAATAAAACTCCGCACAGGACTCTTACCTGTTATTTGCATAATAAATGAAGACAGGATTAATTAGAAATAAGGTATTATAACTTTATAATCAATTGCCAAGTACAGGACGTGTTTGTTATCTTCTTAAGTGTTATAGTTATTTAGACTCAGAAGAGCTCTACCGAACTCATACTCTTCCCAAACTCTATTTATTCCTGCATAACCATCTCACATGTCATACAGGGTCATTTTCAACTACTGTGTGTCCCCTATGCAAACCTGTTCTCACAAATAATTTAATTTCTATCAGGTTCATCTCCCACTAGTTAATACAAGTCCCTGTACCTTCACTTGCCTAACTCACACTGCCTTTGAGAATGCTCCCTTTTCCCCCACCTTCCTTCTTACAGTGCTCTGATTTCATGTATTAAAACCTTTTTTCAAGTCTGCCTAACTGCCCGTGTCTTACTTATTTCACATATTCTCACTTAGCTGGTAAGGTACAGCTAGAACCATTTAATCATGACTTTGTTACCATAAGCTATGTGCACCGTTTCATACCATTCTAAGGTGTATAATACCATCCTTCCTAAAAAAGGCAACAGAGATACTCTTCACACAGAAATCTCATCTGAAATTTTTTCTTTTGACTATTAAGCAATAGCATAGAAGAATTCAGGACTACCTAATATACTTAGTCATGAGGTTTTATGCACCACTTATTACCAATATATGCCTTTTGAGGCTAAGAAACTGACAAATTAATTCTGGATTAAGTGTGTAATTTTTTTTTTTATAACCATACAAATTCATTATAGCAACACTAAAATAAAAGATGAGGACAGCAGACATTTCAAATATTAAGAAGCCTTATTAATACAACCATAAAGAAATTACTAGTATCTTCCTTGAAACTGACAGAAATATAAGAAGGTATGTATAGCCTTCCTCAGGCTTTCTAAGTGGGACTTCAGAACACACACCAGAAAATTAAAGCTTGTTGGATTTGCTTATTGTTCATATCAATTTAAAAAATGTAAAGGAACTCAGGTTCATCATTAATGCCACATGAATCAAGAGTTTTGTACATAAACTAAGAGGCTTACCTGCATAGGCTTTGCAAGTGGATCCATTCTAACTAAATAAACTTCCAAAGTACGTTCTTTTTTCATGGGTAATGGAAGTGTCAAGTAACAAAAGGGATCAAAGGTTACAGATATCTTAGCACATTCAGGACAAACTAGGGTGGATTTAAAAAGGCCATGAAATATATCTACAATGATGGAATCATTTCTTTTTAAATGGTTTTCCCAGGCTTCTTCAGCAACCACCTGCAATTAAAGCATGACCTGGGTTATGACAAAGTAGTAGGAAATGAATAGTGAGAATTATTCGTGAGAGTAGTTAATAGAACATTCTCAGTTACCACCTAAACATAGAAATCTCACTTCAAAGGACCCTGTAAGAAATGCACTACTGTCAGGATCACAGGTTCAAAGATGTATGCTTTACCTCAGACAAAGATTCTGTCAGTGGTATTACACAGTCTGAGAGAAACTTCAGATGGCTTGGGGCAAGACAAAAGCAAGACTAAAGATTCCACCTAAGTAACTCATACTTGTGGCAAAAGGAATTATCTGAATGTTTGTAGCTCAATGCTAGAAGAATTTTCCTAAAGTAAGAGTACTGGAAAGACACAGAATGCTGCCTAGTGTACATATAAGAATAAAGTAACAACAGAACAGAAATTTTTTTTCCAGCTGAACTCAGCATTGAATTGAACAAAAAGTCTTAACAAAGCCTTAACACCCTCCCTACCCCCTCAATTACCTTCCAAATAAACAGAAATTTACAAAGGTACTTGAACAAGATCTCCATTTTAAGGTCTTGGCTTATTTTCTGAAATCTCTTTCAGAAAAAGCAACATGTGATCAGTGTCCCAACCTTTCAGTGCACAATCATGTAGAAGTATCTTGCAATGTATAGCCTTGACTAAAATTAGAAAGATCAAAACCAAAACCACTACCTTGTCTGGTCTCCCGTCTGCATCTTTCAACTGAATGTAAGGCTTTTTCCTAATTCGGTTCAAATCCTCATGTAATCCATCCAAGAGAAAAGCCAGTAGCTCTTGACAATCTTGTTGCTGATAACCAGAAAACTGTGGTGCAAATCGTCCCACTTGTGTCTATAAAAAATAAATACAAATATTTCTGGTACCTTTATTGTTATAAAGATTAGGTATTTTTGAGATGCACAGCAGAACGTTGAAAAGGTAAAACTTTTTTTTTAAAATAAGCTTTTCAATGGAGACAGGAAGCCAAAACTAATTCTCAAAGACCAAAGCACAAGGACAGTTGACACTTATTTAAATATACACCCCAGTGTTTTAACAGTTAAATGAATGGACTGCATACCAATAAATATTACTTTAAATACCTATTATTGCCTGTTTCCATAAGTTTTGTATACTTAATCTAATGACAATATACCTTCAGATTAAATTTCATACTGACCTTAAATGCTCTTGGGGTAACATAGCTGTATTTTCCTGACCACATCTGCTTGATAAGCTCTGCATAAGATTTTGCTATTTCACCTCGCATTCCTAAAGGATTGTCAAAATTCAGCTCTTCTTGGTATTTATCATTGAGGAAATATTCTGTAAGAGGAGGTGTGTTGCTCAGACACTGTAAATAGAAATACAGGGTTTTAGAACAGTGATTTGAAACAAAAGAACATTCGAATTTTGTTAAAGCAGTCAAGAACAATACCTTAAACTGTAATGCCTAGTGTCTGCCAGGAAGAAAATAGAAGAAGGAGGAAAAAAAAAAAAAGGAAGTATGGTCTTTTCCAGAAACAAATAGCGGTTTTTAACCAAGACTGGCTACAGCTATCATTACAAGTTATGCACAGATAGTATCTTTCAAAAGCTTTAGGTCAGAATTTATCAGACATAGTAGTCCAGCCAAACACAGCGTGACACCACAATTTGTATTGAGGTTCAAAACAAAGGAAGGTGGTTCTTGATACATGAATAGTAGCTTTACAGAACTCCTTGCTCAAAGTCGTTATAGACACACAAAGTTTACAGGGCCTCAAGGAGAGGCTGCATAGGTATTTGGAAGAGAGAGCCAATAGGGTTTATTACATCAAATTACACCATATTCAGAACAACATGTGAACAGAAAATAGTTGAAAACATTTATTTTTTTTGGCAGGGGTGGGAGGGAAGGGAAGATAAGGATGCTTGCCCTATTCCTTCTCTTCCTAGACATCTGCTTATGGATGCCATTGAAGACAGCGATCTGTGCTGGATGGACTAGACCTTGAATCAGAATTGGTCTAGCCCTTCCTTTGTTCTTTTAGATTTTGTGAAGCTGTTTAGAGCTGAAATTCATTCAAGGAAAGCAAGGGTCTTGGTTTAGACTGAGATAATGATTTATTCGCTGTACCAGTTTGTCTCTTCTGTCAGCACTTAAGAGATAGCAGGATGTAATCACTTAAATATGATTTACAGTTTTAGTAAACGATTTTTAGTTTTTGTGTGGTACTCCTCACACTCTTTTGAACACAAACTTTTCCATCACTTGGAAATAATCCCCATGCCATGCCTTAGCATATAGATTAAGCAAAGTTTCTTCATTAAATATTATAAGCTTTTCTGAATTCTTTCCTCTATTAAAGATTCCAAGGTCAATATTTCACCAGTCTTATCTGCCCCTCTGCAAACAAGGGGAAGAACAAAAAATTTAGCTCCACATACGCTACTGTATAAGATGCAACAACTGAGACTGTAAGAATTACAACTTTACTGAGCAGAGCAAAAAAACCAGTTATTCCTATTTCCTCCTATCATACCTGTGTAATATTACAAAGCAAAATCATTCACATGCTGTAGAGAGCTGAGTTTCATGCCTGTATCATACTCCTTTCTTTCCCTCTTCACCTATAGGTTCCATGAGCTGCCAACACTGAAAAAAACATCCTGATATTACAGGCCCTTTTGGACACTGAGGGTTGAAGGAAGCTTATTCTTCTCTTGCTACATGGCAAAGAGCTTTTACTCCTAGCAGTGGTGATGCCAAGCCCCTCCAACCTCACAAATCTGTTGTCAGTTCTGAACAGACCCATGCAGCTAAGAGGAGAAACACTTGGTCTCTCAAATCCACACAGAAGTGGTCAATCAGAGTTTTTTCAAAAGATTATTTTTAGCATCAACCTAAATGAATAGATAGACTACCAAGTCCCACCAGATACCCAGAAACAATACAGTGCAAACCATGCTAAACTAACTACAAATCAAAGCACGCTTCAGGTAAAACTGCATGTTCAATCTGAGTGATGTGACAAATCCTACTGCCCAAAGAAGTCCTGCCCCTTCTCTGTTGATCTTCATCTGATTGCATAATAAAACATACTGACCTCACTAACCTGTCAAAAACCTACTTTTCCTCCTCGCTTTTCTTCTGGATTATTTTTGGGCTGGTTTAGGAGATCAAATCAGTTCAGCTGATCAGCTTAGTGTGAGGAATGTCCAGAACAAGGAACTAAACTTCTATATATTCTTAGTTAAGCACTACAAAACGTGCTGACAGTGTGCTGTTTCACCAAAAACTTAATTTATCTTTTTCTAGTTTTTACCTGATAAATTAGTTTTGTCACTTTCACAGAATATTAATTTATGTTTGTATGTATAAATCAGGAAGATTACTACAGCTAATTTCCCTTTTTCCTTATAAAGATTTCCACATTCCAGCATAAGATGACACCGATGGTGGTACTGGAATGCACAAGTATCCATCTGAACACAGCAATTTCTGAGATACAGAGCTGACTTTTTTTTTCTGAAGTATCAGATGCCACAACGTTTAAAAGAGTAGCTGCTAAAGAAACTAACACAGTTGGCCACAAATACACTGATTTTTTTCAACATAACTGACAAAACTAAATAATTACAAACATGTTTACTTCTTGAAAAGGATGACAATGGAGAGCTAATCAAGATCATGATTAAAGTCGCAGGGAAAAAGCATCCAGAAGCCAAGTAGAAAGGAAGCCTACGTTCTTAATTTTCTCACATTGTGATCTGTTGTAGGTTACCAAGGAAACCTTAAGGAAAGCATCAATAAAAAAACCCCCAAACTATTAGAACCAAGACAATCTACTAGACACCAAAGTCATCAGATTTATCTGCCCTGGTCAAAGTTGTGGTTTTGGATTTTTTTATTTAAAACACATAGGTAAACTAACAAGTACACCAAGAGGTGAAGAATAATAGAAACCAAAAAAGCTAAACAAATACGGTAAAACTACAGAAAACCATTTGTGAACTAAAGAGGTAACAGAACAGCACTTCACTTCAGGTACTGCAGCCTCCACAAGTTTTCTTTAACCAGCAAAACTTAAGTGCTCAGTCTCTGAACCCAAACTGGTCTTTTAGCTAAATGATCACTGGAAAAAATGGAACAGAACGTAGAAGACACAAGACCAACCATGAGACAAACCACAGAAGGGAAGGATCGGTCTTCAACATGACAAAGGTTAACACTGGAATTATAGTTCCATGTTACATATTGATTAGTTGGGGGAAGAAAAAGAAAGAAAAAAACCCCACATTTCTGTAGCACAGCGATCTATGGATAACAACTATTTATGTAATCAGTATCAAGGGATCTTAATCAACTTCCAAGAAAATTAGACGATGTGACTGGACAAAACAATGCTTCATACAACTTATACATCAACTGTATTAGGCAACACTGCATGCATTGTTAATGTACATACACATGCATACAAACACCCTGGAAGAACTCTGAACTACTGAGTCAAAAAGGAGACCTATTCACCTGTAAACACAAATATAGTCTACTGTTCAGAGAGCATAGCTGTAACTAGCAAGGTGTGGGAGGCATTAAGATGCACAGGAAAATGAACGATAAATAATCTTTTAGTGTCACATATATATATATATATATAAAAATATATAAATGCTGTAGCCTCACTGGAATACTCTAATTCCAGTATTAGACTATGATCTTGTTAGGAAGTCCACCTGTCCTATGAAACCTTCATATAGGTGGAAAAATAATCATAAAAAGTCACATAATACTTGTCTAAATCCACATAATTTAAGTATAGGAAAACTTTGACAAAAGAGTTTGCAAAGCCTCTTATAGTTTAATTGATAAAATGAATGAAGAAAGAGGGCCACCAAGACAGTCAGTGGCCTGGGAGCACTTGCCCTGTGAGAAAAGGCTGCAGCATTGGGGCTTATTCAGCCTGCAGAAGAGACTGTTTCAGGGACACCCAATAGGAACCTTCTAGTACCTACAGGGAAGTTAAGGAGAAGATGGAACCAGGCCTTCACAGTGGCAGGACAAGAAACAACAGGCATAGGTTGAAATAAGAGAGGTTAAGGATATTAGGAAAAAAGTTTTCCCTGCAAGAAGTCATGCAGTGGAGCTGAGAGCTGTACAGCCTCCTTGCAGGTTTTCAAGACCCAAATGGATAAAGCCCTGGGCAACCTGGTCTGACCTCAGAGCCAACCTTCCTTTGAGCAGGAGGTTGCACTAGAAACCTCCTGAAGTTCCCTCTAACCCAAATAATCCTATGATCCTAATATAATGAGGAAACATTTATTCATAGCCCATAAGGGATATCACATAGAAATAACACTAAGAATAAAATTTCAAAGCAAAGAAAACATCATTACCTATCATGCCAGTGAACTGGGGAAACAAGAAGCAGACAATAAGATCATAACATTGAGCTAAAAATTGAGTGTTCCTGTAAGCATCATGGTTCTTCAACTGTCCTACTTAATAATTTTATGCAAGGGACATTGATATTTCGTATTTCAGCCTTCTAATATAAGACAAGAGCTGATTCACTGAAAGAAAGATCCAAGTAATAGGAGAAAAAGTAAATTACTTTATACCTGTCCATCCTACTTTTGTCTGAAGCGCTTAGTGTCAGATGTGGTGAAAAGCACTCAGCTAATACACCCCTTAACCCAAATTCTGTATGCCTACGACAACTGAGACAGAGCACTAAAAACTTTATCATTTCAGGTTTCAGTGAAAGATGTTATGTTTTGTCTGGATAAACTCTCAGCAATAAGTATCGAGGGAACGTTAATCAGCATTCGGAAGAAAAAAAACCTGCTGAAATACCCCACTGCAAAGCTCTCAACAGCTGTTGTTCAAAAGTCAAGTATATACAATCACACATGGAAAAACACATAAACATGTAGATGTGGCGAGAAAAAAAAAAGTTTTTTTAACGGAAACATTTACTTTCATTCTTCTCCTGTTTTTGAATCACAAAATGAAAACTTTGTGAACTCTCAGGTTTTCACTGCAAAAGAAAAAATAATTTCCCACAGAACTCTAATCACTAGTATCCCACCAAAAGGGCAAAGCAGTACTCAGGAAACATCCACAGATGGCAGCATAGCAATGCTTCATGAGATTCGTATTTTTCTGATTTTTTTCAGCTTACAACATAGCCATGTACATAAGTGAATGTGACTAAAACATCTACTTGCCAAATACTTTTTTTTCTTTTGCTTGATAGGGGTTCAAACATTCAGAATAATATGTTTTCATAAAGTCCATAAGCTCCCTTTTGTCAGTCCTGTTTTATTTAATGCTTAGATCTGCAAAAGCATTTAGGCCTTAATAATAAAAAACGAAGCCTTAGGTGTTAGCACTGAAGTAAATTAAAATTAGATACATAGAATACCCCTTCAAAAGAATCTGAAAAAATCTATACAGACGTTCCAGTACAACAAAAATATTTAATAATATTGAATTATTGCTTTTTTATAGTAAGAAACGGTAATAAGACAACACTTGGGAGAATTACAATGGTCTCTTAATCATCTTAGCCTTACTCCTACTCAGCTTACAGCTGTTTATGGTACCACAGAGGATCCTACCCGTTTCTTCACCATCTCTCCTGTAGTTGTCTTGAGCTTTGCAACACTGAAAGCCCCTACTCAGAAAACCAAAGGTCTCTTTACAATAATCACTTAGAAGGATGAAGGGGCAAGCCTAACCTTACCTGTAGATTGAAGAGCTATTAATGAACTTGCAACAAAATTTAAGAAACTGACAGGATTATCCCATTTCTACCTGGTACAGTTAAAGGGCAAAAACCTTCAGACAAGTTTGTCAGACTCTGGAAAGAAAGATGTGCAAGGAACTGGCCCTCCTCTTCAAGGAACACTGGTAACAGTTTTGCTGCAAACCATCTTCACTGTACATAAGACGAGCAAAGAGAAGCTGTTTGAGAAATGAAGTGGCTTCTGAAGCAGAAATGGCTCTTATATGAACACTAAGGGGCCTCAATGCTGTCTGGGAAGGATGAAGATCTGAGAAAAATGGTAATCAGCAGAAGTGTGCATAAACTAAACTCTGCTTCTGTTGAAGGAAGCTACATTCATTACACTCAGCAATGACTGAATGGAAGGGATCAAAGCACAGCTTTTCGAATAGAACACAAATGGAACTGAAAACTATTTCAGAGTCTAAAACTCTACAGTAAACTGTTTTGTTCATCAGGATAAATCTGTTTTCTTTAATGCTGTGTTGACATAATTGTGAAGAAAAACAGCTTAAGGTGGCAAATAAACTACAGGAGGTAACCAAAGCAGATCAGAGAATCACAGAATAGTTGAGGCTGCAAGGCATCTTGGGAGAGTGTCTAGTGCAATTCCCTGCTCAAAGAATGGTCACCTAGGCCAGGCTGCTTGGGACTGTGTCCAGTCAGGTTTTGAGCATCTTCAAGGATGGATGATCCACAGCCT
>JAVJGI010000060.1:54586760-54600767 GCA_035590275.1 Ibycter americanus | reverse complement strand
ACCCATCTGTCCAGCCTGCTGAGGTCTTTCTGAATGGCAGCACACCCATCTGATGTATCAGCCCCTCCTCCTAGTTTTGTGTCATCTCTAGTCTTGCTGAGGGTGCACTCTGCTCCATCACCTAGGTCAAAGCCTAGGGCTCCCAATATTCCCCAGCAGAATTTCCTAGTCTGCCACCCACGTACTATCTGGGCCCAGTCCTTCATTGCTTCCAAGATTAGCCAAGATCAAATTTGTTTGGAGTGCTTCGGCCATAGGCATTACACCTCTAGCCAGAATAATCCAATGTTACTCCAGTAACAGCAGGAGGTGAAATTAATGGTAAATTAGTGCGGTGAAATGCGTGCTTTCAGTGTAACTGGAAAAAAAGGTAGAAGTTAACTGGTGGCAAGAGGAAGACGACAGTAGAACTTCCAGTCTGCAAGACTGTAGTGTGGTAAGAACATGTCATGCTTTCACTAAAAAACACTTTCACAGATTTCTTAGATAACATTAAACTCTAAGCAATACTTTCTTTGAGAGATATATTAGGTGGAACTGAAAGATACTTTACACTTCCTTGCTAAGAAAGCTGCCAAATAATACATTTGAAAAAACACACCATCAAGGATATACTAAAGGTACCAATGGCAAACTAAAAGCTGCACTGCTCAATAAACACCTAATTTTCTTACCCAGAGCGCTGCCCTGTGAATCTGCAAAATTGTATTCATTAATTTACACTACCATTTATCAGAACTTATTTGGACACTTGATTCCCTACATATAACTGAAAAGCAATGAAGTCAAAGTTGACATGATTTAGAACACAGACCTCAGAATTAAATTCAGTTAACATAATAGGATGTTGATGTGAATTGTAATAACTTTAAGTTGCATATAAGAAACTAAAGGCAATAACCCATGTTTATAATTCTCACCTAAAAGGTTACTTTTACGTCTACATATATGCAAATTCATGTATATGAGTTTAACAAAGGTTTGAGTAAGTAATCAAAATTATCCTTGTTTTTAATCAGTCCAGTTTGACAAACAGTGTAGCATTATAAGAAATATTTCACTATGTACGTACTAAGAATATTCTTTTAATTAAACTTTTAAAAGATAATTCTGGTTCACACACTAGACACAAAAATATATTCTTAATTTTTTCTTTGCAATAGCATAATTATGCAATTCAGAAAGAGAGGTTACATATAGCATTTTTATTTAGAACGGACTGTAAAATGTGTGTTCCTCCCCCTTTCAGTTGAGCCACCTTTTGTACAGCATGCTAAAAAATCAATAACTTCCTGCACCTTTCAACTTCTCTTCAAGCATCCTCATAAAAATATTTTAAAAAACAAGAATAAATTGAATTTTATGGATGTCTTATATAAATAAGTATGGAATAACCATGGAATAAGCCCACATACCACTACAGCCTGGGGGCTGACTGGCTAGAAAGCAGCTTTGCATAAAATGTCCCCAGTGGTCCTTTTCTGTGGAAATGGGGAAGAGCCACCAGTGCAGCCCTGTGGGAAAGGTGGCCAACTGCAAGGTGGGCTGAGTTAGCAAATAGCAGCTAGAGGCAAAAGGAAGCAAGTCTTCTCCTCTATTTGGCACCTGTGAGACTGCTGCTGGAGCACTGTCTTGTTTAGGGCTCCCCAGTGTAAAAAAGAGTGGAGAAGGGCCACCAACATGGTCAGGGGGCTGGAGAACAACATACAAGGAAAGGTTGAGAGCTGTATGCATTTGTTCAACCTGAAGACAACAAAATTAAGGGGAGAGCTCATGGCTGATGCAGCTACCTAACGGGAAGCTACAGAGAAGCGAAGCCAGACTCTTCTCAGAAATGCACAGTGACAGGACTAGTGTAATGGATACAAACAGGAGGTGGAACCCATGATCATTCTGGGGTCCCTTCTAACCCAAATTATTCTCTGATTCTATATACAAAGATGGGATAAAAAAAATCTGCAGAGACTATGATAAACTACGGCATATTTCTTCTTTTGAACAAATTTCAACAACTTCATAAACTCAGCTTACAAATGTATCTGAAACTACTTTTTTTCCTGAACATGCTAAAAAAGGAATTCAATGTATTTTATTTTTTTTTATTTCACCCAAAGAAATCGCAAATGTAAGTCGGGAGCTCTTGTGATGACAAAGAAGAAGTCTGAATACTCTGAGGTATGCTTGGTTAAGATCTAGTATCTTTATATTCAGCAGGAAAAAAATGTGAATGAGAACTTAAATACACTTTACAGGTTTTTGACATACGACTGCTTTGATGACAAAACATGAGTTCCAGAACTAAACAAAACCAAATTAAACTACTAATTCTTTCTGATCATTAAGTAATCTACCCCTGCGGCTTCCACTTAAAATAAAAGGACTAAGTTTATTTCATCTTGGCAAGAGTAATACTAGGTATACTAGTACTTCTCTTGCAATCAATCAAGCAAAGAAACAAGCTATTACATCCCTGTAAAGTATCTCATCCATGAAATGGCAGCTATTCAAAAGGGAAAGGTCAAAGGGAAATATGTTCAAAGGTTTTCTGAATGTTAACCTGCGCACCAAAAGTACACAATAATTAGAAATAAAGGCCCAGTAATCCACCTGTCATTTACTTTTTGACACTTCAGCACTGCAATCTGTACTCAAGTGCATCCCAAAATTAAGAAGTATTTTTCATGACATGCATGCATGGCAATCATTACAAAAAGCAAAGAATCCCACTTAAGGGTTCACACATGTAGAACTGATCAAATCTGATATTGATCACTGTGCAGAAACAGGGAAAACAATGAATGCAGCCATCTAAATAAACTTTTCTAATACACGTGTATTTCCTTAGTTTTAGTCCTATCCTGCTACTTAATGGAGTCTCTTAATATTAGTTTCCAAACATGACAAAAGATAACAAGATACTAGTTTCCGAGTAGTAAGACAAGCTCATTTTATTCTAAAGTACGTACCTGAATTGCTGAATTCATGAAACATGTATTCCCCAAGTTACTCAGGCCACACAGGCCTGGCTGCTCATTATGTCTTCCTGGCTCTGAATAATCATAATTCTTATAAGCAGTATATGATGGGAGACAATAGTTTGAATTTTTCACACTGTAAAAAAACAAAATATCTTTCACAATGTAAACATGTACTCTACGGTACTTTAATACATACAAGTACTTTATAAACTGAAACAATTAAAAATGTTAAAGTAACTTCTGTGAATGAGAAAGGATTTTAAAGAAGTATTTAACTTTGGTAATAACGTTCATTTCAATTTAAAAGTCACCTGTGCAAACAACCAAAATCTAATGTACTGCAGTATCTGTAATTATTATATCCCTACCCCTTTTTCACAGGAGCAGCTTCACAGCTTACTCTATTCTTCATTGCTCCATCAAATTTAATACACTCAGACTTTAGACACCACCAGCAGCAATCAATCATTTATGTCCCTTTTGCATCCTGCTACTGCAAAGGTGAAGTCGGTGGGAATGGGAATGCAGAGTTACAGGTGAAAGCTGAGATTTCCACGGCCACAGTGGCATAGTTGCCTCACTGCATCAGTGAGTCTATTTATAGCTTCCCTGCTAGGACAGCATAATCCAGCATGCAAATGCAGGAAAGCCTTGAGAGGTAAAAGAATGCGCAAAATGCCTTGCAACAACTTCATTATAAATCTCTATGACGCATCTGTTTGGAGAAACTGGAGAACACTGAAATAGGCAAAATGGTAAGATTTAAAGCAATTTGTTTCCAGATGAAATCATGCAAATACTAAATATAGAATAACCCTCAAAACAGTAAAGTAAGCATAACCGAGAACACTAGAAAGGAAAAAGTATCTTGTATGAGGATGCTCTGTCATATTACAGATGTTAGAAAAAACAATCAACCAGAAAGGTTAAACTCTTTCTTAAACCATTTCAGGCACTGATCATAATGAAATGCATGTGGCAGTAGCTTTGGCTAAAGTTCAAAAGTATTTCTGCAGTCACTAAGCATTATTCACATTAGAAGCAACCTGAACAAAAATGTGAAAGTCAATTGCTAAGAACGACAAGAGAAAATATGCAGTACAAAGAATCAATCCTGATAAAAAATTAAGATTTAGAATTGTAAAAGTCTGAGGATGCAAGTGCCCAATGGTACACTCCAGCTATTATACCTGAACAGTATCACACCCTTTATATCCAACTGAATTCCAACTGTCCCCTCAGTGCACAATTACTCACTTTTCATTAATAACAGTTGTTTTGTTTTAATCACAAGAGTTAATGAAAATTTCAAACAGAAGGGGAAGAAAACGTCTCCCTCTTTTAATGGCCTCAGAAATCTGTGTAGTTTATAGCTCCACTGTCCATAAAGCTGCTGTTCTCAAACTTAAGATCTGATCATTTCTTTTTAATAGTTGACTTTCCTATCAATCCTTCCCTTTTCCATACACATGCATTTTCTCTGTTCTCTGGCTTGCCTCCAAACTAGCTTAGTTGCATTGGGTTTACTGGTCATTCTCCATGAAAAATCCCTGTAAAGTTACGTCTGCCTATTCAGCTTAATCCTAACTTTAATGCTTTGCCCTAGTTTACACAAGATACTTTTTGAACTTCAGGGCCCACATACCCTTCAAGCTTGCTTCTGTGGTCAGCCCTTCCCTACCATTAGTCCCTGGTTCACCCATGCATGAGACACCCGCAGGGAACGTTAACTTCCATCTCCCTTTGCAGCTACAGTCCAGCTACTGCAATGAGCCACCACTCCCTTAAGGTAGCAAGTCTTAGTTGTCCCAAGAGAAAAAGCACACGGTTGCCACTGGTGGTAATGCAACCTCTGCAATATAACCAACCCTCCAACCCAGCTCAACTGTGCACAGCAGCAACAGAAAGGCACACGTACAGGGTACACAGAAGCTTCTACTGTCAGCGCTGCTTGCTTCCTACTGCTTTCCTCACCCGACTCAAAGATTACACTTTTCACATGGTTAACAGAAGATAAATCTCTCTTGGAAATCTAAGCGATGTAGGGGTAAACAGATCCAATGTAATTTTCCTGGGTATTTTCACTCTCCTTTTTCCTTTTCTGCAGTTTTTCCCCCTTCACTAACTGCCACCTTAGGAGGGACACTAGAAAGCTAGGAAATGCAATTAGTGTCTTTTGGCTACAGTGTCTCCATGTGAAAGATTTCCTCAACTTAGCTGAGTAACATCATGGTAATTTAATTCAAGATAATTGTAATGCAGATAGATCCCCAGTGTTCTTTTGCTCTAAGGGACAAACTGTCAAGAGTTTACTTCTTAGAAGGGAAAGCCATTTCTGAGCTCTTTCATCTTCTGCACTGGCCCACAGAACATAGTTACCGCACATTCCGTGAGTCAGGTCTATTCATGTATTTTTCTTTCAGGGTTTTTTATCAAAACGTATCCAGCAAAACACAGTGCCTACTATGTGCAGCAGACTAGGAGATATCTCTTTACAGCCTTATTAGTCTGCTAATGTCATTTTTTCTGGAAGAATTATTTTTATTTAAATTATAATGTGTCTGGTTTTCATGCTTTTGAGACTGGACAAAAAATAAAGTATTAACAGTCAGTAGTAAATGGCTAACAATGGAAAGCAAGTAAAGATGCAAGGCAAGCCTACATAAACTTCATTCAAACAGAAATGCCCTACAGAAAGTAACTTGTGATAGTGCGTCACCAACCTGAATCTGCTTTTCCTACAAAACCTTTAGAAAGTTGCCTCTAATGGAGGAATAATGCATGGAAAAGAAGAGGGGTAGTATCAGAATGGGGCAGTCAAGTAAGGGCAATTACAGAAACAAAACCGATGGCTCTTAGAAGAAATCGCTGCTCAAAAAAGGCAAGACTTGAAAAAGTAAAACCATCTTCAGACCCCTGAACTGCTAGACAGAGTTTTTGAAGTAGTGAAAATGGTAGAGGGAGGTTTCCAAATAAGATTTTATTATCTGTAAATCTATAAATTTTGAGTTGCATGTGCTGTATCTGAAATGACTCAATATGTACTGTCTGTATCCTGCCTTTAAACCTCAAAGCAGCTTTCAGATGATGATGAACTCAGAGCATTCATTGTGTAGCTGGGAGTTCTGGGAAGCGTGGATTTGAAACACAGAGGTTTGGAAAAGCATCACTAGCTTTAGAAAGGACAATTTGACAGTGGAGTGCCATATACCAGCAACTGGTGCTGCAAAAGGAATTTGAGTTGCCAGAATGAGCCCAGAAAATTACAAGTTTGGAACACTTACTGAGCTCCATGCTATTTCAATCACTTTAACGTGCTGCCAATGTATTTTTTTGACCAGCCACTTTAACAAACCCATAATCGGTTCCATCAGTTTTTAGAGATGCCTGCAGCAGCTAGAAAGGCCCATGTCACTACACAAAGACCACTGTCTTGGTTACTGTTCATGATCATTGTCTGGAGAGCAAAAGATAACATTATAATCTATTTAAGTAAAGTTACAAAAAAATCACCTTCCTCATAATATTTGCCTATGTGTCAGACACAACATGAAGAAACTGTTTTTACAGGGGA
The DNA here is from genome assembly GCA_035590275.1 of Ibycter americanus. Classification (NCBI taxonomy): domain Eukaryota; kingdom Metazoa; phylum Chordata; class Aves; order Falconiformes; family Falconidae; genus Ibycter; species Ibycter americanus. Next base: position 54,594,215 of record JAVJGI010000060.1, on the reverse strand, counting down.
TGGAATTAACATTTATACTTCTTGAAATGAGCATACTGAAATATACTAAGCATGTGAACAAAGTTGCCAGCTGTCCATCTTCTGACAAGCTGACACTACTGAATAGTGAAGCAAGTCATTTTAGGAGCCTGAAACAATGGTTACAAATGACAAAAACAAAACAACTTCTCATTTAATTCCCCAAGCAAAATCCCTGTTCAACTGTTTTTAATCCCCTCCCCACATAATTTAAAAAATACCATGTGACACGAAATGTATTGCTTTGTAACAGCAATAAACAGAAATTCCAGTAAGACCTAAATGATGCGTGTGTCTCCCTGCTCTTCTGAATCCACTAACACATATTATGCTAATCCTCCTATGTTATTCTTTCAACAAGATCACCTGTAAAGGCAAAAAAACATCAATGATCAATTATCTGGAATCCTCCATTCCATTAAATGCAAACCCATATTTACAGAAATGAAGGCTTTGGACCTGATAAAATTTGCACAAGCTCTTTCTGCTATCCAATGTATGACTAGCTCAACACACAAATATTTACCGATTTGAGGTTGTTACTCAGAACACTTCCTGGATTAGACAAGTATTAGAGACATGTACCATATAAAGAAACATGATACCTTTCAGAGTTTTAACATAATTTGTACCCTACAGCCAAGCTATAATAATTGCAAAAACAGGCCTGCAACAACTAGCATTCATGACTATTACTACACACAACCTGTTGTTTGTATCTTCTGCCATACAAATCTGCTTTGTCAGCTAAAATTATCTTCAAAACAAGTGTTGATCTTTCTTTTAGAGTCACAGCGTCTCATGTCTGTATGGAGGTGCCAATGGATCCAGGAAAGCCACGAATGTGTAATTTGTACTAAAGATAACGTGCAATGTAAGAGACAATAAGGCAGCAACATGAAAATAAATTCCAGGCATAGCTGACATTAGGTAGTTAATTAAGAAAGTAATGAAAAGAAGATAGCATTAATTAATGGAAAGGAAGTGCTTTCTTAGACAAGGGAGATATCTGCAAGAAGAGTAGAACATAGGAAGAAACTGATCATAACCTAGAATGATATAATACAATACAGAGATATATCTTTCCATTTACCTCCTGAAGCCAAAAATTCTTAACGCAACCTATGTACTTTAAAGTACGTAGTGTATTAATGGATATGACTTCTCTATCACTGAACTAGTTCAACCTGAACATGTGTTCTGACAGAAGTGCTGCTAAAGATTCTCCTGTATTATATACTGTAGTGAATTATAAATTTGTGATTTTTAGACTATTTATTTTAAATTCATAATTGGATTATTGCATTGTAAGGAAAACCATATACTTCTACACTGAATATCTGCCTTACATAACATCCAGATACACAGTATTTTGAGTTACAAGAGAAAAGTGGCTAGTATTTCATAACACTATAGAGAACATGTACCTACTATCTGATTTACAAGTGTTGTACTTTACAAACGTTATAGTTAAGGCACTTCAAAGGACCAATTCCTTATCAAATCTGTATTTTATATCACTTCCTTTTAAACACGTATTTCTGTTGAAAATCCTCAAGTTAAAAAACAACCAAACACAAAACAACCCCAGAATTTTACCTTAAGTTCTAAAAGCTCACATTTTGGCTCCAAAATAAACCAAGACATTGAAATAAATTCAGCCAAAGCAAGTGAAGAAACTATCTTTAAAAGCTGCAAGAGCTAGCAACAGGTTTCATAAGTGTTCCCTAAAAATAACTACAGCATCACTAGGGAGAAGCTAACATTTAAAAATAAAAAATATAAAGAAGGGAAAAAAAAAAAGAAGAAAGCCTTGCTGGCTTGATTTAAAACAGTGGCTCCCTAGGAAAAAGTAACCATTAAGCTTTGGTTTTGGCATTACAACTGTGTTTTGTATAAGCAATGGGGGAAGGAGAGATTAATTCTCAGCTGGAGGCTCAGCTCTGGTCAAGTAATTTTTCACACAATCATAGATACAATATACTTTTTATTTACTACACATTCACACACAGAGTACAATAGACTGCAGTTAAATACATGGATTTCAACTGTTTAACAGTGAGAGTTGGGGCTACTCACAATTGGTAGAAGCACAAGTGACACTTCACCCCTTAGGAAAAATCACTTCTGATAAATGCAGTATTTAACTGGAAGATATTGTATAAGATATTTAATATTTATGTCACCTTTTTAATATTTAACATCTTCATGTTTGATCACAAAATGCATGTTTGGAAAAATCTTTTAAATTTGAATGAATTGTAAGAATAAGCCTCTTCAATTTCCCCCAGCTTGCATTAAAGATGAGTGCTCTCTGGTTTCAAGCATTTGAAAGATGCTCCATTATCTGTTAAAGTGAAATAATTCCATGTTTTTCTATATTCACCAACTTTTTTTTACAGTTGTGTACAACAAAAAACGATTACACACAAAGTTGGCCACTGGAATACGAAAGCTATTCTTTTAGAGTTTTATCACATTCTTTACTAAACTTCTGATTCGCAATATAAAGGCGAACACTCTTAAAAATGAGAAGCCTCTTTTACTAAGCCTCTGTTCATTGTAATATTCAAGCACACCTATCAGACTGACATCTCTCAAATCTTCTAGCACTAAGACACGAAAATTAAGTTGCTGATAATGAATCAATGGCTATAATCACTATGACAACCATTATGGCTAAAACAATTCAGCTGTAGTGGTCTCAAATCAATGTGTGATATCACATATGCTACTATATAATACCTTAACATCCATAAATAAGGGAAAACCTGACCACCATAAGTAGTTTATACTTTTTTTGTTATGCATCTAAATTCAGGCATGATTACAACAACAACAACAACGTATTTTTAGCACAATAAACTCTAAATGAAGTCTTTATATAATTTCTTACAATGCTCAACATTCTTTTTAGTGTCTATTCCACTGAGGACTAAGAGTTACCAAACATCTTTAACTGCATTTCATTTCCTAATATCAATGCTTTACAATAGCTACACTATGAAATAGCGACCAGTAACAATTCACTATCCAAGTATTGCAAAACAAATCAAAATCCTTAAGCTAGGAGTTACAAAACATTGACATTTGTTTATGTTACACTGGGGCAATTAAATAACGTTTTAAGGTATATTGCTTACTTTCTGTTGTTCATGTTGTTATAATTATTTGATAGAGATGGAGAGATCTTTGGTAAAGTTGAAAAATTGGATGCACCTGGGGACCTTTAAAAATATGAAAATGATAAATTAGATAAAAACGCTGAGATTAAAAACTGAAAGAAAGCTAACAAATGAACAATGCATATAAACAAGCAGGGAAAAGCCGTATTTTTTTAAAAAGTGGGCAAAGCTCTAAAAATACGCAGGACATGCCACCTTCAGATTCCATCTTTTAAAACTTGAAATGCTTCACAGTACTTCAAATTTTCATATCATGTTAAAGAGATAGAGCTATTATAAACAAAAACCAACCAAACAAAAAAATCACAGGCCACCATGCTAAAAAAAATGTTTTCAGTTTACGGTATGACTATAAATATTCTGATGTTCTAAAATGTAGAATGTGAAGTTTCCAGCATGGAAATTTTATTAATTATTCATTTAAACATAACTGGATGTTGATGAGATGAGACACAAAAACAATTAAGATATGCAGTTTGAGGTTAGTTTAACAGCAGCATAAAAACATTTAATTAAAATTGTCTTATTAATATTTTTTTAAAAATCCAGCATATTAAGCACAATACTAAATAACCTTTAAAAACCTTTTTTTTTTTGCCAAAAGTAATAGCATTATCACTCATCCCCACTGTTTAAGACTTTTTTTAGACACCAGAATACTGATCACTTTAATCACAAAGACCCTCGAACATAACAATTAAATACAATATACAACTATCTTGCAGTGTGTTTTCCTTTTTCTGATCAAATCTTACAGATAACCATGGAAAAGGCTCTGAACACTCAAGGGAATTTATGCACCTTCATGTTTTGGTGGGCCCTATGCAACTCCAACTGGTTTGCAAAAAGCTCTGGCTGTCACTGGAAAGCTTTGAAATACGTATCACAGTATTAAGAGAAGGAAGTCTGCATGCTCAGTTTTTGTGTGTGTGTGTGTGTGTGTGTGGTTTTTTTTTGTTTCTTTTTTTAAGAGTCTTTCAAGAACTAAACTCTGCAAGGCTATAAACATTTTTACACAGGGAATTTTCCTGAGTATATTTGCACATTTATTTACAACTTTTTATTAATAAACCTTTTCCAAAAGAAAAGACAGATCACCATGTGAAGGAAATGTTATTAGATTTTGAAAGTATTTTGACCAACATTCACAAAGCTTTCCTGTAGATTTCCTCCATCAATCCAAATCCTCTTTGAACATTATATTCAAAGTAGTAAAATACACAGACTATGTCCACAAGAAGGATATAAAATTGAAGACAGTTTAACCCTACTTCAATTGAAGATATTTGTAGTTAAATTATGCACATCCATACATGTAATTATTTTAAAAGCAGCTATCTGAACTGAGTCATTTTGAACTGAAACTAAATTTCTCAAAACAAATTTGAGGCTTTTATATAATATAATCCTAATTCAAATGCAATACAGTCTTAAATTTAAAAACTTAATGTATAATTGTTCTCTAAAAGAATTAAAAGAAACCAGAATAAGCTACATAAATAAAGGTCTGGTTTCCACTGAAAACTAAAAATAAGTTAATTTGTTTCTTAGAAAACATGACAATCAGTAGTTTTATTCTTTGCTAGCATTTGCTATCAAATACGAAAGTGATAGTAATAGGTAAAACAGTAAGAGATTCCTATTACTCTGAGGTATACAGCCTCTCTGCTTACATTGCTAAATTCTCTGTACAGAGAAGAACAGAATTAATTCACAGCTCTTACAGTTTTTAATACATTTCAATACTTGTGAGAAAACTTTGCACAACATTGGCAGAAATCCCCCCGATGATATAAAACAAAAAAATAAGATCAAAACAAGGATAATAAAAAACTCTGAAAAGACAGTAAGTGCTAATGTTGAACATATTGCCATACTTAGTTCCGCCTTTAAAATTGTACAAAAAGAATGACCAAAAGTATCTACTCATAAACAACTGCAATGACTTAGGAATCTCCTAAGACAAAATGAGTAATCAAACGTGCAACAAAAACTCAATTATGTTTTAAATGCAAAGTTCCAAGACAAAGTATATATCCTGTTAGTAGTATACTAATTAAGCATGTATTAATGTCCAAAGAATACAGCTACTTGCTTGACAAAAATAATCAATTTTAAACTCAGATTGTAAAAAAATTCCAATAATCAGTAAAACAGCCTTGTTTCTCACATGCAGGAGAAAAGTAAACCAAATTCTCAACATAGCTAGAAGAACATCAGGAACTATGCAAAAGATAAATTTGGAAGGTAACTTTTTATTATTTAACAAACAAAATCTACATAATTATTTATTATAGTTCAGCATTTTAACACTCCAGCAAAAGACAGGTTAAAAAACAAACTTTACTGTAGTCCTACGCCAAAACAGATGATAACTCACATTAGCTACTGATTTCCCTTTGCATTTATTTCATTAACCCTATGGTTACATTGCTTTATAATAGTGATCCACAGTAGAGACATATATGGACATCAGTAAAAACAACTGCAAACTGAACAACTCTTTTCCTCCAATAATCTGTGGGCACCTGCTATAGATTGCCTGGACCAGGATGATTAAAAAAAAAAAAAAAAAAAGGAGACAAAGCTTCTTCGGAAAACTGGAAGAAGCCTAAAATTCACATGCCCTAGCCCTTTATCATTGTGATACCTGCTTGTGAGACAACACAGCAGGGCACAAGCAATCAAGGAAGGTTCTGGAGTGCATCGATGACAACTGCCTGACAGGTGGTTGAGGAGCCAACAAGGAGAGATGCTTGGTTAGATTCCATACTTAAAAACAAGGAGGAATTTGTTGAGGATGTGAAGGTTGAGGCCTTGGCTGCAATGACTATAAGATGGTGAAATGCGGGATCCCAAGAGAAAGCAGGGCAGAAAGCAGTAACACCAACCTGGACTTCTAGAGAGCAGACTTCAGCCCTTTCAGGGATCTGCTTGGAAGAGCCCCATGGCATACAGCACTGGAGAGAAGAGAGGTCCGAGAGATGTGGTTGATATTCAAGGACCACCTCCTTTAAGCTCAAGAATGGACCATCCTGACAAGCAGAAAATCAAAGGTAGCTGGAAGTCTGCATGGATGAACAAGGAGTTCCTGAGCCAACTCAGACATGAAGAGAAAGTGTCTGAGTGAAAGCAGGGGCAGATAAACCAGGAGGAACATAGAGATACTGTGCAATTACGCAGGGATGAGGTCAGGAAAGCCAAAGCCTACCTGCTGTTAGATTTGATAAGTGATGTGAAGGACAAGAAGAAAGATTCTACATGTACACAAACAGAAAAAGGAAAACTAGGGAAAACATGGGACACTGCTAAATGGGGCAGGGACCCTGGTGACAAAGAACACAGAAAAGGCTGAGGTACTCAATTCCTTCCTTGTGTCAGTCTTTACCAGTAAGATGAGTCTTCAGGAACCCCACGCCTCTTGAAGTGAAAAGTCTGGAGCAAGGCTGACTTATCCTCAGTGGAGGACAATGAGGTTAGGGAGCACCTGAACACAATGGAGACACATAAGACCATGGGGCCAGATGAGATGCACAGACTGCTGAGGGAGCTGGTTGATGTTACTGTGATGACACTTTATTTTTCAAAGGTTCTGGCTGACTGGGAGAGGTTCCAAAAGATTGGAAGAGAGAAAATAGCACTCATATCTTCAAGAGGGTAAGGAGAGAATATCTGGAGACCTACAGACTAGTCCGCCTCATCTCAATCCCACAAAAGGTGATGGAGCAATTAATCGTAGAAACCACTTCCAGACACATGAAGGATAAGAAGGTGGCAAGGACTAATCAGCATGCATTTATGAAATTGAAATCTTGGTTAACCAGCCTAGTAGCCTTCTATGATGAGATTACTAGCTTGGCAGATGACAGGGGAGCAAGGTATTTTGTTTATACCAACTTCAGTTAGCCTTTTGATATTGTCTCCTGTAACATCTTCATAGATAAGCAGATGAAGCATGGGTTACGTAAGTGTACAGTGAAATGGATTGAAAACCAGCAGAATAGTTGGGCCCAAATGATTTTGGCCAGTGGCACAAAGTCCAGCAGAAGGCCAGTCACTAGTGGTATCTTCCAAGGGTCAATACCAAGTCCTGTACTCTTTGAAATCTTTATCAACAACCAGAACATCAGGACAGAGCACACCCTCAGCAAGACTAGAGATGAAAAGATGACACAAAACTGGGAGGAGGGGCTGATACATCAGATGGGTGTGCTGCCATTCAGAAAGACCTCAGCAGGCTGGACAGATGGGC
>JAVJGI010000060.1:54549246-54583326 GCA_035590275.1 Ibycter americanus | reverse complement strand
AGGCTGTGGATCATCCATCCTTGAAGATGCTCAAAACCTGACTGGACACAGTCCCAAGCAGCCTGGCCTAGGTGACCGTTCTTTGAGCAGGTGGGTTGGACCAGACAATCTCCAGAGATGACTTCTTACCTCAACTATTCTGTGATTCTGAACATTAGCTGATGTTCTGAAATGATCCTGCCCTTTTCAAGCATTATAAATGTTTCCTACTTTCCACTATTCTATATTTTCACTGTTTTAAATATGACATTTTATTTCCTGGCCTCAGAATTTATGTTTGTAATTTGTACTCTTCTAAATAAGGACTACAAAGAGGTAGTCTCAGCAGGAACTGGTGTGAGACCAGTGTGTGACCAATGACAGAACTGTAGGAATGTATCTGCATGCATACTGTTTGTGACGACAAACTAGTATTCCCAATGCATCTCACACAGAAGACTCAGAAGTGTTTAGTATTTCTACCTCTTTAAATGTTTGTTGAATTTTTCATAAAGTTTTAAACAGATGTAAAAATCTGTCCTTATTACTGCTTTTTGATAGTTTCTATTTGAATCCACTAAATTTTGCAAACCTGCCACTGTTATAATGCATTTGAATACCAAATTTCAATTAATCTTTCCAATAGCTGCCAAACCTCAAAAACATACCCCAGCTTCTCAGTAAAACTATTTATCCTGATTTGCTGGCTGGCTTACAGCCTCCTTTGACACCAGCATTCTCAATTACCATTTTATGTCTCCTCAAACATTTCCCAAGACATATTCTTTAATTTATATACACTCCTGAATGCCTTCCATGAAGTGGAATGGAAATTTGGCAGAATAAAAGCAGGTACCACCACCAAGAATATCTTCCTAACAAAACTTTTTTGATCCATGACATTGAGTTATCTAAATTCTTTGGACTTTCAAAATCTACATCTAAAATTTGACTCAATTTACATTACTAGACCTTTTTGAGGTCAGAGATTAAACCAAGTATTTTGCATCCCGTTCTTTCTGCTTCTCTACATTCTCAATTCTTTGTGTCATGAACAATATAATCTTGTTCAGCAAGATGTTATACTAAGCTTAAATTGAGCTCAGACTTCATTAAGCAACTTAATAGAAGCTAGTGCTACAATAAAGGTGCTTGAGATAAAACACCAAAGACAAAGAATCTGTCCTTCAAATTACAAGCAATGATACTGTAAAAGTGTTCTAAACCAACAGTGAACCTCAAGTACATGAATGCAGAATATCAAAAGGAATAAAAGGAACTTAAAATAACCTTTTATAAAAGATATGTTCAAGAACCAACCAAAGGGAATAAACGCAGTTAACTTTATGTAAGGTTGAGTTCATGTTAATTTACTAGTACTTAGTTCCAACTGTTCTTCAAAACCAACAGAACATAATTTAGATTCTGGAAACAATATTAAAAAAGTTTATCCATCTAAATGAGAAAAACTCGTCTTCCTACTCACTTGCCATTATCAAGGTGCTGCTGATAATGGCAGCAGGAAGAACAGAGAAGAAAAAGAACATCCTACTCTATGAACTGATGACAGCCCAACAAAGAACAAAAGCAGCATGCTGGTAATGTAGACTGCAATTTAAATAATGCTGATCTGTAAATATTGTGCTCTGGAGATAAAAGGACAAGCTATCCATGAAAATATTTACATATAAGAAAAATACTAATAAACTACATATATCTATGTTCACCTAACAGATACACTATGCTTTGAAATAGAAATCTAAGTAATAAGTTTTGCAGTTTTCTACCATGGATTTTTTAATCTAATTTTAAGCAGGATAACATATATCACTGGCTGAAATAAACAAAATTAAGCAACATATATGCAGGAATTCACCATTATTATGTCATTTTCTACAATACGCAGCACTTCTAACAAATACACTATTTGGCATATTTTCAGCTAAAACATTTGAAGGCAAATTTACAAAATAATATGTCACTTTTAAGAACAGGTTTTTTTTTAAAGCAAAATAATGTGAAAATAGTTAAGCTACAGTGAATAACATGACTTAAATTCAAAACTTACTTAGGAGTTGAAGGACCTCTTGGCCATGTTCCATCCTCATTCTTCTGTTCTATCACCAGTACCTACCACAAAAAGTGTAATAAGAAAACAAACACAGGTATTGGTAGATTGCTTTCTCTTCCAGTCTTTTTAATGCATTTATTGACATGTAATTGAGACAGAAAAAAATGATGTCTAAGTTACTATTCCCTGAGGTTCAAGAATATTTCATTCAATTACACTGCACTTTTTGCTTGCTCTATTCACTTTTTTCTCCCCACAAATCTTATTTTGTGCAACTTCAGGCAAGCCACTTAATCTTTTTACATCTCAACAAGCCATGGATAAAATGGTAAGACCTTACCTCTCAAAGGGGTCAGAAGACAACCTGCAATGTCTAAACAGCATGTATGAACCTATACAAATCACCTGCCTATACAACCACCCCGTTATGGAAGGGGTATTCCTGAAGGAATTTTGCCTCACACACAACACAGGCCAGTAAAAAACCAAAACCAACCAAACAAAAAAAGCCAAACTATTTTCTGCCTTGATAGCCTTAAAATCATACTTGTCTGATTACTCCTATTTTTTGCAAAAGCATTCACCTAATATTAATTTTCCAATGGGACAGTTGGCCAGTGAAATTAATTTGATTCAAGTTGTTATTGGTACAAAAGGAAGTACAGAACACTCAGTCCTAAACACAGGCATCAAGTGCCACGTGAAATGCCTTTGGGTATTTGAGCTATCTGCCCTAAGCTGGCAGATATGACACAGGACCTACAAAAAGCTCATGCCTTTCTGGATTGACAGCTGGCATAGCTAGACCACTTGAATGGCAACTAGACTCCAATATTTAAACTGAACTTAACTCTTAATTTCCAATGCAACTAATTCCACGTAACCGTACACTGATGTTTCAGGATGCTAATTAACTGCCATGCTATGCCTGTATGTGTCTACACAGTGACATACATTCACATATGTACTTATGCTCAAAACCTCACACATACATTATGCTGCCACTTGAAGATGTAATCACATTTGCAGTCTGAATACACTAAGACATGACACAGAATGCTAGTTTTCAATCATGACCTGCTTTCTATCTGGAAAATAGTCTGATATCTCTGGCCATGAATGCTGTAAGACAGATTCTGCCGTATTTCCTTCCATTTGCTCTCAGAAACTACTAAATAAAAGGAAGATTTAAATTTAAAAGTTCAATAGAATCCTTGAAGGCTCATTTCAGAAACCAACTGAAAAATTCAAAACATCAATTTATACAATCACATACCTAGCTTTGAATTACACAGTAAAAAATAGTTATTAGGTTAGATAGCCTGTAATAGTCAGAATAACTACTACTAGATTAGGAGACTCAGCAAGAAAAATAACAACCTTGTGCGTCAACAAGAGCAACTGACCAAACACAGTCTACCACAACATTTAGCATTTTCAGGAACCATGGTTAAACTTGGTTTTGAACAATATTTGTTTTGCTGAAAGAGCAGATCTTTTTATGGCTAGATTAGGCCATGCTTGCTTCTAGTTAATGTTTCACTGGGACAGAGGCAATTCGCAAGTTGCATCTTTGATGCAAACCTTTTATGGGAGATGTGGGCACTTCCACTAGGACCTCTGCATTGTTAAAATTACCTGTGTAAGGGTTTAAGTGTGTGCAGCATGAAGCCAAAGGGCACTGTAGTTCAAGCTGTTATTTCAGTGCACTGATTACTTACCTTCCATGCCATAAAAGAAAACTGAAGCACAGCATAAACACTGTCAAGTACTTCAAGGCAAAATAAAATATTTTAACGTAATATTGCCTAGAATTACTGCCAGCAAATTTCATTCATTCATATTTGTAGCGCGCCAGCATGAATTACAGTTGTTGAAAAAACATCCAACTCCATTTGAAGACTAAAGAATAAATATAATAATCTGAAAAGTTATTCTAACAATGAAATTGTTCAATGAGTTAACATTTATATTTGTGTAGCTTTAACATCCAGTATTTCTTCTTTATATTCATGCGGAAAGGTAAAAAAATTATCTTGTAAGAAATTCTCCCATAAAGGGATCTAAAGTGATGATAGAATCTCACGCTAAAGCAGGTTTTCAAGCTCTTTTGTCTCAATGGTTCCGATCTGAAATATTTTCATTTTTTATTTCTTTCTGAAATCTGGACAATGGAATTTTAGTAGAAGACATTATTCTTTCAGAGTGCCTAAAAAGTTCTTCAAATATTGTGTTCATTATAGGAACATATCCCAGATCCTAGGAATATTTTTTTTATTTTAGGTTTTACCAAATCCAAGTCAGCAATTTCATGTTCATTTACTTTAAATTCACCAGGAGAGTTAAACTGTAGCAAGTTTGTGTGGCAAGGTTTCAGTAGCTGGGGGGCTACAGGGGTGGCTTCTGTAAGCAGATGCCAGAAGCATCCCTTATGTCCGACAGAGCCAATGTTAGCCGGCTCCAAGACAGACTTGCCACTGGTCAAGGCTGAGTCCATCAGCAACAGTGGCAATGCCTCTGTGATAGCATATTCAGAAAGGGAAGAAAAAAACATCTGTGCCAGCAGGAGAGAGGAGTGAGACTACGTGAGAGTAACAAATCTGCAGACACCAAGGTCAGGGAAGAAGCAGGGAAGGAGGTGTTCTAGGCACCAGAGCAGAGATTCCCCTGCAGCCCATGGCGAAGATGACGGTGAGGCAGGCTGTCCCTCTGCAGCCCATGGAGGCTAACGGTGTAGCAGATATCCACCTGCAGACTGTGGAGGACTTCATGCCAGAGCAGGCGGATGCCTGAAGGAGGCTGTGACCTGTGAGAAACCTGCACTGAAGCAGGTTTTCTGGCAGAACTTGTGGACTCATGGAGAGAGGAGCCCACATTGAACCAGGTCTGCTGGCAGGACTGGTGACCCCACCGGGGACCCATGCTGGAGCAATCTGTTCCTGAAGGACTGCACCCTGTGGGAGGGACCCACGCTGGAGCAGTTTGTGAAGAACTGCCGCCCATGGGAAGGACTCATGTTGAAGAAGTTCATGGAGAACCACTGCCCATGGGAGGGACCCCATGCTGGAGCAGGGGAAGAGTGTGAGGAGGAAGCAGTGGCAGAATGATGTGTGATGAACTAACTGCAACCCCCATTCCCCATTCCCCTGCGCTGCTGGAGGGGAGGGGGCAGAGAAATTGGGAATAAAGTTAAGCCTAGGAAGAAGGCAGGCATGGAGGGAAGGTGTTTTTCTGATTTGAATGATAATAAATTAAACTAATTTTCCCCAAGCTGAGTCTGTTTTGCCTGTGACAGTAATTGTCGAGTGATCTCCCTGTCCTTATATCCATCCATGAGCCTTTTGTTATATTTTCTCTGCCCTGTCCGGTTGAGGAAGGGTGTGAAAGAGCAGTTTTGGTGGGCACCTGGTATTCAAGCCAGGGTCAAACCACCACATAAACTCATCTTTAATCCTGAAAATACACTCAAAGACTACTTATGTTTTGATGAATTTGTTTATAAAATTCTCTATCCCTACCACAATCTACTAGGAGGCAATTTTCATTTAAAACAAGGTATATTCATTGGGTACAACTACATTTTCATGAGCAAAAAAATAAACTTATAAAAACATAAATAATAATACACTGTACCTGTCCCTGGTATAAACCAGCATCCTGTATGGTACTGTCTGGTTTATTCAAAGGTTCAAAAGTATTACTCATGTATTTGTTCCACAATCTGGTCTCTTTTTCACCTGGAATATTGAAGATTTTTCTTATCTCTTTTTCAATTGTATCTGTTTTGAAAGGGAAAGAACACAAGTTTAGCATTTCAATACACAAACAGTATAAGGCTGAATAAAGTATTAGAAATACCTACTCTTTTGTTATATTCAAAATATGAATGAAACTGTAGCCATGCAGGTACATCATGTTGTAGGACAAGCACAAATTTGCTAGTTCACTTGCCTTTAAAATGGAAAGTCAGAGGACTATTTTATTCCGTCCTGAATCTCTTGGCAAAGCAGACTAAATAAGACAAATCAATAAATAACAGATGACAGGAGGTACCTAGGTACCCATCTACTAATTTCTCAGTGTGGTAGTGTGGTAACACAGGAGTGCGCGTGGGCAGGGAATGTTTAGAAGCAAGACCAGCAGCAAAACCAGGTACAGGGAGTGCAAGTCATTCTGTTCCTCTCCCTAAATCAAATCCTTTTTTGTTTTCACTCTTCTACTACCCATATTATAGTGCAATTAGCACTAACCAAAATATGTATGCATAAAGTTCAATTTACATGCTAACAGAAATTAAAAACTACTTTGTAAAACTGAAGCGCATAGATTTATTTTAAAGGATGATGAAAGATTTTACGTTCCTGAAGGATTTAACATAAAAAGGTCTACCAGCTCCTACTCTACCTGACAGAAATATAATCAGTGTTACATAATTTTAAGGTAGCATAACTATTGTCTACAACTGAAATTTAAGAAGTTCCTAGTTAACTCCACTCTCCTTATGCAAAAGTAGTTTATTAAAGAGTTCTTAAATTTGAACTAATATGTACAGTGCTATACCACAGCAACCCAGACTTTTTTTGTAATTGGTACACTCATAAAGCCCCAGGGCAGCCAAGTCTCATAACAGCTAACCGAGAACACAAAACAAGAGTCAAGAATGTACAGTTTATTTCTGATGATCACTGAAAACACAATTACAAAAATGGCCACTGTAAGCTATTTGAGAGACATTCCCCTGAAGTCTCAGAATAAAACACCAGCGTGTCAGCTCCTCTAGCATTCCCCTTGCTCCCATTTACCTGAAGTTATTATTTTGTCTTCCACTATGTTAAATATAAAAAGTCAAAATGAGACCTGAAGCTCAAAAGTAACTTGTAAAAATCCAGCCATTGGCTTGTGAAATGCATGACAACTGGTCAATGTAATATTTGCAGATATTGTAGGCAACTGAATACAGTTTCCTTCTATGCTAGTTAACACACATTCTAGTATGAAAGGAAGCGTTAGACTGGATCATCTGTTTCTGTAATAGAGATGATATGTAGGCAAGGTAGGTGCTATCAACAAGGCAACAGGCTGCTACTTGATTTGTTGACTTCTCAAAAAAAATCATGTACTGTCTGAATTGATTCTCAGGGATTTCAAATAACTGTATTTGAATATAAGAATTAATCTAGTCAGTAACAATCTTCAAAAAAAAAAATAATACCTAGATTTATCAATGACTTTCACTTAAAGAAGAATTTATGAAAGGTAATTTTTCATCATCTTATTAATGCCATGGCAATTAATTATTTGAGCATTGCAGCTCATATTCTTGACAAGTACTAAGTTAACATTTATTATGTTAATTTCTAACATATTCCAGCCTCACTAACAGAACTGTTATGAGACAGGAAGCATCAATCCTACCAAATTACAAGACTCTGGGAAGAGCACGTTCCACTTGACTATTATGTTACTTTTGAGACCGTGAAAATCAAGTTCTTTTACATACTTCCATGAATGTAACCAACGCACACTACAATTCTTCCCTTGCCGCCCCTCAGCAAGTATCACTGAAGTGCTGGCTTATGATCTAAAGTGAAATGTTTTCTAAATGTTTCTAAATGTCTTCTAAATGAAAACATTACATTCAAATAGGAATGGTCTGAGACATGTTGCACATGGGGTTCTCCTATAGTAGTGTTATACACATGCCATGTTTGAGATGATTAGAACTTGGCTAATGTCTAGAAAAGACAGGAAGAACTGGCCTTTAAAGATGCCTCTCACTCCATCAGCTATATAGCCACAATTTGAGATAGTTCAATTTGAGAGTTAAAGGTTATGGATCCAATACAGGATATATCCTGTATTGTTAAAAATCAGATAGTGCCTCCAAAAAAATAAAAGCTGCATGATTTAAGTACTATTTTGCAAGACTTTGTGGAAGAGTCTTGATGAGATGCTGGAGAAGTTCAGTGGATCCAAGTACACCCTGGCTCCTCAAGTGCTGTAACAAATACTGGCTAAAGGAAACTAGTAAAATGTTAATCTATACTACGAAACTGTAATCCCACCTTCCCAAAGAAGGGAAAGGCTTGTTACAGATCCCAGAATAAACTGTCCTCAAGGGTGGCAAGTTTTACATTCTTGTATTCTGCAGTAAGTTACAGGGAAAGATGACTCAAAGCCATTTGCCAAGATAATTTACGAGCAAAAGTCCAAAAGTCCATTAGATGCAGAGCCACTGGTGTAATCTCCTACAAAGTTTATCAACTCAATTTTGGAATTGTTTTGTGGCATTGCAGACACAATCTGACTCCTATTTGTCCGTAACAGAGGCTTCAGACAGTCTCTAAGTTTGCAGCTTGTAGAACTCTTGAATAAAGGTATGAAAGGCCTACACATTAGCTGATGACTTAGTTTTATCATACGTTCATATAATTACGACTTCTGAATGGATCATTAACTCATTTTCACTCAGAAGCCCTGATGCTCTCCAGGATCTGCAACAATAACGAGACTGAAATGCTACTTGAATTACATCTACTGTCTAGCTCGTTTTCTTTTTAGAATTAAAAAACCACCCTCACCCCTGAAAGAGTTAACCATCAGTTTCAAAATTAATATGCATTGCCTCCAAGGCCAGAGTCCTCAATAGTAGGGGATTCCCAAGTAATTCCAAAGACCACAGCAGATGTGTACAGTATCACCCCAAGAAAATGACTGTCATTATTAGGCCTGCCCTTATAATTATTTTTTCCAACCTTGTACTAAATTATTGACAAACAGCTTAGCTTAGTTTCTATTTGAGTGGAAAAGCAAAGGTATTCCAGGAGTAACGCACATATGAAGCCTGGTAGGTGAATATTATCTTGCGCTTGGACTATTTAAGGTGCTCCAAAACCTTCTCTATAATAATAAGGCCAGTGTCTGGAAAGGGGCTGCCAGTGGGCCTGACTGTTTCTTATTACCCTCTATGATAATTTTCTCACAATTGTAATTCTCTCTGCTAAGAAAACATGAATACATCTCCAAGTAACAGTCATTCCAAAATGTTCTGCTTCTGATTAGACAAAGAAAGTAGTATAGATTAATCCATTACCTATAGTTTCAATGATACAATTAAATTCAGTATAGCTGCAAAATAACTTGTATTTGGTCTTCAGGGAAGGATAATGTAAAATTGTTTTTTCTAAGTTTCTAGGTTTGCTTAGAGAATAATGAAGTACATCTTCCCAAGTTAAACAGATGTGAAAAAGGCCAATTAACACACAACACTGAAGCCTTGTTTTAAGGACAAATTTTGTAATCTTAAAGTTTTTTTCTAATACAAGCCGATGATTACTTGTTTAACTTGAAGACTAAAATTTAACAAAGTAAAATGGTTCTGTTTTCAAAGCAAGCAATCTGCAAAGAATTAAAGGGTGGCAAGTATAAGTCACTATCCATAACGCAAAGAGAAGCAAAACCTGAAAAAAATACATCGCTCTCAAAGAACATAAGCAAGAGTAATGGCTGAGCATAAAGTGCCAAGAACATACATTACAGCTCTAACTGCACAAATACAGCTGAAATACACCAAAAAATTGAGTTTATATGATCAGCAATATCTTTGCATGTGTTCTGATTGTTATTTCAGAGACGAATGTGTTATCAAAATACAGTTTCAAACAATGACACAATGCTGAAAGAGCAGGTAAAATAACTACAAATAAAGTTAAGTTAGAGGTTCAATACAGCACTCAGTTACTGTAAAAGATTGTGTCTGGCTTGCCACTTCACAACTCAATGAACACTGCCTTTGTAGTTCACCTTCAGCCATTAATTTATAAATAAAATTAATTCTTGTGTTTTGTAATATATCCTTCTCTGTAAATACATAATGACTAAAAAGTATTGGTTAATGAAAAACACATGAAAAAAAATTATTTCTTACACACCAAAAGCCAAGAAAAAGTACTATGGAATCCAATAAAGATAATGAAATACATCACACTTCACTTCCTGAAAAGCACAAACCTCTAGAGTTAACACAATGCCTAGACAAAACACACAGTTACTATTTTTTTAACTGTATTAAAAATCCTAAATATCCCAAACTGTTTAACTTCTAATTTTGACTGAAGACTAGTCCCATCCTTTTTAATATTTACAATACCCATCTACCGTTTTACCTAGAGACTTTATTCAGAACTTGCTACAAAGTACTATTTAAACAAGTAACAATCATATTTTTAAAAAATAGTTGTGCATACCTATTGTATCAGCTTTACTAAATCTTCGTGTGACAACATTGTTCATGTTTCCATTTTCACAAAGCTTTAATTCTGTTAGATATACTTCTACTTTGCAGTGCTTTACAAACATACCCTGTTCAACGACCTGAAAAACAGACCGGGATCGGGTATCAGTCCAAGTATGTTTTCATACACACGCTTCAAAATATTTTTGAGAACTCTTCTAGAAACTCAAGTTCAGTGAATGTAAGACAATTAATAAATGCCAAAAATCGAATTACAAT
The DNA here is from genome assembly GCA_035590275.1 of Ibycter americanus. Lineage (NCBI taxonomy): Eukaryota > Metazoa > Chordata > Aves > Falconiformes > Falconidae > Ibycter > Ibycter americanus. The sequence continues at coordinate 54,572,764 of JAVJGI010000060.1, read as the reverse complement.
TCTCCTATCACTTCTTAGAAATACAGTAAACTATAAAGCAGTTTTTCTTCCCATGATGATGTCTTACCTGTGTGTAACAACACCACAACTTTGAAAGTATTAAGTACAGTGGAATTCACAAACATGCATACTTAACCAAAAGATAAGATACTTGATCAAAAGATAAGAAACACCAAGTTATTTTTATTTCAAAATACATTTGTTATATGCTACTTCCTCAAAACTCTAAGAACTAATATTCACAGTTAAAGAAAACTTATCAAAAACAGAATACATACTAATAAAATCTTACTATCACATTTTTGAACAAAACTTACAAATCTTCCACTTGTATTCCAATAATGAATACATTCATTTGAAATTTCACCTACTCATTACAGTAGTTTGTTATATGTTCATTTTTGTAATACCTATTAAAAAACAGTTAACTATACAGGATTTTTTTTTTTTTTATATAAAAGTAAAACGTAGAAAAAATATTCAGGGTCACCTCTTAAATGTTTTTCCCTTTGATCTTCCAAAGTGTAACTGCAGTACTTAGTCATGTAGACTGTTCCAAAATTAAACACTGGCCTGATATGTGATACATCTGACAAATACGGTAAAAAAAAGAAGCCACCAGCTAATTGCTAGCAGAGATCTGCTATCTGCTGTACAAATATAACTTGTATGCATGTGCCATAGGAAGAAAATAAATAAATTAGTGAATTATTTCATTGCTGTTTAGAAGTTTGCCTTAGCTTTAATGACTGCCAACCATGACATTTAAATAAAAATGCATCTTAATTTGAGCAGCTTAGTATGGTTTTCAGCTACTTGAGCAACAACAAAATAGTTGCAGTAAACAAAACTGTGCAGTACGGCCAAGACATTTCTGAGAATAAAACTGACACTGTAGTGGTAGCATTACCACATCCTATTACATAAAGACTTAACATTATTTGACATAGATCAAGTACAACATTGTACCCATTTAAAATTTGGATGCACATTTCAAAAAAGTTGATGTAACAACGGGGATGGAATAAAAGTATAATTTCACCTCTATGAAAAAACATTAAGGCAAACAGGAGAAAGAATCATGATCAAATAACAAAAGCATCAGAAAGAAAAATTCTGAACTGGAATATGCATCTCAGAGCGTAACTACTGTTCATATTGGCAGAAAATAACAAAGCTATGCCAGTTTACCTGGCCACTAATTACACTCCACCTATTTTTCCAGTTAGCTCCTTCCAAGTGGATAGGAAGTTACTCTAATTTCCTTTCTCTCTCCTTCCATTTTCCCCCAAAAGTGGAAAAGTTACAGAACTTTTAGTTTACCATGATGATGGAAAGGCATTCCATCTTGAAAACCATCTTCAGGAAAAACAATAACAAGTTGGTAACAGATATATCTTTAAAGAAGGAAAGCCATTTTAATAGCTCCTATAGAAGTAGAGTAAAAGAGCCATCTCTGGAACATCTCTTCAAAAAAACATCTCTTTTATTGTGTTAAAGAGAAAGTTAAAAAAACCCAACAAACTACTACTGTTGCTGACCAAAGGAATCTTGAAAACAAAAAATTTCTTCTCTAGCTAAACATAGCACTTGTTTGAAAGGAATGGACTTCAAGTAAGCAGTCAGCATGCATGTAGTTTGACCCCAGTCATGTCACAGGAGTCAAAAAAAAAGAAGTTATATTATACTAGAAGTCATATCAAACTAAACTCTAATCTTAAAATTCTTCAAGCAGTTTTCCAGGAATTAAAATAAAGATCTTTGTAAGAGAAAGAATACACCCTAACGGTCAATTTAGAAATGGCAAACATACCAAAATGCATTCTAAAACTTAAGTAATTCAGTCCAGCAAGGATGCAACTGTAATCACTAATCCGAAAATCTTAAGAAATAATACAAACAAAAAAGACTGTCTGATCAACAAACTGGTAAAATGTCATATCACCTTAATAATAAGGATGGTATGTGCTGAGGCAAACAAAAATTAGTATCATATTGTTTAACAAGATGTCAATTTTTTAGTATCTCAAACTGACAGAGGGCCACAGTATCCACCATACCATGGACTACGAATTGTGTTGAGGTAAGCTTTTTGTGTAAATAAAAATCTCCCTTATTAAGCTGCTGAACACAGAAGACCATGCTTATCAGAAAAGGAACTACCAATTACTCTGTCAGTGTTAACATTATTAGCTAGGCTTTTCACTAATATAATTAGGACAGTTTTAAAGTTGCATACTTAATTACAAAAAAAAAATAAAAAATTTGCTTTAATAGACTTAGAAGCTTCTTAAACAAGTTCTTCCTGAAATATTAGAGAGCTTACTTCCGGACAAAAAAAGTATTATACCCTTTGCATCTTTGTTTCTCAATATTAAAAACTTAAGCCTTTGAAATCTGAATAAAAATTAGATATCTATAAGCAACTAAAGCAGTAGTTGTCTATATGATCATCATAGGCCAGGACTTACAATCTTCCAATAAATTCCTGTGCAGCTCCTGCATATTTGCAGGACTATATCTGAATCGTATTCACCCCAATAGGTAATTTAAGAATACCTTGCGTGCTATTGGCTCTTGACCTTCCATCAATGTGTACCAGCTAACTAGCCTATTCCAGCCTTCAGTTGGCAAAAGGATGTAGTCCAGCTCATCAATGAGATGCTCCTTGAGAGACTGAGAATCACCATCTATAAAAGAAAGATATTTTTACTTGAATACTGAAATTCTGTTGCTTGAGTTTTTAATGTAACATTTTTCATGTAAGTAGCAAACTAAATATTTTCTGAGTCACAGTTATGTTACCAGTATTATGGTGTTCAAAGCAAAACTCTTCTGAAATCATTTAGTCAAGCTATCCAGTTCATGCACAGCACACCTATTACAGGTAGTATTCCTACACTCAGGAACCCCAGTGACAACTCCATATCCTCATGCAATCATAAGCGCCTAACTTGTTATCACACGCTATCACAGCCTTCAGAGAAACCAATCCATTTCTCCACCCACTTTGCACATATTTCCCCATCACCATGGATACTTCTATTCCATGCTGCAGTTGCATCCTTCACTGAAAATGCTGGAATGGGTAGTTACAGTAGATCCAAGGCAAAGTTTGAAGTCATTCACTCCATGTCAGACTGAGAAAATAACATGGTACAACCCTCCTAAAGGATCCTATGTGGTCCGGAAACACAGTCCCTACAAAAGTCTTCACAGGGACAGCAAGATGCAGCACTTGAGAGAAGTACAACTTGGCGATCTCTTTACATAAGTAGCATGCTTTTAGCTTTGGTTCAATTCCTACTACAGTAGTAAGGGAGCAGCTACCCCTATATACACGTAAGACGTGATTCCAGATCTGAGCCACTGTGAGCCTCAAACAGTATGGGCAGCTGTCTTTCCATTTGGAAGTACCCAACTACAGGCCAGCAGTCATCCCTCTGTACCGAGGGAGATCAAACAGGGAGACCCACACATTCAGCTCCAAAGAATGAATCAGGATCACAAACTTAATGAAGTATAAACCCCAAAAGACTATGTATAAAGAATAAATAGACTGTAATAAATATACAGTCTATTTATTTTCATTGTCCTATGTGAATGAACTGCAGAATTACACTGCACAATTAAAACTGAGCATAAAAGTAACCTTAAATAATGTGACGTTGCTTCAAGTATTGGCCTTCCCCTTGGATACTTCTAAGCAAAATTAATAGTTACCTTCATTCTTCTGCAAGGACAAAAATAAGCATGTTATGCACATGCACAAAGTCCTCTCACTTGATCATATTTCTGTGCCTTTCTTGTTTCTCCTTTGTACAGAGTGAGAAAACACAGCATCATGTGACTTCAATTAAAAAAAAAATATCCTGAGCTTTAAAAAAGACACACTTAAAAATTAAAGGTCCTTTTAACTACTTTCTTTTTTTAATAAGAATTCAACAAAACATGTTTCAACATGACCTTTTTGGTAAGAGGGCAACACTACTGAGGACATTTAAGGAGTGTGTTTACTTCCTGGTGGGAAGAGTAAAACAAGGTTCAGCTTACCAAGACTAGAAATCTCCCTACTCTACCTACACTTGCACCTTCAGTTGGTTTAAATGATTTGTGATTTTAAGGGAAAACACAGGAGAAAAGCAATGCTTTCTGCTTTAATCGCCCAAATGGTGAAAATATAGGCAAAGAAGGATGCACAGCTTGCTTCTGCTCCTATTATCACTGGTGCTGACTCCCTCTTTCCTTCTCCAGCGAAGCATCTTGATGTGTGAGCAAAACATGGGAGATGCATATTGTTCTTAGCTCATCTATTTCAAGTATGCAGTATTTGTTACTGCCATTAGCTACTCAGAGATGGCAAAAAGATACTTTTTCCATAATATGCAATCTGTGCAGTTTAGAGACGACTTCATGCAGTCAAGAAGGTACAATATGGTTTACATGCATTTTCTCCAATAAAAATTTTAAATGACTTAGTAGGAAGAGCTAAACAAAAAAACCCCAACAACAAGAAAACCCCCAAAATACAGCCAGGTAAGTATTAGAACTATGAAGTTACTTTAGAAAGAGGGAATAATCAAGTTCAGAAATAGCCAAAGTATTTGTTGCAACTTCAGCACAAAAAACCACAAGAGCAACACAGAAGACAACAAAGTGGAAGAAAACCTCGGACTTTGGATTCCACTTTGGGAGCCATAGTACATAGATTCTCAAGCAAAAAGTAAAATGGAATTCCGCATGAACATCTCAGTGAACATACAGGTAAGTAAGAATTCAGTTCTTCATGAAGATAAATATAATTATGGGACCTAATAAATGAGACTTCAGTCAATGCACCTGTTTAAAAGGTACTTTCCTTCCCCCCCGCCCCAGGCTGTTTCATCCTAGCTGTACAAGTTACAATTGTCAACAGTCAAATTTTGGTTCAACACTGTCTTGACTGATTAGGAAAAACATTTCTATATTAAAGAGCTGCATACAAGAAACATTTGCTGAAATAATTCATGACTTGCACCATCAATTCTTATTTGGCCCACTCAACACTGTGCCTGTAGTGGTACCATTATAACTGGGAGCAAAGTGTGGGGAGAAATCCACAAACCCATCTTCAGGTCCACATATCTGTTTAAAAGGTTCATACTATATTTCTGCACTGATCTGATATTGCTACAGGAGTTTATAGTAAAAAGATACAATTTGGATTCCATTCTGTCTTTCTAAAACCCCCAACATTTCTTCTAGCATAAATTTTTTTCAGAACCTTGTTGCATCAAAGTCCCCTGAGTCTGACAACTCAGTCCCTCATATGCAACACTCTTTTCTATAACGAACAATCAGCTATACTAACTGACTGCTTCCTTCTGCTTGCTTTGCTATTGCTTGCGCTTTTGCTAAAGTTGACTATATATCTCTTCTTTCGAAGATGGCATGTGTGCATTCCATTACATTCAACGACGTTTTTTGCATATGTTGACATTAACTGAAATTTCTATACCTGTTAATTTTCACTGCTCTTACTTCATCCAAATGTTCTGGAAATAAGGAACCAGCATTTAAGTAATATAAGCACGACATACTGCTCCAGTTTCCTGGAATCAGTCTTTCTTGAATTTAATAATAGTTTTCCTTATCACTGCATTACATTGCAGAATATCTGAGCAAGCATGCCAATTCTAGATTATTTGACTCTTTAAATTAGATGCAAATTTTCAGACTTAACACTTCAGGAGAGCAGTATGAGAGCAGCTAGTGCATACTACATGCAAAAGACAGGATTAAAACCCAAGCATTTTCAGGTTCAATTTATGCAGCACAGGAAACCTAGTACAGAGGATTGCTGCTCTGCAGCAGGTGAAGGAGACAGCTACTATCTCCTGAGCACTAATGCCCTTAATTTTAAAACTACCTTCACACAGGAACAGTAGATGTCAGACACTAATTGGATGCATGGTATCACTGCCAATGCAGAGCCATAGTTTTAGCACCATGAAAAAGCAAAAAGTGAAGTTCATAAACCTCAATGCTGTATATTTTAAAGGCGTATTGGCAGTGTCAAAATGATAGAATACAGGTTTTCAGAAGCTTTTACCAAAATGGCTAACATGACTAAGTCTGCACAGCTAACCCTAATATAGGCTTCATATCCACAGTAAATTTAAACATAATCTGAACATTTATGCAGATTAAGTCATAAATAATACAGATCAACTAATACTGCTTTGCACATCAAGAAATCACCTTTTTAAAGTGGGTAGACACAGAAGAGAGAATAAGCTGATGCTGCCTCACTGAGGATGAAAAGATCTTGCTACATCTGATTTCAACAGAAAAAGTATCACCTGAATATGCCCGCCTCACTGCATGATTTACTGCAAGAATGTACAAAAAATCCAGAAGCTCACACTTCAGAAAACAAAACACATCACTCACCTGGAGTAAAAAGACCTTTAAGTTTGTGGATGGAAGAGAACATATAGATGCATATGACAATACAGCACCTTCTTCAAAGGCACTGATACTAGTCACTGTCAGACAGGCACACTCACTCACACTGACAACTAGTGCAACATGGTATGACAAGTCCTATGAAAGAAGCAATTATCTTTAACATTTAACTTGTAAAATAATGAGATATTAATTGCACTTGAGAAGTTCTGAATGAAGAAAGTCAGAGTTCATCATGAACCCCATGAAGTTGTAAAGAATTGTATTACTATGTGGAAACAAATTATGCAGTACTATTACATTACCTGTAACTGCAAAGAAGGAAACCAACTATCTGCTAGATTTTGTATCCACTAGATTTTGCATCCACTACATTTTGCAGATTAACAAGACTAATGGTATTTCAATACTGGACATCAAATACAAAATTTAACCTAAAGATTAAAATACCTGGGAAAGTATTCTGAGACCCGTATCCACAAATCTGACTACAGTTCAGCAAAAGTCAATCAGACCTGAGTAACTGTAACAGTTTTCTGTTTATGACAGAGTTTAATCATAGTTAGAAGGCGATAAAAAATTAGGAAATTATCCTCTATCATTTCACACCACTTTATATTATCAATGAACTGCTTAATACCTCTTCTTCAATTGTTCCAGAATCAAAGTAAGGGCTTGGGGATCATTTACAAACAAAATTTTAGAGTTCCATGTAAAAATGTTATTTTCAATCAACCAATTTAGTTAAGTTAAAAAAGCTATCTGTCAACTTGATTAAATTTCAACTTCCAAGGTACCCCAAAATGTCACTATAAACCAGTACGTTACTAAATATTCTGTTACCATTGCGAAGAAGCTTCAATAATTTATAAATTGTGATTTGTTAGAGAAATCTATTCCAGTTCCCTTGTCACAGTCTGAAAGCAAAAAGTTTCACCTTCATATATGCTGAGACTCATTTATATGATCAACTACAAAAGACGAACAATCTGTCACAAATTTGCACTCAGTGTTAGTATTGGCTTATTACACAATCAGAAGCAGTTACCTTTGAGAAGTCCAGAATTATCAATAGGACCAGGGTACACATTCTGATCTCCCATCTGGTATTTGTCCCAGCTGTCAAAACCGACATATTTTTTCCACTGTTTGAACCAGCGACTATCCACTAGATACCTTAAATGGAAGAAGACATACAAGTTAATTATTGGCATGCTACTGCTTCCTACAGTACCAATTAATTCATGTTAATGCACTTGTATTCATCAGCCTTGCAAAATGGAGAATGTTTTTCTGTCTGGTCTGCTAACCATTATCAGCATCTCCTACAAACAAGGACTTTAATTGCCCACAATTAAAGATCCCATTAGTCACAGTGGGCAAGTACAGTTTTGCAAGATTGCCAATATAGCGTATCAGAAGTTGAAGAATGGGAAGTTCAAAAACATTTCCTGTTTTAGCATGAAAACATCATCAGCTTTAACTCCTGTTCTCAATTTGTGAATTCAGGAGATTCCAGTTAAATCTTTATAATTAGACAGTCCTTTAAAAAAATGAGAGATAGCTTTTAGTAAAATATTTTTTCTTGCTGGAGCTTTATTTATAACATTCATAATGCAAGCTGAAAAACTTTAGAACTCTGATGTCCTGTCAAGAACCAGAGAGTCTTAAGTGTTTTCTTCCTTTGAGTCAGCATCAACACATACAGTAAATGTTCTGCTTTTGAGGCAGTACTAGATGTTCCTCCCACATATAATTATCAGCTTCACACTTCCATATAAAGGGATATCTCTAAACTCAGCTCCACAGTATTTCTACCCAAATTAAACGGTTGCCAGTCTGGCTTTTACAAAGTCCAGAGACACCTACGTTTATATCTTTTTGTCCAGAATTTATTTAAGATTAAGATACCAAATTTGTTCAGTGACCCTCAGATTTTATATATATTTTTTTATACATATATATATTTATTTATTTGTAAAAAAAAAAAAAAAAAAAAGAAACCATCTTCACTGTTCCTCCTTCGAAAAAGCATCCATTACCTTCTGTCTGGTCTGTACCAACCCTTTTGCTACTACCCTCGAACATGTCAGAGTATCATTATCAGGATGAAATGCTACATCAAACTAAAGATCACAGGTAAACCTCATTCTTTTCTCCAGTATTTGACTAATGAACTCTGATTCGCAGCATACCAAAAATACGCTATTGAAACTTTAAGAGATCTCAAAACTTCCTGGTGATTCAAATATTAATCTGCTAATACATATAGCTTTAAAAGGCAATCATTCTGTAGGAGTTACTCATGAAAACCATGGAAAAACACAGAACAAAAACACTAGCACCCACAGCTCTTGTAACCAGAGAAGTACAAAAACATTGGTTGAGTATATGTTTTACTGAATAGGTTTAAAAAAATACATTAGTGGGGCCTTAAACTTACGCTTCTAAATGATGTAAGTACAGTAAGAATTAACAAACTTAAGATAGGTAATTCTTGACAACTTATTTCTTCTTCTCAAGTACAGTTTTTCTCTCATAAACAGAGATCAAGCCTGAAGACAACCCCCAGAAGTACTGCTTGCAACCCTCTGGTAAAGAAGGAGTTACTACCAAGTTCTGCTCAGTAAGTGGGATCCTTTGTAGTCAACTTATCAGGTTCTCTTCTCAATAAGCCCCAATTTTTCAGTCTCTACAGAATGTACCCTTAAGTGCATTTAACATCGAAGACTAAGGGCTCAAAGGCAACTTCACAACATCTATGACAACAGCATCCTAATTTGCATGGTTAAGTCTTGATTTAAAATATGATTACATCAACAGTAATAATGAGTCTATGCACAAATTACTCCTATAGCCTTAGTTTGTAACTACCCTAAGCAAACATAAATAGCAAAGGCAGAGTTGTGTCTCAACTGCTATAGACACAGTTCTGCCAGCATAAAAACTTCAGTTAGCGACCAAATTTCTTCCTTACTACACCAATGCCAGCTGTACTCTGGAGCATGTACCTTTACCACCTCATAGTGTAAAACTTGGTCTTGTATCTATTGTACTATCACAACCTGTTACTACTGCTCAAGCATCACCAACTACTCCAAGTTGCACTCTCTTCTGAAATTGTTTTGTACACAATTTTCTCCTTGAACTTGCAACACACAATTTCTTTCTGAAATTTTAAACAGTTAATAAAGCAGTCAGAAAACAGCTTTGAACTGCTTTCTGAACCAAAACTATATTGAAAAAAATTTTAGTTTTAAACGCTATTAAGGAAATGTATATGAAAAGTATTTTGCTGTAAAAATGCCCTTTTCCACACTTACCAAACTCAGAAACAGTGACTTAACAAGGTGTTTTGAGCACAATGCATCCCACCAGATCAGTAATGAAACAGTATGGCTGATGTCCTATTCTAGAAAGATGAGACACTTAACACCACTATGATTTTACAATATTGAATCATTCCAAAGTAGCTTGGTCCAGCACCGATTATTTCAGTTTTGTGGCAGAATTCCCTTGACACGTTTGTTTAGAGCATGTTTAGAATGTAAGAGGAAACAAGGTAAGACAAGGCTAAGCTGAATTAAAGATGGTGAAGTTTGGGATAAAACACAGTACAAAGATAAAAATGCAGGCTATTACAAAAATCAACGAATTTAAACTTCATTAATGCTTAAAAAAGGTAAAACATAGTTCAAACTGGAGTATGTTCCAGTCCCACACACATTTTACACTTCAAAAATCAAACTCATTCAGTTAGAATACACTGATTTCTTGACCACTTTCCATTGTCTATGCTGTTCAATGAAGTTAAGAACTACCTAAAAAGGCAATGAGCTTCTCAAAATTCAGATCTTTGTGTACAGAAAACATTTTGCAACACAAGAAAGTATCCAAGTAAAGCCCTACTATCTTATATAAAAGCCTTTTCTGAACTTTTCAGATTCTCCTAACACAGTAGCAGATTTAACGATCACTGCAGCAAAACTTATGAAACTGCAAACCTCAAACTGTTGTGAAATTCAATGAGAAACAACTTCAACTATCAAAAATGACCAGCTTGTGAGAACAGGCATTTAAAGTGACTATCTACATATAATGACAAATTTTAAATTACAATTTCTTGAAAACAAGCATTCCATTAGGGAAGAAAAAAAAAAAAGCACGACTTTTTAAAAATATCAGATGAAAGCAATGATAGAAACTTTGAAACTTGCAAAGTTCCTGAAAAACACCATGTTTGCCATCATGCAATAGATAAAGGAAGTGAAGCAACATCATAACAGCTCCCCAGTATGCTTTCAAATGTTTGGTATGCTTGTTACTAGAAGCTTTCAATTATATTTTTATTATCATAAAGTCTTCCTAAGCAATACTACAACAGGAGCAAAAAACCTTAAATTAGGTATAAATTTTACAGAGATAACGTGCTTCCTTTTCTACAATCAATAGTCAGATGCAGATGTCTTCAGATATGATCTGGTTCAATGAAAGCAAGAATGCTTTTGGAGGTACAGACTCAACAGTGAATGCAGAAAGCTTTTAAAGTGTTTTCTTTAACAGATTCTCTATCCAATTTATGCCCAAGGTATACCACATTCATCTATTACTCAGAAATGGGAGGAGGGAGGAGAATACAGCAGATAGCAGCTTGCAATAGGCAATTTAGCCTATGTAATGTAAAAATTACATGAGTAACAATTTAAGAATTCAGTGAACATCACAAAGATAGTCCCCTTGAAAATTAAGAAAGTAAAATCAGATCTCTACAAACAATTTTTCACCAAACAATAACTAACTGTTGCAATTAAATGAGTGTTATTTTCCATTTCCTGGAAGAGAAAAACAGACACTAGAGTCCACCATGGAAGTTTGAATTGGCATGGTTGTGTTAAACAGAGTGACTTTATTTTACACAGTGCATATATAACTAAATGTAGAGTCTGATATTGAAGGTATTTTTTCCTTCACCCTGAGTCTGCCAGAACAAGCCCTATGTTACTATAATTGAATCACTGGTATTTGCGTCTTTTTAAAGTACAAGCAGCAGCAGTTCTTCCCACATTTGCAAAAATCCAGTTCTTTCACTCTGCATGTACAAATCCCAATTCCTTTTATAACAGTCTCTTAATATTTGATTAATTTTTCTTTAATAAATGGAAAAGGGGTATCAAATTTGATGAATCTGGCATGTCCTTGCCTTTTGGCTTTACAAAGTTGTGTGTCTTACAAACATACTCAAGGCCAACAACATTCTCACCTTTCTCTGCTGTGGCCATCCAGCACTATTCCATAGCAGCCATAACTATGTGCGGTTATGAATGCAGTCACCCTCAGGCACCCGTTCTACCACCAAACCTGCCAGCTTTGTCCTCTACTTGATCCCATGGCCTCTACTGTCTTGATCTAAATTTGAATGAACTATGAATCTCAAAGAAGGAAAGCTATAATCTTACACAGAAGGGAAATTATCATATAGGCAAACTGCCCATTGTTGTAATTAATGCTTAAACTACTGCACCTGTAGAACCACATTACTTTACAAATGCTTTGTGTTAAATGTCTGATTATACACCAGTAACATGGTAATTAACAGAAAATTTTGATAACTGGATTTTACAGTGCAAGAAAGCTTGGGTCCACTGTTCTAGATTTTAAGTGTTCATCATTAACTATTTCAACACTTCCTCAATTTTATTCTTCCACATCCAATTAATTTTGCCACCAACCAAATTTTGCCCTCCAATGTCTCTTTACAGTTCTCCCTAACTGAAAAGTTGTAAGATTTCTTTTTCCTAACACAAAGTACAAAAACCTACATCACTTCTCTTCAAATTTAGGGATTTGTAGTTATATGCTCAAATGAGAGATTAATATTTCTAACATAAAAAAGCTGAAAGGTCATCTATAAATCATGCAAGCATATAAGCATGGTAAGAACTAAATGACACAGTCAAGTTCCTTTCCTGGAAAGAAGATACTGAAGGACCACAAAATCTTAACAAAAAAACCTCAACAAACAAAAAACAACACACCACCAAATAAACAAAAAAACCACGTCGAAAAAAACGCACCACAAACCAAAAAAAACCATGACATTTGAGACTTTCTAAGCAAAGCCTGTCCAGCAGTACAATGGAGAAAAGGCAAACAAAGAATGTGTGAACACCAAAAATTTTAAAGCTACTTAAGTTACTTTGTATCATCTCCTTTCCTGTTTTCTTCCTCAAATTCACTGAGTAGTACTTCATTAGACTGGTGCATTTTGGGCATATGGACAAAGCTGTGAGGAACAATTAAAAAAAGCTAAATAGGTGCAAAACACTATTCTAAGACTGAATTCTGCAACTGTAAAAAAGTTAGTATCTGTGAAGCATAATTAAAACTAATTACTTTCAGACAAATAAGAGCCTACACATTTTCTGCCAGATGCATTCTACTGAAGATTAAGGAAAAGACTGAAAAGGGAAGGTCATGAAATCTGCGTGTACTCAAGGGCAAAGCTTAATACTTTGGTTAATACTGCTTGTAATATGAAGCAGTATATATCTACCTCTGTCTACTAATTTTTAAATAAGAGTGTACCAGGAAGATCAATTTATTAGTATAAGGAGAAAATGGGCCACTGCCAGTTCTCAGGATTTCTTACAGACCACATCATACCTTAATAATCAAACCTGAAACAAAAATACCACAGATTTGACACAGCACTATACGCCTTACCAGAGCCTAGTGAGCTACCTGCTGACCACAGGTTATAGCTTAGGAAGTAACACCTTACTCACTATATCAATATTCAGCTCTTAACATCCTCTAAAAACAAAGGTAAGCAAGATACTTACGTAAGTCTGGTAATGAATTTATTTTCTATTTAGACATAATTGCTTTTAATTGACTCAGATCTACCAACATTGTTTAGACTTCTTAATTTAAAGAAGTTTGGATTCTTTATTCTTAGACTGAGAGTCTTAAAAGCAAACTTAGTAGACCATTTTACAACAATGTTGAGGTAACATGCATTACAAGCAAAAGAAGGACTTAGGCAATTTATATAGCCAAGGAAAAAAAATTTACATATAGGTTTTAAAAAATGCTAATGGACACTATAGTTGTGAATTCTTACAGTGAATTACTGGCTATGTGTATGTATGTACATACATATGCACATGTATGTATGTTTTATACATATCAGGCATTTTAATAAGCATTCTGCTACTTCAATAGAAATCTGATACAGGAGAAAGGTTATTTTGAGTTCCTATGGATTACAGTCACAGTAGCTGTGATCTTCCCCCTTTACAAGAACTTGTTCTTAATCAATAGATTATACTACTTTTCCAATAAGATTAGGAGAAACGGAAACTTGCATTCAAATGCCATACCCTTCCCTCATCTTTATGCAAACAAGATATACCATGTTAAAGATTATGCTGCAAAAAAACCCTAATGCAATTACACCATGCTCATCTTAGGGGATCAATCTGCTAAAGCACTTACGTAGCTAAAATCCACACCTCTTAGCATTAAGAGAAAAAGCAAAAATCAGAAATTTACGGGCTACAGCTTTAGATCCTACAAAACACTCAATATAGCATTCTCACCAAGATCAACAAGTCTACTCATCTACACAAAACAGAGAAGGTAAACTGTATGAAGGCAACAGTGTATCTTTTCATCAATGTTATAATATCCATGATAAAATCAACTGCCTAAAATTAAGTATTACCTACTAAGGACATCCAGTAATTTAAAAGGAAAAGACATACCTCAAGCAAACAGAACTACATCTGCCAAAACCTCATTTATTAAATAAGATATGATGGCTTTTTAGCTCACTTTTTAGGGGAAAATTATTAAAAACTCAGAGCAGGCACTTGAGACCAGATACGCTTCACTGAGTATGTGCTGTCCCAGATACAAAAATAGCATACCATGCATTAGTGAAACAGAGACATAAAATGTCTGTACATTAAAGTTGGTACAATGTTTTGCTTTTATTTTTGTTACTGCAGGAAAGAGTTCCAAACTAATCTAATGTTACAGTAGTTTTTCTGAACTGTGGACCAGACTGAGAAGGCTACCCCAGAACACGTTAGCAAAGCTAAAAAATATGGCCTATCCATTTTTTAAAACTATGATTAAGAAATGTTTGTTACTTAACTTGGATGGAACCAAGATCTCACTCAAGCAGGGAACACAAATTTTGCTCTCTCAGATGTCATCAGCCAAGCTAGTGAGCAGGACAACCAACACATCTTCAACAGTAAAACACACCTGGAGGATTTGTAATAGAGACTGAAGGACAGAACTCTCTCAAATTTCTAGATACGCTGTTTTGAGGGGCAAGCCTTTAAACTAAGACTACTTCACAATTAGGTGAACTGATTAACTCCAAACCAGCAAATGCTTGACATACATAGGCATTTCAAATAAATCAGTCACCTCAAATTGCCTGATGAAAACAGTACAACCAAGTTTGATTACACTAAGGTCACTTACAGCCAACAAGATGGTAACAGAAATACATAAATATCAGAATAGCTTCAAACCTTACCTAAAGGTAAGCAAAAATATGCATGTGTTATTTGCTGAACATTACACTCAGATATGGTATTTTAGGTATTAACAATACTGGAAATATTTGTACAGTTTAATTAGTTTTAGGTGTTTTCTCTTAGTTGTATTACACATCCTTAAAGAGATTTAAATTTTCTGAGCAAGTACAATCAAAAAACTATACAACATGTTCATGAAACGTTCCCAGTTCAAGTCCAGCCTACTTAGTACTCTCAGTGTTTACTTCTGAGCGGAGCTTCAGATTGTTTCATAAGATGTATCTGCTGTCACCTGTAAAATGTTTCTTCCTTATTTCTGCCTGAAGCTATCTGCCAATACTATATTCCCATCTAGGCATAACTTTTCTTTAAATAATTGTTTTATCTGAACAATTTTTTGGCAAGTGTTGACAATTACAAAGCACAATGCTTAATATTTCAACCTACTTTCCTATTCCTGTTTTCCTATATTCAGGTTGTTTTCAAAGCACAGATTACTTTTGACCTTGAACTATTTTTAGTTGATATTATTTTCTTATAAAAGAATATATTCATCAAATTATATAAAAATGTGATCTTTTACTTCATTCTCATGGTTAGAAGCAAACAAGCTTTGTTTCGAAATACTGTAAACCAAGATTAAAAAGTTAAAAGTCATAGCTATTTTAAACTTGTTTTAGCTGAAGACACTACACAGACTAAATCTATCTTTAGGATGAGTTTAAATTGGTTATTCCAAACTCATATAACCAGCCCCTACAGACAACGACACTGAGAAAACAGTTTACTGCACGTGTGAATAACATGGGTCCCACTGAAGTGGGATAAAATGGTAATTATTTCTGGCATTTACAAAGGACTGCTCAAGTCTGTGATTAAGGGCTGTTAGTCTGATTCCTGGTTGTGTTCTCGTCATTCACTGGACCTAAGTTTCTCCAATATTATCTAGAAATTACAGAGAACTTATTTTTATTATCTTTTGTAATATAGGCATACCAACAAGTATTTTGGTCATTTTCCTCCTATACAAAATACTCAAATTTTAAACCCCAATTACCAGTTAATAGCCATGCCTTATATTGAAATACATTTGTGTGGTGGGCCGACCCCGGCTGGATGCCAGGTGCCCACCAAAGCCGCTCTATCACTCCCCTCCTCAACCAGACAGGGAAGAGAAAATATAATGAAAGGCTCAAGGGTCGAGATAAGGACAGAGATCACTCACCAATTACTGTCATGGGCAAAGCAGACTTGACTTGGGGAAATTAGTTTTCAGAGTAGGATAATAAAAAATAAACCCAAATCTTAAAACAGCTTCCTCTGATGACTTCCTTCTTCCCATGCTTAACATTACTCCCAATTTTCTCTACCTCCTCCCGCCAAGCACCACAGGGGGATGGGGAAGAGGGATGCGGCCAGTTCATCACATGTTGTTGCTGCCACTCCTTCCTCCTCACACTCTTCCCCTGCTCCAGGATGGGGTTCCTCCCACAGGAGACAGTTCTCCACAAAACTCTCCAACATAAGTCCTTCCCAGAAGCTACACTCTTCATGGAACTGCTCCAGCATGGGTTCCTCCCACAGGAGGCAGTCCCTCAGAAAAAGACTGCGCCAGCATGGATCCCCCGTGGGGTCACAAGCCTTGCCAGCAGACCCACTCCAGCATGGGCTCCTCCCTCCTGGGGCCACAAGTCCTGCCAGCAAACCTGCTGCAGTGTGGGCTTTCCTTGGGTCACAGCCTTCTTCAGGCATCCAGCTGCTCTGGCATGGGGTCCTCCGCAGACTGCAGGTGGGTATCTGCTACACTGTTAACCTTCATGGGCTGCAGGGACACAGCCTGCCTCACCATTGTCTTCACCACGGGCTGCAGGGGAGTCTCTGCTCCAGCACCTGGAGCACATCCTCTCCCTACTTCTTCACTGACCTTGGTGTCTGCAGAGTTGTTGCTCTCACGTAGTCTCACTCTTCTCTTTAGCTGCAGTTGACCTTGTGCAGTTCCCCGCCCGCCCCCCCCCCCCCTGCTTCTTAAAGATGTTATCACAGAGGTGCTACCACTGGCACTGGCAGACTTCGCCTTGACCAGTGGTGAGTCCATCTTGGAGCTGGCTGGCATTGGCTCTATTGAACATGGGGGAAACTTCTAGCAGGTTCTCAGAGAAGCCACCCCTGCAGTCCCCCACTACCAAAACCTTGCCACGCAAACCCAATACAACTGGGTCAGGCAATTAAAATTACCAAGAAAAGACTGTATCCTTATGAATAATCAAGTGTAGAGACTTAGGGCTGCCGAAAATGGGATTACTTATAGCCTTTGTACATTAACTTGAGAGAACAAAAGAATGATGCTATTACAACACTTGTAAATGCACCTTCATTTCTTAAACAAAAACTCAACAAATGATAAAAATCAATAATAAATTCATGCAAGTTTTAAAATTTTGCAGCTGCGTGACCACGTATGGACATTGTTCGCTCAACAAAAAATAACAGTACTAGCAGGAAAGTTGCTAATTGATTTCTTAAATTCTCTCATGATTTGTAACTTTTTCATGTAATCTAACATCACCTGTGGTTTACTGCACATTTTGATTTAATAAACCTTATTAACACAGTACCAACATCACAGAAATACAACAGCATTCATTCTTTACCTTAATATCCAGGTTGATGTAAAAATATTTGAACAGTATGACTACGTTCTTGGTATTTCCCACTGCTGTCAAAGCATTCTGAATGCATTCCTCAGTTATATATAGACATAATTAAACAACATGTAACCTAGATTTATTTATATTGACTGATAGGTCAGTCCTTCAATTTCAAAATCAAAACAGTTAACTTTAATATGCAATAAAGACACTTCACAGACTCATTCCACCACTTTGTACTGCTGGGACATCGTATCTTCTGAACACAAGCTATTTCACTTTTAACAGCAAAACTGTGCAAATTGTCCAGAGAGATAGGTGAGAATTTTTTTTTTTTTACCCTCCTCACTGTGCTTGAGTACAGATTAAGCAATACTGAGGACAAAGTGGAACAACTGTGTTGCTGAAAGCAAATTAGGACTCCTGTTTAAAGGCACAGCATCCAATTTTTGCACCTGCACAACGGCAACTATAAAAATAAGAAAGGTAAGAATGGGTTTGTACCTGTATTTCTATTCTGATTAGGCTAGCCTAAATTGCTTGACTAAGTATACTCATGATTAATAAATGCCTCAAAATTAAATTTTCTTTCAGAAATAACAAGTTCTTGAAAGTTTGAGATGGAAATTATTCTATCACATATGAACCAAACCATGATTTTATTAAAAATGTAGGTAAATCCACAAGAAAAAAAAAATCAGGGGTCAAAGAGAAAAAAAAAATATACATTGCTTATCTCCCATTTTTAAGAAATCTCAGTCTAAATATTTCACATTCCCCTGCAGAAATAAAAGCTTTGTTCAACTAAATGCACCAAGATGATTATAAATCAACTGATCGGTCAGTCAAATTCTCCCTACAGCTCCCCATGCTCAATTCCCACGAGGTGCTGCAATAGCCTAAGCAACACTTCACAAATATCACCAAGAGGCTGACCAAAAAGCCTGATTCAGCCAAAATTAATGGACTGCATTTTTAGTTTAAAATTTCAGTGTGAACATCACATTAACAACCATGTAAGTATTTTGTATACATGTACAAATTTCCCATTTAAGTAAAGACTTTTTACTAAAAGTAATCTAACTCCTAAATCAATGCTTGACCTCCAATTTTCAGGCAAAAGCCTGGCACAAACATGATTTTCAGTTTAACATGCTCTCACCCTGCCTAATCAATTCACAGAAGAAAATTGCATCTACACATTCCCATTGCAGGTATTCTCCCAGAAGAATTTAAAACAGAACATTTTGTGTATCTTCATAACCTGTTGGTGAAATGCTGCACCATTCCACATGCAGTGAGACAAATCTAACACAAAACTTCAACCACAAAGTTTTAAAGTCAAAAATCAGCAACTTAAACCTCATTTGAAAGAAAAAGCAACCAATTCTCAATTCTATCCTTGGAACACTGACATAGCGTTCCTTGTTTCTTATTATATGAAACCATCAGAACAGTTTAGGACATTATTCCAAACGTTACCGAGGTGCGGGTCCGTAACATCTCATCATGCTCTCAGTGAAATCAAGTAAAATCTTCCATTAACGTTCAATCTAGATTCTGAACATGTACAGCACAATGATGGATGATCAAATGTGGAAAACACTGAGAAGACCACAGTGTAAAATGCTATTAAAGCTAAGCACTTCAGCATCAAGGTTATCATCAATGACGGGCACTGCAGCGTTTTCAAGTAGGGCTATATGCCTGTTCATCAAGATTCATGAGTTTTCATTGCAACCAGAATTAAAATGCTTATACATTTTTCGGTGGGGAATTCTTTAAATACATTTCTGGAGGGGAAATTCTTTAAGGTTGTACTTTTTGTATCAACTGATCATTCACTGGGAAGGATTTTTCCCCCTCAAATTTTTACTTATTCTTTTCAGTGACTGAGTTTTACAATTAAACAGCCAATAAAATTCTCATGGTGCAAAAAAATGAGAGTATTTTCTTCACCTTCCAAGAAACATACCCTATGGATAAAAACAGTTCTCCTTCTGGACTCACCGGAACTTCAGAAGTGTTGTGTAAGAGACATCTGAAAGAACTCAAAATACTACACTTCTGTAGATTTTGTAACTTGCAAGGCTTAAAAATCAAGAACAGATTAAGAATCTATCGCATCACTCTATAAAGTGATGACTGGCACCAAAACTCATTGGCTAGCTGGGCTGGAAATCAACATCTTCCTTCTGGTCTAATTCTGACTAGCTTCAGTTTACAGACAGTGTCTTAAATCTTTATCTGCTTGTCTAAAAACCTTTATCCTAGAAGACATCTTCTTCTTATGTAAGTATTTCAGCACAGGACTCAACATCCTATCAAAACAGACAAAGGCTCTTAAAGCTCTTCTCTGCAAGGCAAGGCTTCCGCCTTCCCTATCCAATTCTGAGATTTTTTTGAACTCATTCCAAACAAACACCTTCTGTGACATATGGACACCAGAACTGGACAGTATGAGTGGTTTTACTAATATATTACTGTATACAGTACAACTTTCTACTGCTAATCAGTATTCCCTATTCAAATATCTGAAGTTGGCATTTGTTCCCTTAGCCACCAAATAAACTCCTGGTGATAGTTATTTGTCCACTCTAACAGCCTAATTCTTCTCCAAGTTACTGCTTTTAAAAATACAAATAACATTTATATTCTCATCTGCTCACAAATTGCTACAGCAAGCAATAGATGAAAGCAGCACAGTGGGGAAATTCGGGGCAGGGGGAGGGAGAAGAAAAATTGGTGCAACTGACTGCTAAGGCTGTGTTGTTAGCCATTATTAGTCACTATTACCCACTATAAGTGAACCATTTATTGGCAGGTGATACTCAAAAGGTGAGAAATGTGGTCTCACATTCTAGACCTTGGAGGGCAAACATGCCCAAGAGGTAGCAAAGTAAAGAGTACGAAAGCATTTGTAATGTCATATTAAAATAACTGAGACAACATCTCTAAGAGAGCCACAGCAGAACAGGAACTACAAGGAAAGCAGGGCTGGAAGTGACCTTAAAGGTAGACACAAGAAATTATACCTCAATATGGGGAGGCAATCACAGAGATATTCACGCAGGAAGTAGTCACATACAAGAATTGACAAGAGTCTCCATCACCTCTTTATGAAAACTGTTCCAAGATCAGTAACTTTCAGTGTTAAAAGCTGTACCTCAGTGACACTGTAAAACCAGAAAAACTTGGCAAGGTTCTCCTCAAGAATACCACTGCAGCTACAAAGGCATTAAATAACATTACTAAGACCAGTTGGTCATGCAGATTATACAGTGGCTAAAAAATTGATGAACATCAACAGCTCTTCAATTTCTGACAGCAGATACAGGAAGACACTGATTGAGTTCAAACTTGTTTGCAGCTGTAACAACCAATGTATTTTGTCTTTCTAAATGAGAGGTTAAAATTGCCACAAACCATATTCTCCTCATTTGCCAAGCATCAGTAGAACTGCAAAACACTGAGAAGTAATCATATCAGATACTAAAACTGTGAGATACACCATGAAATACAGCATTTCTTCTCTTCCAAAACAGAATTCTAGGTCTTTCAACCACAGAACCTGAAGGTCCTTTAGATAATATTGCAAGACAACAGACATATATATTTCAAGTTCTGTGGAACAACAGTGTGGTTTTTATGCTGAATTCACTAATAAAAGTAGTCAACATTATTTAAAACAACTGATAAATGAAGGAGGTTCTTGCTTGGAAAAGCTTAAATTTTATGTTTATTTAATGTATGTTTAGAAAAAGCAGATAAATAGAGAGATGGAAGAATCTTCAATCTCTCCTAGTTTAATAATTTATTAGCTGCCCCGGAAAGAATGCAAAAAAGACCATTGGGAAAAACTAGCCCCAAACCTTGCCCCTGAGGACAGAATAGTCAAAAGACACTGGCCTTGACCGTCCATTGAAGCAATATATTTTAATCTATACGATCCCCAAAATACTCTTAAAAACATCCAATGAACAAATTCTACAGCTTACTAAACTGTCTGTTCAAAATGTTTCCTGATTCTATCAATTCTTTTCCAATATCTAACTTTAAAAACCTTGCATTTCAAGTCAGTTTCGTTTTTCTCTCCAGAGCGCACATGAAGAACTACTGAAGAAATTCAATGTCCTCTTTACAAATACTACAAGACTCGCCTCTCTGCCCTATTCTTTAGTTCCTTTTTTCTTAGGGGAAACCCTCAAAGCTTTATACTTCACTTATACAGCTTATTGTTTCCTATACTCCGAATTTTGAAAAGCATGGACAAGACTTTCAGTATAAGCCAGTAATGTTAAAAGGACTGTATTTTAGTGCTTTAAAGCTCAACTAAACAAGCTGATATGGCATTGCTCACGTTTTTTCAGCAATATTTACTACTGAATGAGTAAAAAATGCAATTCTGAATCATGACTTAGAGCCCTTTAACTGTTCTGTTTCCTTACTGATGTCCCAAAAGATCAAAAAGCTACTGACAAAATACCTCTGAAAAAGCATTTGGACTAAACATACCCCTTAATTTGTGAAGTTAAATACATAGCTTTAAATATTAATCCTGTGAACGCACATGTATACACATTTACGTAGCTAGATTTAATAGTTCATGACTCAAAGTTAATATGACTTCACCACAGCTTATTCAGTCTTAAAACACTTGATTAATATTAATGTCATAATCACAGCTAGATATATTTCTTTTCAGAGAACGTTCAGAAGCTTTTTCAACTTAACTGATTTTTTCATGTTAGAACATTTAATGTACTAAAAAAAATTAAAGTACAGTAAAGTTACTGTTTTAGTCATCATGTAAATTTGTCATAATGTTACTTTCACTTTGAGTAACAACTATTTGAGACATTTTTCTAGTACTTGGGAAGTACCCAACAGAACCACCGGGGGGAAAAAAAAAAAAAGTCTTAAAAGATTACAAGCCTGAGCACCCTTTTAGTACGGCTGGTCATTTTCAACACTACCATGTGAACTGATTTCCTTTTTCTAGTTGATTATACTTTTTCAGTTTAAGAGCAGTCTGTTCGTATGCCAGAACTAAACATATACTCAGCAGTATTTGAATAATGCATCAGAATGTATGCTTCTGACACATGCTGCAGTATCAACACTGTTAAATATAGTCTTTTATAGAACTGGAACAGTGAGTGATGACAGCTGAAATGAGGTGGGCAAGTTCTACTTTTGTGTATTTGTACTTAATTTTCAGTAAGTTAATGCTTCAGCCTTTGTCTTTGGTTGACAGTTTCACACAGGAAGAGAAGGGGTTGAGTAGTGGAAAAAGTATCAGTTCCTTTTTTTTTTTCTTTTCCCCTCTGAAAAAAAAAGTCCCATGTCCTAGCCTCAGAGAGCTACAACTACAGAAGTTCAATTACCAAATACACACTAGAAAGAGGTGTCTATTTAACTTAATTCTTTTCAACCATAGATTATTCTGTTGACAATCTGTACGTCATACTAACAAATACTTTCTCACTGACCAGAAAAATGCATCTTTTTAACTGCCTACTGCAGAACAGGTATTGTAAGAGCCTGTCTGCACCTTCGGGGGCTGTTTCTTAGGCAGTTAACAGGTTCGCAGCCAAAATAAAATTTAAACGTAAGGTTTACCACAGCCGTGGTCGGGCTTCAGGGCACCCCACCCAGTGCACAGATACAATTTCTGACAACTTGAAGGTGACGCCAGGGCCCTTTCAGCCTGGGTAATGAAGAAACGCCTGGCAGCCGAGCTCGTCCCCACGGCCTCAGTCCCCGCTGCAGCACTTCCCCCCGCCAGGCCAAACGAGCCTCCCGCGGGCTCCGGGCCGCTGGCTGTCCGGGGCCGCCATGCGGGGCTGCCACCCGGCACCGCGCCCC
>JAVJGI010000060.1:54523619-54538554 GCA_035590275.1 Ibycter americanus | reverse complement strand
AGACTGATGGTGGTGCTGAGGCATGAGAGGGCTGGTATGGGATGGTAAAAGCCTTGTTGCAGCCTGGTAGTTTTGTACTGCTGTGGCAGGCAGGGACTTGAACTTACATCTCCTTGGCCCCAGGGGGGTGTGGTGATGGTGTGCGCAGTGCTCCCTGTATGTCTGCCAGTGGCTTAATTCCAGCCTTCCAGACATGGGGTACTGCAGGTGATGAGTGTTTGGTGCTTTATGGGTGAAGGAGACATGTACGGAGGTGTACAGACCTTGCTGTCTACCGAAATCCTGGTATTCCTGGTTTTTGCCATATGATAGGATTAGAGCTCTCATTTGTGATTGGCCAGGCCTACGCAGGGAATCCTGTGAGGACACACTGGGTTATATGAGAGGTTTTGATGGGCAGGCAGTAAGGGAGGTCCCAGGGCACTAGCTGACGGCTGGGCAGTGTGCCTCCTGCACCCGGGGGCTCCAGCAGGTCTGGAGTTTGCACGTGAAGAATTGGAGGGGAGAAGTGGCTTACGTGGGAATGCGAAGGGAGAGTGGGTGGGGAGTCAAAGCACTGAGTTAGGCTTGGCACTTGTGACTTGGCAGGCTCTTTCAGTTTTGGGTGTCCTGAGTTTTGGCCTAAATTAAACCTCTTAACAGCTTGTTAGCTCAATTTTCATTATTTTTTCCCAGTCAAAGGGAAGGGAAGGGATTTGAAAGGGACAGTCAAATCTGGCAAATAAACAGTTACAGGACTGGTGCCACAGCCAGGGGTTCAACTGCTTAGACCATGGGACTTGCTTTGAGCAACCTGGTCTGCTGGGGGCTGATGGGTTCCATCTGTCAGAGAAGGGGAAGAATATCTTGGGCCATAGGCTTGCCAGGCTGGTGAACAGGACTTTGAACTAAAGTTGCTGAGGGAGGGAGACTTCATCTAGCTCCTACCAGTTTGATACCAGTGCCAGCAAGAGAAGCTCAGAGCCTGGAGGATCACAGGTCAGCAGGAGAGCACCTGAGGAGCAGCATAAAGGAATTCCAGCCAGTGAGTCAACTTCACTGGGGCCAAACTTAAATGCCTCTATGCAAATGCACATAGCATGGGGAATAAACAAGAGGAGTTAGAGACATGAGCATGCCTGCACATGATCTTATTGGCATCATGGAGATGTGGTGGGATGGCTCCTATGGCTGGAGTGTTGGAATAGAAGGATACAGGGTCTTTAGGAAGGACAGGCAGGGGGAATGAGATGGGGGTGTTGCCTTCTATGTCAGTGACAAGCTGGACTGCATGGAGCTCCAGCTGGGGATGGATGAGGAACTGACCAAGAGATTATGGTCAGAATTAAAGTAAGGGTAGGGACATGGTAGTGGAGGTCTGCTTCAGGCCACCCAATCAGGAAGACTGAGCAGATGAAGTGCTCTATAGGCAGATAGGAGCAGCCTCATGTTCACAAGCCTTGATCCTCATGGGGGACTTCAACCACCCCAATATCTGTTGGAGGGACAACACAGCAGGGCATAAGCAATCCAGGAGATTCCTGGAATGTGTTAATGATAACTTCCTTCTCCAAATGGTGGAGAGGTGCTATGTTGGACCTTGTTCTCACCAACAAGGAGGGGATGGCAGGGAATGTGAAGCTCAAGGGCTGCAGTGACCATGAAATGGTGGATTTCACGATCCTTAGGGCAACGAGGAGGGTGCACAGCAAGCTCGCTACCCTGGGCTTCAGGAGAGCAGACTTTGGCCTCTTCAGGGATCTGCTTGATAGAGTACCATGGGATAAAGCCCTGTAGGGAAGAGACATCCAAGAAAGCTGGTTAATATTCAAGGATCACCTCCTCCAAGCTCAGGAGCAATGCATCCCTACAAAAAAGAAGCCAGACAAAAACTCCAGGCAGCTGCACAGATGAACAAGCTGCTCCTGGACAAAAGAAAACACAAAAAGGAAGCCTACAGAGAGTGGAAGCAAGGACAGGTAGCCTGGGAGGAATATAGAGAAATTGTCCAAGCAGCCAGGGATCAGATTAGGAAAGCTACAGCCCTGATATAATTAAATCTGGCCAGGGATGTCAAGAGTAACAAGAAAAGCTTCTATAGGTACATCAGTCTTTTCTGCAGAAGGAAAGGCTCTTGGGAGACCGTAAGAGCAGCCTTCCAGTACCTAAAGGGGGCTTACAGGAAAGCTGGAGAGGGACTTTTTACAGGGGCATGTAGTGGTGGGACAAGAGGTAATGGCTTTAAACTGAAAGAGGGTAGATTTAGATTAGATATTGGGGCAAAAATTCTTTACTGTGAGGGTGGTGAGGCACTGGAACAGGTTGCCCAGAGAAACTGGATGCCCCATCTCTGGAAGTGTTCAAGGTCAGGTTGGATGGAGCTTTGAGCAACCTGGTCTAGTGGAAGGTGTCCCTGCCCATGGCAGAGGGGTTGGAACTAGATGATCTTTAAGGTCCCTCCCAGCCCAAATAATTCTATGATTAGCCATGCCAATTCCCAGTTGCTGAGTGGCAAAATGATAAATATCTACGAGTTTGGACACCCAGGAGTGTTAGCTGTGCCTAAATGATAGATTTAGTAGAGGAAATCCATCTGGAAGTGAGAATGAACTTTGTAGTCCTCATCTTCTACACTGAGAAGCAGAGCTACATGTACTCAGCAAAGCCCTTGACATATTTCTTGCAGGCCAAAAGGGGCTTGAACTCAAATTGCCTCAATGTGCTTAGGAAGAACTAAATCTCAGGTACCTCCTGCAATGCACATGGCTGATGCAGAGTGAAAGCAGGTCCATGGCACAGTAATGAGGATTTATAGTGGGGGAGAGGAGGTGGGAATGGGAGTCTAGCTTTGAGAATGTGCTTACCCGTGTAGCTAGACCCCTTGGTATATATCAACAGGAGTGTTTAGGCAGCTGTTTTATCTCTTTAGATGCCTCATAAAGCATTCTTCATTGCTTTAACCCATCTACATCTTAACCTTGTGCTTGAGACAAAGTGTATTCTGGTGCTGCTCTCTGCTTCAGACTGCAAAAATCTGTGTTCCATTTTTTTTGGTTTCTGCTAGCTGACACTAGAAGAAATACAAATCATTTTAAAATGAGACATATTAGCAATGGAAATATAGATATGCTGGTTTTTTATTTGGGAGTTTAATGTACATACTCAGATGATGATTCAAGACTTACCTTGAAGAAGCCTGAAGTACTTCAAGAGGTGGTCACTCAGTGTAGGTCAGACTCATACGCCTTTTTCAAATACTGATGAAACTTATTTTACTGTTGACATTTGGAACAACCTGCAACCTATAATGTAATAAAAAGGATCACTGATTGACAGCCAACCCTGTAAAATTAAATTCTTTCCTTTTGAATTTACAAGGATCTTCAAACAAATACATAAAATATCTTGGGTTTGGTTTTTTTGTTTTTCACTGAGGTGATGGTGCAGCAGGAGAGGAGGTGTCAAAGAGCCCTGGATCAGAGCTGGCTGAGAACCAGCCCCTGGCAGCAAGGGGCTGCCTGGAGCCTCCTGCAGGGCCACTGCAGCCCCCGGGGCTGCTGCTGCTCCCACCCACCCTCACCTCCCCATCTCCACTGCCCCATTTCCCTGCATCTAAATACACGCACACTGGACTGTAGGACAGTTGCTGGAGAGGTCTGGCCCCTGCACCAGCTGTGGCACTGGAGTTTCTGAAGTGAGCAAAATCCATAGGCACAGAACACTACTATCACTGTCCTGCAGCTTTTGTGTTCATACTTAATAATTTTAATTATTTTACAGGCAATAATTGCATATAAATGGACACTATTTCCCACATTTTGCATGCTCCATACAAAAGGAAGGTGGGCTGTTCCTGCAGGGTGCAGGACCCACCAGTCTTATATAAGAAGATGACAACTAGGATGAAGTTACATTGGATTTTTTTTTTCCCCCTCTCGAGATGACATTTTTGGTGTATTAAGTTTGCAGGCATCACAGAAGCTCTCCCCGCCCTTCTATTTGGAGTGATCTGCATGACTATGTAGGAAAATCTACAGTGTGAACAGGTGCTAGAGCAACTGAACTGAGGATGAGGCCATGGTTTCTTTGAATTAAATGTGTGTTCAACCTTCTGTCATCTAGAGTTTTGCAGCCTGGCCCTTTAGGTAGGATCTGGTGTGGCATTACTTTTTCTGAGAAGATGGTGAGTTTCCACCTCCCCAGCTACCTGTACCTTTTATTGCTTCAAACAGGAATACCGGAATATGATCCACCATAGCCTGCCCAGGACAAACACGCAAACTTCAATTAGATTTAGCAGGATCCAACAGCCCACTGAATTAGTCGTTTACTGGGTTGCCTTTGTTCAAGAAAACATCTTAAGGTTACAGTTTCCATACATTAGAAAACCAGTATACTTGTGTGCTTTCCATCAGTTCTGACTGGATGAGATAATACAGCTTATTACACTCACAGGAGCAAAAACATTTTGCTTGACCGTTTGTTCTTCCCTCCTGATCTGTGACAGCTCAAGACTCTCTAGTTTCAGTTTGTGTTGGAAAACCTGTTTCCACCATTTCTTTTCCACGTGTTTGCCTGTTTGAGGGGTAGTAATGGCAAGCGGGGAAGCTGCTTTTAATGTCTTTAGACAACTCAAATGAGCTGTTTTGACTTTTCTTTAGAATAAGCAGGATGCGCACTTGAGGACTAGCGTAAATACTTTAAAAATAGTCTTGTGTTAAACGATGACAATAAAATTTCATATATTCTGTCAGTGTTTGTGATTTAATTCAGATGTCTCCATTTAGCAAATGGACCCATTGACCTCAAAAGATGTGTACCATGTAATGAGAGTATGTGTTACCCTGGAAGAAAGGCAGATACTACTGGGCACCAGGACAAAAGCTGTCCTGGCCCCATAGTTACCTGCACTATTGACAATAACAGGAGAGGAGTGAAAATGAAGAACAAGCTTACCATGACAGAGAGAACTTGCACTGGGAGAGGAATGTCAGACTGGAGGTCAGCTGAGTAAGCATATGCTGTGCCAACGTAGAAAGGGTGAAGGGAAAGCTGGTATTGGATTGTATTATATGGATATTACATTATTAAAACAACAACAAAAGAAACTAAAAAAACAAGACCAACACACCCAAGCTAACTCCAGGAAATTAATAAGGTGTATGAACTTTGTTTTTGAACAAGTGTCATCATCATTTCTCAAACTTGTTTACATAAGGAGTAAATTGGCTTATGCTTATCCATTTGTGCAATTTCCAGGTATACCATTAAGAAGTTTTGCTGGCTATGACTCCCACAGCTGATTTAGTAATTGTATAAATGTGTTACCAGACACTGAAATGGCCCTGAATCTATCTGCTGAGGATGATATTTTAAATGTGAAACTGCTAAAGTTTGTTTACCATGTCAGTCATGTCAAAGTCTGTTTAGATACATTCTAAGTTTTCATAGAATTGACCCATTTCTGTAAAATAGCTCAAAAGGAATCATCATTATAGATGAGTCCACATGGCTATCATTCATGCTTCATAAAAATTCCATTTAATTTTTAAAATCTGTTGCTAAATTTTTATGATGCGATATAATCTTGGGTCAGGAAGGATAAGTAACCATTGTAATGCAACAAAACCAGCTTCACAATACAAAGGGATTAATTTAAGGGTGATCGTTTAAATAATAGCTAATAAAATCAAATTATTTTTATGTACATTTTAAGAGCTAGACTAATCAAAGCTTAAAATGTGATAGGATAATAAAGTAAAGCTCATTAATTTGGCATAGTAAAAATACATACAATCAAAAAGAGCTGGAATAAGCAGAAGCTTACATTAAGAGGAAAGTGCTGAGCATTTAATCTTATTCTCGCTGAAATTATTGCAGAAATTCAGAGTAACTTCAGCTGGAGCCACAGCACACTGGTAGAAGGCCAATCTTTTCTCAATGATGCCTGTTTGGCTGTGCTGGAGGGATGTGGAAATGATGTAAAGGATGGCATTTTATGCTATGTACTATCTGTTCTGAAAAGAAGGGAGAAAAAAGGGAGCAAAGGTATCCCACTAACATGCAGTCATAAGAACCAGGGTTTCGTCAGCTAAGACTGATGGTCAATCAGGCACATTTCTGCATATTCCATGAATTCATGATCTGATAGAAAAACGAGGAATCATCAGAATACTTAATGGAACATTTAAATTGCCAGTGCAAGTTTAGGTGTTTAAGTAGTTCTAGCAGAGTTATACTATAAAATAAATGGCTTCATTAATCTGAGTCTGTAATAGATTAAGCTGTTCCTTGCATTTTCTTTTGCTAGGTTTCCTATAGAAGGAAGCCTTGTGGATTTTGGAGCCCCATCTGATTTCAACAAAATTTCAGAGATGGGTAATAGTCTTAAAGCTATTTGATTACAATTAGAAAAGATGCCAGCAAAGAAGACCGCCTTTCTGAAAAGCTGTCCCTTGACCCCCTTTGCCTCTTGTAAAAATAAGAGAAAATTTGAAGTTTCCAAGCATAGGAAAAGCTTCAATCAACCATGAGGTAAAATCCACAGGAAACGAGACTTCATTAGTTCCAGAGCTCACAGGACTTGTTATTATTCAGCTTGTTTAGCAGCTTCGAATTTTAGACAACTCTTATTCTTTGACATTTCACTTGAAGCTTAACAGGGTATTAGATCTCCTGCTTTTTATCTGTGTAAGGATACAATGGAAAAAAAAACCACCCCAACCCAGTGTTCCATAGGTGATTTTCTTTCTGTGCGTATATGCATGCATGTGACAGGAGGGGAGGAGTGGAGAAGGAAGGGGAAGCATAAAAGAACTGAAATGTCCTTTTTTTGAGGTTTGGTAAGGCCGCTTATTATCCACTCTGTGCTCTGCCTTCTGCCATCTGGTGGCCAAATCTCTCCATTACAGTGCTCGCTCTGAATTTTTCAGAAATCCCCCCCCGGCCCCCCGCCCCAACTCTCCGGGCTTCTCTGACACTTGTGGGTGCCTAACGGCAGTGAAAGCCAGGGCACTTGTGGGTAAGGAGGTAATTCTGGTGTCTGGCAGGGAGCAGCAGACACGCCATGAGGCTTAAAGTGGGAGGAAAACAAAGATTTATGTAGCAGGTTTATCGCTCTAGCAGCAGTAGCAGCAGCTCTCCCAGGCTATGCCTCCTGTGCAGAGTGGAGACGCCTGATATACCTCTGAACTGCTTGGAAAAGCAAATTTTTCCGTGCTGAGGTCTGAGCACAACCTGCTTCCAGTTGCCCAATCTGCCTGACATTGCAGCTGCTATGGATGTGTGCGCCCCAACCACTAGTAAAAATGCTCATTTTGTTCATTGAGAATACTGAGTTTTGGGGCCACAACTGCATACAGAAACAATTGGTTCTAAAATATAGGGATACATTTTTAGAAGAAAAGTATACGCAATTAAGCACTGGTCAGAATGAAAATGTCAAAATTATTCTCTTGACCATACAAGATACATCTTCAAGGACCTAGGGCTTCCTCAGTTATTGCTTACCATCCTTACATTGTATTTGGTGTGGGTTTCAGAATATGAGCATCACCCACATCCAAGATCAGGCCAAGATGCTTATGTTATGTTTACCATGTCCCATGGGTGAGAAAGAAATAGAAATTTGCACTGACTTGCTGTGTGAGGCAATCTGGCAGGTAGCGAAGTTCTTCAAGTTGGCCAGAGCTGAGGCAGTTGGTCCCTTGGGGCAAATGTTTCGGCAGGATGAGGGATGCCAGGCAGGGCATGTAGGGTGCAGGGAGTCAGGTGGTGACATTTCTGTCCATCCACATGTGGCTGCTAAGCATGGGTAACCAGATACTAATTTCACCTCAGTCAGGTGACACTGAACTTAGTTGTAACACCAGGGAGAGGCACACCTGAACTCTTCTGAGCAGGGCCAGGGCATCACGGTGCTCTGCCACCATGCAGTCCAAGTTCTGAATAAGACAAGGTTAATCTGAAGGACTGCTGACTACCCCCTTCAAAGGAATCAGACAACAAGAGCCACGAAAGCAGAAAAACTCAAAAGCACACATCCTTTAGCATTTCCTCCCATGTGGTTGATGAAGGAGGAAAGGCTTGAGAAGGAAGGCAGAGTTCAGTCGGTCTGACTTCCTAGCCCTGCAGATCTGGAGATCTGAGTGGCAGTAATCCTCTCTAGATACATATAGTTTTCTTTCATATTTATACAAAAAGAAATTACTTGTATTCAGAGTATTAACTATGTAATTCATTAACTCCACATTTGTAATTTCATTGAAAGGTATAGCTACTCTAAATAGAAAATGTAACTTTTTACATATTTGGAGTGGATTTTTTTGATTCTGCATTAATCAAATGCAGTTTTTCCTCAGTCAAGCTGAAATGCTCTTTGGTTCTCTTTTCTAAAAAAAAAAAAGAAAAAAAAAGAAAAAAAAAGTTTCCTTTTGGTCTTGTTTTTGAAAATATCTTGAAATCTGCAATTCAGAACATTTAAAAATTATATTCTATTCTTGTTGTGGTTTCCCTCCCTCCTCCCCAGTTTCAGGCTGTTTTGGGATAAATACAGTAGATAATATTCTAAATAATAGTACTCCTTTTGGTCTTGACTCTTGGAAAGTTCTGCTCTTGCCTGTAGTCAATGTGCAGAAAGATGATCTCAAAATACATCTTTTTGCCTTACTATTAAAACACCGTAAAATGCAAAGTCTGTAGCAACCTTTAGAGCATCTTTTAATGTTTTTTAATGCACATACACAAGTCTAGTACATTCTTGAGTGCAATTCTCTTTTATTTTTCCTCCCCTTATTAAAACATGTGTTTAAAATTCAGAGGAAGAAAGATTTAAAATCAGAAAGTATGCTGAGGGACAGAACAACTTATTCCTATTTAATGCACTGTACCCTTCACTAAAATTGCTGAAATTCGAATGATACTGTTTGAAAGAGTGTGATGTAATTATAAAACAGGTGTAGTATTATTTCTCTAGAAAAAATAACCCAGGTAAATTCAGTGCCTTCTTTTTTCTTTTTTTCTTTCCTTTTTTTTTTTTTTTTCCCCAGCAAACAACACATCTGACAACACCCTAATTTATCTCCCACCATGAGGGAACTGAGTTATTGGGCTAATAAGCTTTGACACCTTTTTTACCAGAATTTGTGATGCCTGTTTTTAAAATGACACTACACAGATTAGAAAATGCTATATCATGAGATAATAAATGGCAGCATGAGTCTCTACAGTGAAGTCTAATCTTTCTTGTAGATGAGTTCTCAAGTCTGCCAACACATGTTGCCCTGGGTAAAGAGGTTTCAGAGAAAAATAAGTATAATTTGTTTTGTGAAATCAGCTTGATCCCTCCTTACCTTTACTACTCTTGGTCTGCCTAACCTCCTCTTTTCACAAGGTCTCTTTTTAAAAAATATTATTTAATTATGTAAACATAATTAATTCATGAAAATAATTCAAAGCATAATTTTAGAAATAATTATATTTATTTTTAAAGTAGATGGAAATCTCATTAGGTAAGAAGGTCTGCTTTTTTTCCCATTTTATTTTTAATGCAACCTTTAATGTAAAATTGAAACAAAATTAACATACATTTAACCAAGGATAAAATATTTATTCATTTTGGAGTTCTTTGTATCATGACTGCAAGAGCTTATGCTGTTTGATACACAGGAATATAGGAACTACCATGTTGTATCAGATTAAGACAAATGCACAAATGAGTTCTATAATATAGTAACCAAAATTTAGGCCACATGTGTGCGAACACTTTTTCTCCTGGTATTTTTCTCCTGATTTCTTTCTCTGGATGCCTGATTTAGTGATTGTTTCTGTTCCCTGCTCTGAGTCCCACAGATGTAGGTGGAGGGAAAAAAAGGCAAAATGGCTCATATTTTTTCCTGGGTATAATTTGGGGCTTTTCCCAAGCTCATGAATACTACTTACTATACCTCCAGTAAGAAACCAGCACTACACTTAATATTCTTGTAATTTACACCTTTGTTGTGCAATAGAGCCCTGTAGTCACCCGCAAATGTTTGCCCCATGGACTCTTCCTTTTGATGTAATAAAGCACAGAGCTGTTGCTTATTAAATATTTAATGTAACCAAGCAAACTGCTTGTTAAAAAGAAAATTGAAGACTATTTCCAAGAGGTGGAGAGGCCAAGTATTGTTCCACTTTTGATCTGAATTCTTCAGGTGAATGAAACTGCATAAGAAGAAAGATCTGTTTGTATGATATTCTATGGGGTGGGTCAGACAAACAGCATTCATCCCAGGGTTTCTTCATCTTTGTTTAACTCTGTTTTGTTGGTGAGTTTGGGGGAGTAAGGTATCACCTGTGATAGGGGAAGATCAATAGAGACCACTTAAGCAAAGTGGACATACAGTAGTCTGTGGGACCAGGTGCATCCAAATGCCCTGAGGGAGTGGGCTGATGTCACTGCCAGAGACCACTGTCATCTGCAGATGTTCATGGTGACAGAAGAACGTGCCAAATAATTGGAAAATGGTAAATATGCCCATTTTCAAGATGGCAAGAAGGAGGATGTGAGGAACTACAACTCAGTCTGCAAGAAGATGATGGAGAAAATTCTCCTGGAAGTAATTTCCACACACAAGAAGGACAAGAAGGTGATGTGGGATAGTCAATATGGGTTTACTAAAGGCAAATTCTGGCTGACCAACCTCACTGCCTTCTACAATGGCATGACTGGCTGTGTGGGGAAGGGGAGAGCAGTGGATGTTGTTTATCTTGACTCCAGTTAGGCTCTTGACCATGGTCTACCATAATATCCTTGTGGCCAAACTGGGCAGATATGGGCTGGATGGGTAGTTTATAAAATGGGTGTAAACTGGTTGAACTGCGAGGCTAAAAGAGCAGTGGCTGGTCACGAGTGGCATTCCTCAGTGTTCAGTACTGGAACCCATGCTGCTTACAGTCTTCACCAACAATCTGGATGACAGCAGCAAACACTCTTAGCAGGTGACACCAAAATTTGGGGAGCAGTCAATACACTGGAGGGCAAGGCTGCTGCTCAGAAGGATCAAAATAGGCTGGAGAAGTCAGCTCACAGAAATTTCATAAAGTTCAACAAAGACAAATGCAAGTCCGGCACCTGGGACAGAATAACCCCATGCAGCAGTACAAGCTTGGCACTGACTATCTAGCAAATATCTTTGCAGAAAAATGCCTGTAGATGCTGGTGGACAAATTGAACATGAGTCAGTGATGCATCCTAGCAGTGGTGAAGGCATGGCATACAAGAAGACTGAAAGCTGTGTTTGTTTAGCCCCTTTAAAGAAGAGAAAAGAGAGATCTAACTGCTGTGTTCATCTACTTATTGATGGTTACAGGGAAGATGGAACCAGAGGCTTCTTGGAAGTGTACAGCAAAGGGATGAGAGGCAATGGACACAAGAGGTAGAAAGAGGAGTTCTGAGAAATCTGGATGTAAGCAAGAAAAGCCTTCATGATGAGGGTGGTCAAATGCTAGAAAAGGGCTAGAGAAGCTGGTAGGCAGAATTTTTGTCCTTGGAGATATCTGAGCAACCTGATCTAACTTTGAAGTCAGCCCAGCCATGACTGGGGTTTGGATCCTCAGTGCAACCAGACCTCCAGAGATCACCTTCAACCCCTTTTTTCTCTGATTCTTGGCATTGACTCGTCTTAAATGAAAGCAAAAAACTCTTGTTCCCAAAATAGCATTGAATATGGACATGCATCTGGTTTTTTTTCATCCTGGAAGATGTCATTACTCTATGAGCAGCATTTATATTAGCACGCCTAAGCCACCATTTCATACCTTAGGAGAATGGTGTCAAATGGTAAAAACCCCCATCATAATCACTTACGCATCGTAGAAAGGAAAGAATGGTTACTTCTGTTATTTTTTGCAGTCAGTTTTTCCATTTTAGGTGGAAGCTTTGAAAGATCAGTGATGATTCCAGTATGCTAGTTAAAAACCCTATTTCCTTCAAAATCCAATAACCAGCATGATTTCAATAAATGACTGTGGGAGACTTATTAAAGAACCCCAGAACAACTTGCTCCATTGCCTTTTCATTTTCCACCAGTTTTTCAGGAGTCAATTACCTTTATTTTTGTATGTGAATATTTGGAATGTACAAGAGTTTTTAAAGAACTTTAAATTTGGTGGACCAGATTCTCACCTGTGATGAAAACATAACTGTTTATATATATAACTGTGTATCTGTATACACATTGTAAAGGAGACTTTTAGACACTGTTGGACTGTCCCAGCTCGCAGAATGTCAGGATGGTAACCCCAAATAATTTATAAAAGCTGGCTTTTGGAATCCATGCTTCCTCTTCCACAGCTTTAGGGGATGACAACAGAGGAATGTTGCAGGATGCTGCTGCACATCAGGCTCTAAGCCACTATGCATCTCCTTACATTGAGATATTCCTGATGAGAGCTGTGGTTTTTGTCCCTTATTTTAGTACCTGGAGTTCAATATTAAGAGAGATGGAAGACCCAAGTAAGAACCTAATTTTTATGAACAAAATGAGAAACCAAGAACCTAACTGCTAAACTGAAGAACAGTGCTGCAGCTGGCACTTTTAGTTAGTTTAGGTTAGTATCATGGTGGGTGATGGGAAGGAAGGAGTCCCTTGGGAAATACAAAAGAGCAAAATTATTGGTAAGCATTAGCGAACTCATCAGTTCTTAGAGAAAAAACCTGCATGTGGCCACAAAATATAGTTTTTTTCTTTCTATTTAGCAGTTCAGAACATGCATGCCTCTGAGTAAAATCAGTGTTTAAAAAAAGATACATACCAGATCCACAGATATGCAACTATTCAGAAACGACTTCTTATTTTTCTGATTCTTATGCTGTGCTGTTCACCTTGAAATGGAAATGCCAAAGTTGTTCCAAACACTATACCTGTTGCAAGTGCCAATACCCATTTTCATATTTTATGCTTTTCTTTCAGCACGTGGAAGAGTCCTACAAACTGATGAAAAGTAAGAAATAGTGACACTAACTCAAAAATGAAACAAGCTGAAGGAAGGAAGAGAGAACATTCATATAATAATTGTGTTCTGTAACTGTATTGTGTTCTAAGACCACAGTATTCAGCTGGGGATTTTCCAGTTGGAAAGATATAAATACAGGCTGTGTAGGACAAAGACTGCCAATCTGGTATTTCCAGAAAACAGTAAATTTATCGTATCGTGCATGTGCAGCATGTACAAATGCACCTTTGGAGATGAGTCAGGCTTACTAAGTAAGCACTGTAAAACCAGCTGCATTGTATAGGTGCAATGGATCATTTCAGTTTTTCCCAGGAGTGTTGGCCATACTGTGAAAGCATGTGAAGAAGCTTCCTGAAAGCACGTCTTTCTGTATGGTGTCACACAACCTGTGTGTGAGTACTGCAGATTTGTTCAGATTTCAGATGTGCAAAGTGATCTGGAACAACTGCTTGTGTGCAGCAGCTGTAAATGATGACATTTTCCAAGATTTGCAGAGACAAAATTCCTGGTTTCAAAAGAGCTCAGATTAGCTACTGCTTTGTCTACTGCTTTTTCTGTTGTTTGCATGTGACTGGTTTGTATTGCTTTAACTGGATGATAATAGTTCTGTGTCTTCAGATGTGTTTGCCTGATTTTTCTAACAGCAGGACACCAATATGAAACTACCAAGTATCCTCTGGTCTCACAATGTACAGTCAACATGAATATAATGGTACATGCAGCGAATATAGGTGTATGGGCTCCTGTAACTGCAAGGTGTTTGCTACATCTAAAGTGCAACAGCTGCTGTAGTTGCATTTTAGCTGCTGTAGCTGCATTTTCAGTGTGCTTTGCTTTTAATCCAGTAACAATACTTGTGGTCCTATGCTGACCCATGCAACTGGAATGGTTACCCGTTCCAGTATGTATTCAGGATGCCATGCCATTTTGCATTGGTGGGGCAGGAGCATCCAACCCCTGTGTATTCACATTAGTTTGGGTCTGCCTCAGTGTACTGAAATTACACTGCTGGTAGCAGCGTGGTCTTGGTGGTTTCAGTTCCATCTGCACCATTTTCAGCTGTCTGCAAATGTAGAAACACCATTACTGACTAGGGAAATTGTGATGGTATTGTATCAGCTTCCAATGAATGAGATAAGACCACATTTGTCTTTACAAGCAGCAGCCTTGTAATTTGGCTGCAGTCCGCATCCAGGCACGTACGTGTACTGCAATGCTTGCTGCAACAGCGGTTGTGACAACCACATACCAGCCGACTTTTAACTTGCCCTTTCCATCCCAGCCTCTTCGTATTTCATCCTACAGCTGCATCACTGTGTGCAGGGGAGTCAACACTAAGCCTTCCTTTTGCCTTTTTTTGACTGCATGGACCTTTAGGTCTGTATTTGCTTGGAAAAAATCCAATTCTAATATTCTACAGATCCTTGCTCACCTGGAAAAACTCTAGTATGAACAGTACCAACTGGGGAAGTATTTCACTTCCCTCTTCTGTTTCTCACAGAGTTGACTGTCAACGTCATGCAAGATGTGACGACAGTAAGGACTCAACAAAAGCTTCTTTTCATAAAGCTTGCTATTATACTGGCTGGTACAAATGAAAAATAGACAACAGATGAAGTATATCGGTACTTTTTAATGCCGCATGCACTCATCCCCATTTAACCTAGGAGTGGACAAGGATTCTAGCAGAAAACTGAGAATTTGACTCTGACATGACGGCAATGAATGGCCCTTGCTGACCTTCTCTGGCTCCCTCCCCGCCACTTCTGTGCATCCCCCTTGGAACAGCACCGCACCGCACCGACACAGACGCGCAGGCCACGCTCCCACTTGTCCCCACCCATGCACCCACATTTCCCTGTTAACCAACAGCCGTGGCAGACGGCTGCGACCCCCCAGCCGCCCTCAGGCAGAGGCGGCGGCCCTCAGGGCCTGGCCCGCACTGCGCGCCGCCGCCACC